>BMAU01018386.1:0-581938 GCA_019973935.1 Trichonephila clavipes
GAAATGCCCTTAATTTTGTGATTGAAGCATTATTTTAGAAACAAGTTCAAAAGGTTCAAATTTTATGACATTTGTACCAGATATAATAACATCTGTTTTGAATTTCCCATGATTTTAGGTCTGCTTTCGAGTACGCAGTTCTATCATCGTGGGCAAATCCACTTACAAGCGGCATTTTGCCAGACTGAAACCGCCTTCCATGTGTTTTGTAAACGCTGTCAGAATTTGAAGTGTTTGCTGTTTGGATCAAAAACGATGACGCGGAAGGAATAATTCTCGCATCTCTTTGTGCAGTGTTAGTGTTTGTTTTCGCACAGTGTTGATTGTACAACTTATTCATTTTGCAGATGAATCCATTTATGCTCCGACATTGCCATATATGTGTGTGTTATTTTATTAACCTTTTATCAACGGCATTATGATTTACCGCAGTTTTATTCGTGCAATATTTCTTTTTGAATCACTACATTGAAGATTAAAGGATATACATAAGAAAAATGCTCAACTTTGAGAAATTTAATCCGCTAGAGCTAATTAATTAATTACAGATATTCAACTGTAAAAAATTAATCATGTACACTGTTTACTTAAAATAAATATTCAAATAGTTTTCGCTAAGGTCTTCATTAACATGCAAAATATATAAGACATTTACTTATTTGACATTAACTATTTTTCGGAACAAAAATGACAATCTTCGCAATCCGCTGAAAACACCGTCAACTGAAAACGCTAACTATTCGCCTTCCCCGCAAAAATAATCATGATAGAACCCGTGTTGTCATATATCTTGAAAGAGTGGATTTAAAGAATATTTCTGGATAAGTATCGTCAGAGTATTCGTAAAAATGGTTATTTCTATGCAATTTTGAAGGAGTGGTACTTAGAAATATCGTCGGTAGATAAAGGGTTAAGAACCATTTAAAAAATCCTTTATTAATGATAAAAAAATGTTCAATATACCATTGGCATATATAGCAATTTTTGATGTAATTATATTATTCTGATATTTTTTACACATAACAGTTTTTTTTTTTAAATTTTATTCTTTTACTATCGTGAGTTTCATTAGACTATTCTAATCGAAGATGACAACTTAAAAAACTCATACGTGAAAAATATGCACGTAAAAAAAAGTTTAATTAGGTTTAATGTCTTCTTTCACACTAAACAAATATCTTGAAATAATATGTTTCATTATTTGCAAGTTTGGGTGTTGTTTGATATAACTTCTTCGTTTTTAATTATGTAGTTTTTTAAAAATAAAATATAAGATGAATTATGTGTAAAAATGTGGTTCACGTGGAAAAAATAAGAGCATGGAATTTCTAATTTATATATATATATATATATATATATATATATATATATATATATATATATATATATATATATATATATATATATATATATATGTATATATATATATATACAATATATATGTATATAGATATACGTATATAAATATATATACAATATATATATAATATATATATATAGATATATATATATATACTATATATATACAATATACTATATATACAATATATATTCTATATATATACAATATATATATATATAATTTCTTACATTTATTGTTCAATAACTACAAACTAATTTATTAAAGTCATCTTCTTTCATCATCTCAAATTTGGAATTAAGTGTTCTTTTTGTTTGTGTGTGTGCTTTGTGAAAAAAAGGTATTCATAAGTGCATGAATATAAACATATGTGTTCCTGTTTATTATAATACAAATTTCTTTTCTTTTTAGGTAAAGCTTTGAACACATTATTTGTCTTCTTGTTCCCAAAGGTAATTTAATTCTCCCTTAATGCTACCTGTTAGTTTTATGAAAACTTTATTAGGTAATAGAACATTATAACATCTGAAGTGTTTTTCCATGTTCTAGCATTCAGAATTAAAACAAAAGACAAAAACGAAAACTACATGTCTGCGGTTTTAGATTATATTTAGCATCATGCATTGATTGATAGTGAGTCCTGTATCAAATGAGGTTTCTAAAAATATTTAAACAGTGAAAATATTCCCTTCACATGAGTATAATCACTTAGGAAAAATTACGTACAAATAATTATACGAGTCCAGTGCAATTTACGCGCTACAGGGGAATTGTTCCGAATAGAATTTATGAAGAAAATGAAAAATGTTTTTCAAACAGTTAAATTATTCCTATGATTATGGGATACATTTATTTAACACATATCTTGCTTAAAAAGTTCTGTTTTAAACATAACTTGTGTACAAAATCACCTCGAATGTTGTGTACAAAGAGAACAATGTATATAATTATTTATTTATCAGATTAAAATGCATTAAGCGACTTTGCCTTTTTTTACAGCAGTTACAGCACATATATATTTATAGAAACTGCTGCAAAAAAGGCAAATTATTGAATAGTAATTACTGTTTATTTTATTAGTTTTTAGATTTTTAAAAATATTTAACCATGGTTTAAAGAAATCGAAAAATATTTCAAAGTTCTAAAAAATGTTATTCTTTGTCAGGAATTTTAGTTAATTTATATATATAACCACACACACATTTAAAGATAATAAGGAACATACTGAAACTTAAGTACATACGAGTATATTTCTAAAAACAAAATATATTTAAATTATTTTTTATTGAACATTCTTCCATTCTCGACAGAGAAATTTTTTCGATCTATTCAGAATTTTTATCTAGTTAGCTGAAAGCTGCAGGTGTGGATTGTCTTCCTTGAAGAGCCTTGAGAATATACTTTGCTCTTTTTTATTCCAAAAAAGTATAAGTGGCGCAATTTTGTACTGCAAAAATATATGAAAAAAACCCCTTTTCCTGTGACATACTTCCTAAAACCATCTATGCATAAAACATTCTTTTTAACTCAATTTAGTTTATGTTAAAAAAATTGGACTGCACGCGATGTTGTACTGATGTTGAATTGATACGTATAGTTACATATAATTTTTTTATCGGATTTAAGTGTACTCAACAAAATATAAATTTTGGATAAAAAAATAATAATTGTTTAGCAAAAGGTATTGAAAGAATTCGCTTATTCAACATACGTAATACGCCGAGACATAAGTTTCAACTTCAAGCACAGCAACGTAAGAACTTAATTCCCGTATTGTGCCGATTTAAACTCATTTCGGACCCTAGGCGCAGAAGATCTACAGGCCCCCTTGGCACTAGAGGATTGAAGTTTATAACCAAAAAATCTGGAAATCCAGCTTATCCGGGCCCCGAGCCCCCGGCACCCACCGCAACCACCCAATAGATATAAGCCAGCATTGTTCCTGTAAATTATAAATCAATCTGTTAAAAGTATATACATAGTTTAAAGTTCATTTAACTTCTCCTGGGTACAATAAATATTTGTAGAAAATATGTGACTGTATGTGTAAGAATCATGTCTATGCCTGGATTATACCCAATCATGACATATTAGAATTTGAATTGTACTCCCGATCATTTTTAATAAAAAAATATGGCAATAGAATTTACGCATCGTGAATTTAGAAGACAGCTTTAAAGTAGCTTTTCTCGTTGTGAATCACAGAAACAATGAGGTACGAATATATGTAGAAGCATCTCTCAATTTTAATTTAATTTTTCCGCTATTTTGCGTCTTGGTTCTTAGAATAACAACGTCGTAGTTGGCAGATGCGATTTGTTGCCAATTATGGTGAGTACTGCTTTTGGAATAATAGGCTAAGAAACTTTGAATTCTACTAGTTTTCAAAGTCATATCAAAGTTAGAGGACAGGATGGGTCAGGGGTATATGGAAAAATTTTTTTATCAGTCAGAACTTTTCTTTATGGGAAAGATATTCTATGTTACTTATGGTGATTATGAAAATAAATGATAATAATAAAGTAATAAAATAATTTCAAAAATTAATATTTCCACAAAGGCATTTAATTTACGGAAAAATAGAAACTTGTATATTAAACTTGTATAGCTAAATATAAATTTGATTAGATAATTTTAACCTAAAAAAATTAAATTTCTTGCAGTGTAAGTAACAAAAAGCAGTGATTATTGATAAGTGAGTACTGTGAGAAGAGAGTTAGTAGAACAATGTACATTGCAACATATCATAACCCCAGCGTTTTCTCGTCACACCGTCGAAACAGTAAGATCCAAATCGTTTTCAATTCCTACTATTAGCTCACATTCTCTATTTATTTATTTATCTTGGTGGAATTTTCAATCGTTAGTAAAATACATCTTAAAGCGCTCAATTGAGCTGAAATTTTATATGCATGATTATTTAGGATGCAATACAGTAATTTAATTATAATTAGTTCAAATTAATAGATTAAAACTAATTAAATTTGTAATTTAAAAAATTACAAATACAGCCACGTTGGCGTCATTTTTGACTACTCAGTTACCCTTTTGGCGACTTGTGTCAAAACTTGAAAAGGTTTTTTTCTCACGTTTTAAAGCATTCAGTTGAACTGAAATTTTATAAACACGATTGTTTTAGAAGACAATACGATACTTGAATGATAATAAACAGAAATTAATTACCAATTAAGGTTGTGATTCTGTCATATGTATATACATATTTATATTAAATGTAACTATTTAATAAAAAGTAGATAAAATAAAATCTTTGTTTGTTGATCTAATTAGGAATTGAACTTTAATTTTTTATATATATTACTTGGTTCTGTCTTCCACTTCATTGTGCACTATAGTTTCGACAGCGGATTTTAAAGATAACTAATTATAAAGAAATTGGTAAAGGTACCTAATGTTTTTTCTTGTAACTATTTAGTAGGTGTCTTCTCGTCGGAATAAATATTAATACACGTATTTTACTTTAACAAAAATACTTGCTCGAAAAGCTTAAACGCTGAAATACCTCTGCTTTGACAGCACTCATCATGAGAAGTATTTTTTTTTTTAAATTTGATTTTTTCCTTTATCTGTATACAAGATAATATCTTATTCGCACAGGCAGGTTTTTAAATTCGGTAAAAAAAAAGAAAAAAACATGGATCCTTCCAAAGATACAATACAGCAGTCCATTGTATTCATTGAACTCTGGTGAATTTATTTTATGTAAGATCTATACGCATATTCCGTATAAATCCTGTTTCAGATGTAACTAGAACAAGTAATATAAAAAACAATAAGTCAATTCCTACTTAGATCAACAAAGAAAAATTTTATTTTAGCTACTTTTTATTAAATAGTTACAATTAATATAAATATGTATATACATATGACAGAATCACAACATCAAGCAGTAATAAATTTTTATTCATTATCATTAAAATATCGTATTGTCATCCAAAACAATCGTGTCTATAAAATTTCAATTCAACTGAATGCTTTAAAACGTGAGAAAAAAACCTTTTCAATTTTTGACACAAGTCGCCAACGTGGCTGTATTTGTAATTCTTTAAATAATTAGTTTAGATCAAAAAATTAATTTTTATTACTTATAATTAAATTATTGTATTGTCATCCAAGCTAATCATTTATATAAAATTTCAGCTCAATTGAGCGTTTTAAAATGTATTTTATTAGCTATTGAAAATTCCACCAAAATAAATAAATAAATAGAGAGCTTGAGTTAATAGAGTAGGAATTGAAAAATGTGCTTAATGCTAAAGATTGTGATTAAATTTGACGCATGATGTTTCTGAAAGATTTTTTTAGATGTATTGGTTTTAAGATATTCAAACATGTGTGAATAATTTTAATTTTCATTATTTTTTAAGTAAACTATTGTGTTATGGTGAATTTTCGACTTAAATCTTGTTAAATGTTTGTAATTCGTCCATCTTCGTTTAATAAATGTCTATTAAACTTAATTAAGAATTTTTGGGGGTGAGATAAATGTTATGTGAAAATTACTTCCTTGAACACTAATTAATTAGGTGAAAAAATTGCGAGGTAACAATAGCTTCCTCATTAAACTTATTTTATAGTTCCGATAAGATAACATAATATCGATAAATGTGCTGTAAAAACTAATCATTATGATTGTTTACCAAAAGAATTAAAACTTTTAAACTTTACTAGTAAATGGATGTTTACTAACCTGAAACTTCTTAAATTGCTTTGACAAAAAGCCAGATCGCTTTTCTTCTTTATAAGAATTTTTTTTTATGTTTATGTGTTTTATTTGATAGTGCCATCTTCTTTTTCTGTATATTCTCTAGAGGTTAAGTCTGCTTCTTTGTCCTTACTGAACTTTCTTTTAATTTGTTAACAAAAGCGTTTTATTTTGATAGAAATTACTTTAGGCCTAGTTAGGTAAAGTAAAGAAAACTTTTGTGTAATAGTTAAAAACAATGATAACATTTATAAATAAGGGAATAAGAACGTGATCTAGCTTTACCTTGCAAATATTGTTCTTTTCTAAGAATGTTTTACTTAAAAAAATAATGTAAATAGATTCGATATCAATATCGACACTTCGATACGTTCTTTTCTCTTCCCTTTCCTTTTCTTTTTTTTCTTCTGTTTTACAAATTATAATTTAAATTCAATTAAAAAAACATTGAGCCTTTTCTTTTAGTTTGAAGAACTTTGATAATCTGTTTACAAACTTATTAGACACACTCGTCTCTTTTTGTTCATATAAATCATTCAATTGGGAATTTTCTTTCTTTTTTTAAAGATTTTTAAACCAGTGGTTCAGCGTAATACAAAAACTGATAATGTATTTTTTTTTTACTTAGTTTATATTTTAGATTAAATTTTAATATTTTGACTCGTGATTTGACGTAGCTACATTTTTTTTTGCATAAATTTTGTACTACAAGGTGTGACGGGCTCACGCGTCTTTTCTTTAACATGTCATTGGGGTTCTTTGAGGCCAGAATTAATGGCAACTCTTTTCCAACTAAATCCAAGAAGTGAAGTGTGAAAGTAAGATGCAAATTAGGAAGCTTTTAAATATTAGAAGTTAGAGTAAGCGTGATGGCAATTAGAGGAATGTAAACAGTTCGTGGCTCTAGATTGCAGACGTTTTAGATAACGTTACGTGGCGAAGAATAGTAATTATACGTGAAGAGAGCTATCGAATCAAGGTGCATACCATTGCACTCGAATCTTTGTACGGCTTCGTCTAGATGTTATATTTGTTACTTTAAACTACAGCAAGGTAGGATTGATTATTTAATATTAGGATCAGTGATTGTAATTGATTGTAAGTGATTCAGTTATTGATAGTGGTCCGAGTTAGGTTAAGTCGTTATTATAAATATATTGCGTGTGGTGTGTTTTGCCATCATAGATTCTCTCACTTAAATTATTATAATCTAATTTGTTAAAGGTTTAAGTTGAATATCTTAATAAAATCATATTAAGATAATGTTTCCTTCTAGTTCTTTCGTTAATCTTTCACCTCTAGCTCACGCTGACACTCAAAGAGATAATCACTCCAAGGGGGGGGGATCACAAAGGTATAACTTTATACCTTTGAAATTGAAATAAATGATACGACCTCTGGCAATAAAGTTCTGAATGAAGTCAGAACGGCCGATCTGGCAACACTGGCAAAATAAAACGCTGCACATGCGTAGCGACAGTTGTTAACCATCTGCCCCCTTTGTTGTTCAGTTGAGCCTCGTTTGTGTTCCATGTAAGACTTGTTTTACGAAGTCCTTGTTTATTGCGTTGGTTCTTATCTGAAAACAGGAAAATGAACGAACAAAAGATCAATTTAAAGTTTTTTTTAAGCTTGGCAAGACACTGACAGAAATTTATGGGAAGCTGGTACGTGTTTATGAAGATCAAGCACTGTCCATGGAGTGTGTGTACGAGTGGTTCGCCAGTTTTCGAGAAAGCCGGGAAAGTGTTTCAGACAACCCCCATAGCGAAAGACCGGTGAGTTCCGTCAGTGGCGGAAACATTGAGAAAGTGAATAAATTAATTACAAAAGATGGCCGATTAACTGTGTGCATGATAGCTGGACGATGAATGCTGCAAAATGCATTGAAATTTTGACCCATTCCATAAAACGTTTACGCAAGGTTCGACCCCAGTACGCACAATAAGGTTCATGGTTTTTTGTTCACGACAATGCTCACCCGCTTACTGCCAATATTGTCAAACAATTCCTGGCAAGAAAGGGTGTGGGGCAAATTGAACATCCACCATTCTCGCCAAATCTCAATCCTCCAGATTTCTTCCTATTCCCACAACTCAAACTCGCTTTAAAAGGAAAGAAAATAGACGATATTTCTGACATCTAACGAAACGTGACGAGGCTTTTGAACTCCATCCCATAAGAAGACTTCTTGCAAAGTTTTCAGGACATGTATAGCAGAAATCAGCGGTGCATAGTTATGGAGGGTGACTATTTCGAAAAAAAGTAAGGTAACTTTCGTTAATATTTCATCTACGTTAATGTTACAGGATTATTCACTGAACTTTATTGCCGGAGGTTGTATTACATATATATATGGCAAAAATTTTATTAAGAAATATAATTAAAAAACCTTTTTTGTTCTGTGTATGTTATTTTTACAGCAGAATACTTTTACACTGTTACTTATCTCAACATAATAAGTATTTTATATTTTCTCTTTAGTGGTATATTTTGTGTGTTGTTATAATCACTCTTTGCCGTTGCATACAGTAGCCTCGAAAAACTTAGGGTTATAATCACGGACTTGAGGCCGGCGTGTTATGAGTTCGAGCCCTAGGGCCACAGATGACCTACAGTATAGAAGGGATGATACACGTTAAATCTGTTGAGGCTCAAAGTTCTTCCATGACGTGGTGTGGAAATTTTAAGGGAAGTTCCAACTCAGGTTCGTGTTTGCCGTCATCCACAGCTAGGGATTGCAATACTGGACCGAAAGTCCAATACCGGTATTCGGTATTTCTTAGATCTTAATACCGGGATACCGGTTTTTTAATACCGGTAGTAGAAATTTTAGAAAAATAAAGAAAACACAGGTGTATCTTTTTTTTAATTTGCCAGTTTTATTAGAGAGTGTAAAATCACAAAAAATAATGTATAACGTATAAATTATAGCAATAAATAAAGAATAACAGAAAAGTAAAAGAACATCTTATTTATTTAAATAACAAAAAGTGTAAGTATCTCTATTCAGTCTGTGGTAATATTACAAATTTTTGACATGTGATCTTAACAAAACATAATGCATCAATTGAACTGTATGACATGCAAATAAAATGTGAATAATAAACTCACTAATTTAAAAAAAATATCGAAATATCCCGCACTTTCTATCAGCTATAACCTTGTTTTCAAAGATACGAATATCATATCAGACTATGAATCCTGTGTGTGTGCAGTATCACTCTGAGTTGTAATAGTATAGTTTTGACCCGCCTCCTTGTGTGGATCATTCACATATTTTATCACTTCTCCTGATTGTGTGATGCAACTTTATATTCACAGTCTAATTAATTTCGCCCGATAGGGATATATAAAAATAAAAAGGTATACTATTTTGCTACGTTTGCGATCCCTGAGCATAAAGTGGAGACTACATAAAAAATTTCTAGTAAATACCGAAAAACCGGTATTTAAACTTGTGAATACCGGTACATTACAAAATTGTACAAAAGGCTCAAAATACCGGTATTGCAATCCGTACCCAAAGCCCTCGTGTTGTTTTTTATAGTTCGACATTAATAAGCATTCCCTCACATTTTCATTGTATAGAGGCTATTATTAAGTATTTTAAAAATATGTGTGTATCAACTATTTCTCCCTAAATTCGGTAAAATAAGCCACAAAAATAATTGGAAAATATAGATTTTAAAATCAATCGCTAACAATTTGAATATAATTTGCATTGTTCTACAATCATGTGTTTTATTAATTTCGAATACTTTATAATTTTTTTGAAATGTTTAATAGTTTTAAAACTGTTAAGCTGAAAATTCTATTACTTTTATGAGTAACGTAAATAATATAAACTTTTATGAATAACTTTTGAAATGAATAAAGTAATGTTTATAAATTGAATACATGACTTAACACACACACACACACACAATATTAAATATAAGACTATATATTACATTTTACTCCGGATAAATATCACTATTTTCTCAAAAATTGTTATAGTACAGTATTACTTTTTGTAAGGGCTATATGCACTATATAAGCAGTGCATTGTTAACTATTTTTTTTAAATAATGCTTTCCCTATTTTTCTATTTTTGACATATGTCGAAGCAAACGTTAAAATACGAAACGAGTTGTCGTTAGAGCGAGCTACCTTATCGATTTTTTGTAACTTTTGTTGAAATTCGAACCTGATAGTCTACGTTCTATTTCGAAAACGAAAAAATAATGATGCACTTTTTTTTAAAAAGTTGAAGATTGCTGTGGACAGTTTTTATTCGGTTCAGTTATGTCTTTTCTTCTCCGCAAGTTTTGGAGTCTGTCGTAAGCGTTATCGGGAAAACTAACCGAGTCGTTTGTGCAGTATTTCATTTTGTTTAACTTTTAGAATCTGTTTCAAAATTCTGTTTCTGCAACTTTTTTACGATGACTCGCCGTATCGAATTTTTATGGCTTACTATGATCATTATTTTAAGGTTTGAGCGTAGCTGAGTAGAGAAAAGGAACAAATTTTGATTTGTGAATCTTAGAATTTTTTTCCTCCTCATTTTTCGAAGCGGTTTATGTTAACTATGATATATTTTTAGGGATATGTACTTGATTTATAAAGCCAAAATTTTTCTTTTAAATATTGAGTATCCGCTGAATTTTTCAAATATAAGGTTTTTTTACTCTGCATTTAATGGTTAAAAAAATGACATGTTAGTTTAATAAATTTTATCTATGTATCAATTTGATATTTGATAATTTGATTTAATTCTCGATAATTTCTAAAATGAAAGAAAGATGAAAAAAATAGAAATAATTTTTGAAGTTTTGAGATTTATATTTTTCAAAAAAATATGCAATTTCAAGGACATATGCTTAGGATAGCTTTTTGTATTTGTGCGATAATTTTCTTACGTGGTATTTTTATAGATAGAGGTAGAATTTCTTTACGGTGAAATTTTTTTTAAAAAAATGCCATATATAGTGTTTTTTTATTATTTTATTTACATCGAAGAATTTTAAACCTTCATTAATTTTTCAAAATTTTCTGAAACTTAATAAATTTATTATTTTTTCCCTTTTTTAAGTTTGTATAAAAGCATAAATAACTTAAAATACACAATTTTGCTATTATTTTTTTTAGAAAACGAAAAGTAAAAAGTCTCATGCTTCAAAATTAGAAATTCAAAATTTATGCAAAAAAAAAAAAAAAAAAAATAAACTTTTGCCTGTTACGAATATTCTGTTCAATTTATGCAAAATGTTCATACAAAAATATAAATTATATTACTGTAATAATATTTTTCATAGCTGCTTAAAAATCAGTTTGCCAAAAATCATGAAAAAATATTACAAAGTTCTATTTTTACTGTGTAATATATTTAAGTATATTATTTTTTAACTTATCAGATTAATAAAAAAAGAGAAGAAAAAAGCGTGAGAGTGCCAAAGTCTAGGAAATGTAATTAAATATTTATATGCATGTTATATAATGTACAAAAAGTCTATCGCAGGCTGAGATTTAACATAGTAATGTTGAATTCGCATTAAAGCAGTCGATTATGATTTTTTTTAGATTACAAGTTCGCAATTATAGTTGAAAATTTTTTCTCACAATACATTTTCTCAATTTTAATTACTCTAATTTCAGAAGAAATTATATCAGAATGTTTTCTGGTTAAATTTATGTACTAATAATCGTTACATATGAAATAAAATTATATTATTTAATTTGTTTCTTTAAAATATCTTTAAGTTAAAGAAACTAAGAATTTCTATTGCTCAATAACCCAGAAAGCCTAAGCTAGAAAAAAATAAAGAAAGAAATATTTACTGAAATGTTAGTTCGATCATATATAGTAAATGGTCGAAATTTCCAGTCGAAAGTTAATAAGTATTTGCTTCTTTGTTCGTGTAAATTTCACATAATACCTGCATTAATTTTAGGATGAATAATATTTTTGTTCTTTCTAATATATAACTAATTGCAGTGTTGCTTTCCTTTTAAATTAACATCTTGCAAGTGAGTTTCTGTAATTTTAGAAAATTAAATATTTTTATTCAGTTATTTTGCAAAATATTTTTTTATAGCTAATTTTTAAATTCAACTTTTGAAAAATATTTTTTTATAATCGTCATCCCCAATGTGTAAAATGTACTGGATTTGTATACATTCATTTTATGCATTTATATTTTACATTAAACAGAAAAATATTTTCCTAAAATCGTCTTTAAAAAGAAAATTCGCTGTCCTCAATATATGTTAAGTATTTGTTTTTCCAACATTCCTGTCGACATAGAGATCTGATCTGTGTTTACCAGAAGTGTAGCAACCGAAAATGCATTTAAGTACATGTTATCATAGTTTGTAAGGAAATCGAAGCTTTGTGATATTAGTTTGTCGAACAAGTAATTATTTTTGTTTTCACGTAAATTTACCATTTTCTTTCCTGAGGCAAAAATGGGAGCAGTAACATAACAAGATGACATAATAACTTAGAATAACTCCTTAACGAATTCCACTATTGACAATATCAAGCTTTGGAACGATATGAAAATGCAAATTTAATTCTTTTCACTGCGATTTGAGATCTTCCATCTACATAAATGCAACATGAAGAAGTCTATATTTTTTCTCTTGTTGCTTTTATGCTTTAGAAATAACTCTAAAGGGGGGGAACATCTGGGTCTTGAGCGATAATTTATTCATCAGTTACTTTTTTATGCATTTAATTCTCTTAATTTTTTTTAAAAAAACTTTTTTTTATGTGTTTTATTTTTTCGAGAGAATATCTTAAGAAAACCTTTACTAGCGTGAATATTTTTATTTTATTACTCGGTGTTTTTCATACATGAATATAAAATAAATAAAAGCATTCAGAGTTGATGTTTATGAAAATGAAAAACAAAACAAACAAATTTCACAAATGATGTTTTTATAAGAATTATCAGGGGTGGTATAGCGGAACTTTTTAAAAAAATTTAATATCTTTTTTACATACTGAAAAATATTAAAATGAACGTAACATTTATAAGCTCTAAAAATCTTTATAGCGATGTAAATAGAATTTTAAGAAAAAGTATAAATTATTTGTGTTCTTTCGAAACGCTTTTATGTTTCTTTTAATTTGAATTTACGTAATTGATAAAACAGATTAAAAGCATAAAAAACCCTACTTTTAAGAGTAATTGAGTTTAACTATCTATTAATTTAAAATTTTCAAATTTTAAAAGACGTTTCCTTTTAGTTTAAAATAAATGATTTTGTCTATATAAAAGAGAATACTTGTATTTCAATTAATTTGGAAAAATATATGGTGGGATAACTGGTAGAAAAAATGCAATTGGAAATATTTTCAAAATTTTTATGAGTTGTATTCTTTCAAAACTATTAATTATATTTCTCTTTCACATGAATTTGAATTTATTATATTCCCTATTTATATTTGTTCTCTAATAAGCATTCTTAGAAAACACTTTCAATAGTTAAAAAAATTGCAACAGAAAAATATTAAATAACACCCGTGGCTTTGATAACTTTTTAGCTAGTTTACCAATTTCTATAAATAGTAAAATTTCTAATACAAAACATAAAATATCATGTTACATAAATACTATTTTTTCAAAAAAGGCCGATGAGGAACCTATGAGGAAAACTTATGAGCTATTCTTTCCAAATGTCACATTGATATAATTATTCATTATACTAATTATTGATAAATTGTACTTTTAATTGTACTTCATAAATTTTATGATTGTATGCGTTCTTAAATGCTAAATTCAATAACCTGTAGATGGCAGCACAGTTTTTGAGTGTAACAGATGTAATAAATTCAAATCGCAGTAAGTCTTCGCTTTTCATATTTGTATTCTGATTTTAGTTTTTCTTCTAAAAATTAGAGTCGTAATATTTTGGCATTTTATTTATTTTTGTATGGATTAATCAATTATATTTTGTACCTTATATTTTTCAAAATTTATATTTTTCCAGTGGCGTAACGAATAATACTAGCCCCCCCTCCTGCAGTGAGATTTTGGGCGTGTATTTTTCTTTTTGTCATATTTTTAAATCATGGCATTTTTCTTCAATTAGGACAATTTGCTGCTAAAATAAAACATCACTCCCATCATTCGAAACTGCCATTTCAAGGGCATATAAGTCTCATGTTGGACCATTTATATAAGTGAAAGTTTATTTTTAGTAATTTCTTGAGATTAAGTTTTTTAAATACTTGTTTGATTTCAATGCTAATATATTTAAAGAAAGACATATTTGTCAGGAACGTAATTGGATTATTTAAATGAAAATTTAAAAGAAAATATAAACTTTACATTAGTTTTAAATAAATACTCATTTTGGAAATGGTTGAATGGAATTATTTATTTTTTTTTAACTGGAAGTAGGAAAATTGAAATTTTTGAAAAGATTCCTTTTTAAATGACCCATTCGTTAACTTTCTAGTTTAGCTAGATATTTTTTTAAAAGTTGTAAATAAGTAAAATTCTTTCTCATCTCTCTATTTAAAATGCATCATTAAAAGTCTTTTTGAATGCAGCATTATTTACTTATTCGTGCTAACGCCATCCTCGGCTCTGTATTAAAACGAAGGTAACGCGAATACACATTCTTATTCCGAGCATAAAATTCCTGAATATTCATTCATGTCACTTCCTAATCGATAAAACGCCAGTTCTGGAAATCCTAAGTCATCTCTGAACGCAACCTTTCACTTCAATGGCCAAAGAAGCGAGGGAAAAAGAAAATGCGCAACTCTCTGCAATGTCCATTCGATATAGAATTGTTAAAAGAGAACCAAACGATGTTCGAAGGAATGGAAATTCACCACCTTCCCTCTGTTCTTTTTAGAAAGAGAACACAAGGCGAAAGCGGGCTCTTTATTGAAGAGAACAGAATGAAAACATCCTCTTCCCTTGCGTGCCCGACTTACAATAGGTTTTCGTTTTTCTTTTTATTATATTTCGTCTTGGAAAAGGCCTTTACAGAAGCTCTTGCCTGTTCCCCAGATGGCCGCTTTCTCAGGACGACAATAGGCAAGGCTTACACAGAGTTATTATGCTAGTAATGTTGGTGTTTGGTGGCAGGACCGTTTTTCACAATATAGGTGATTGTTTCATTTTTTGTTCTTTCTTTTTTTGCTGTGGTGTGGCAACGGGTCCAAGGATTACTTGTTTAGTCAACTCCTAATGGATTGAGATTGGATAATAATGAGGTGTTAATTTGTGAAATCACATTTCAAGTAGCAATAGCAACAACATGAAAAGATGAACTTTGACTTTTTATAGCATACTTGAAGCTTTTTTTAAAATGAATAAGTAAACATAAGAGATTAAGTAAATTTGATGAATTAGAAAGATTTACTCTATATATAATTTTGTAAGCACGATTTTTTTTTGTTTTATTGATTCTTTTTACGGGCCCGTTTTTTTTTCAATGTTAGCTTAATCAAATATTCACAGAAATGGTGTTCACTGCATTTCTAATTATTTTGTTAATCGTTATGGTTTTTTATTGATTAGAATTAATTATATTGTGACGAATTTTGTGTAATGAATACTTAAAATAGTGTGAACAATTTATATCTTGCTGTGCAATACGCTTATATTACTCTCTGTTGAATGTATTTTTATGTTAAAATTGTACTTTCGCAAGCAACGTCGTTCCTTACATTAATAGAAACTTGACAAAATCTTGGCGATAAAGTCAAGCTGGCGTCATTTTTAGCTACCATGTTGAATACTTGGCGACCACTTTTGGCGAGCTCGTGACTCTGTGGATTAATCTGGAAATTTTTGGAGAAATCTACTAATTCATGATTTATGACGTAAATGAGTCTTTCCCTAAAGACCCGTGAATCTTATAAATAGGATGTCGCTTGCCGAAACTGGGTTAGTTTTGTTTTGACTAGCAATTAGTTGGCATTGATTTAATCGTGAAATGTCGACCAGTGATTAGTTATTACTTCAGGTGTTGAATAGGCCAAGCGAGATCTTGCAAATAATCCTCAAACATACTCGTATTTTATACACTGATAGTTGTGTGTGTGCACCCGAGAATGTGTGAAGGCCTTCTGAGATTTATTTTACGAATAGTGCTGCTTTATTTGAAGGATAGTTTTTCGACAATAAATTTCCATCGCTCCTGAAGAACTGCCTTGATCTCTGCAACTGATCTGCATAAAATCCTCGAGCCCCGATCTACGTTACAATATGGTATTCTCGAAAAGTAATTTTCAAATACCGAGAGTGTTTATTGGAACCTAATGTTCGGTGAACATATATGCGTTTTTAATAATAATTCTGCAGAAATATTCTAAACATAAAAATGTTTTTAACAAACGTAAAAGTTAGGAATTAGGCCACCCAGATGGTATAGTGGTTACTGACGCTGACTGCTGTGCCATGGGGTCTTTATTCGAATCCCAGAGAAGGCATGGATGCTTGTAATTGTATAGTGTCTGTGCAGCATGGGGCACTCTAAATTGTCGTCGAGCCGTAAGTCCTTTCGTGAGGTTCGTGGAAAGAAAAGAGAGGCCCCTGACCACCTCCAGGATGTTCTCTCTTAAAATTGGAGTGTTACTACGCCAAAATGTGCTGTCACCTGTACGGTGCTCAAAGCTTCGGTTAACGACAGACGTAAACTAGCCCCTTGTAATGATGAATATTTTGTGGCTCGACACAACATCAGACATTAGACACAAAAATAACACTTTTGTGAATTCAGTTTTTTTTGTTATTATTTATAGATGAACGATTTCTTAATTTGTATGTGCTAATGATTTTTTTAGTAATTTTAATACTATACGAAAATTTTATTTCTAAAACCACTGTGCATTTGTAATTAAAGCAGAAAACAAGAGCGCAGAATTAATTTTACACTAGAGCTTAGAAATTCTTCTTACATGAAAATTTAAACATTATTCCAGAAATTACTTTATAAAAAATATATTTAAATTCCACCGTAAGGCAGAAAGTAGTTGCAAGATCAAATCATGAAATCACCAAAATTGAAATGTTATTAAATCATCCAACTGGTTTCGCTAAGTGAGTAACTATAATTATAAACATAGCATTCATCTGATAATCATCTAAATTATTTCGGTTTTGTATTTTTATAAAAATTATAAATCTAAAGGGGGGGGATAAGCAATCATTTTTGTCATGGTTTTAAATAAAAAAAAGTGCACGTATAACCTGACAGTGTTGAAATTACTATTATCCACACACACACAATTTGGGCGGTTCTACCTTTCTCACGAATGTAGGTGTAATTTAAAGAAGCAAGCAATTCACTTTTACACTGAGAGTAGGAGGACAATAAGTTAAGAATTTTGAAGTTCGTTCCTAGGTTTCTAAAGTACAATAGCTAATTGATGAATAGCATACGTGAAAGTCCTGCAGATACTATACAGCAGAGGTCTTCCAAACCCCTAGCCGCGGACCGATACCGGTTCTATGATCAAATGTACCGAGCCACACAAAGAACATTAAATTATTTTTATTTTATTTACTGAGGCGTATTTCTCTCGGATTTGAGCGACTTTTTATGGAAATCAGTTTATATTCATTTGTTGGTGTAACTGTATTTTATTCTGTTGGCATATTTAAATGTAATTATAAATTAAAGTTACTAAATCAAAACAATCTAAAATATGAGCAATCGACGCCCTCCCCTCATCTAGCCACGGTAAAATTATTAAATGTTGACCGGTCCGCGGCGATAAAAAGGTTGGGAAGCAATGCTATACATAATTTTCCTTCCGTGAAAATCCAGATATGATCTGAATCTATTCTTGTTGTCTATATACAAAAAGAGTACTTGAGAATTATTTATATTAAAAAAGGTAAATAATATGTACGGGTTTTACTTCATTTATCAAATATTAATATCGTCATTTTTTTTTTATATCGATCACCAAGTGGAATTAACCTAATTTATAAAAGAAAACAATGATACATACCTCATTATATTCAATTACCAAACGAGCTTTTTTATGTATATAATCATGACTAAATTTTTAAATTGTATGCAATTATCACAGAATTTAAAGAATTAGTCAAAATAAAAAGATCGTTTGTGATAATTTGTATTTAATTATAAATACTTTTAATAAAAATTTACTAAGCTTGGATAGGTGATTTATTCCTGTATCAACGGGTTAATAAAAACAAGTTTTGCTTTTTACAAAGCTGATACAAAGTATATTAAGTTGAATTTTCTGTTGGTCAATAGGTTTAAAAAATGTTTTTTGATATGAAAGATTTGTCTGTGAATTTTGCAGACGATTTTTTGTACTCAATATTTTACCATTAAAAATAAACGAAAACCATAAAAATATAGGAATTAAAATCTTCCTAATTTGATTATCGTTGTATTGATTTTAAGACTATATCTAATTTTTAACTATTTTAATAGTACCTGTATTTGCTGTTCTTGTAACTTTGATCATTTTTCTAATTCAAAACTCCAGTCTCTTTTGAACAAAAAAAAAGTATTTTTCTAAGGCTCGCTTTGAACATTTACACATGCAACCATTTTTTTATTCTACACTCGTAACAAAAAACAATTTCCTCCTCTTGTTGTTTCTTTTTGGGATGGGCTGGAAATGTAATAATAATCTGTTTTTCAAAGCCACGCACCTTTCACAAAGCTGATCCACATGCTTATGCCAGAAAGGTGTGTGGGCAGATGTATAAATAAAAAATTATTTCTTAATTTAACCGCAACTTAGGTGTGTGTGTGTTTGAATTAGTTTTATTTTTTACTATTTTTAATGATTTCATAAATAGCATCGATAATAACTGCAAAAGGGTTTTACTTTGTAGTGTGAGAATTTGCGAAACTGGAGTAACATTGCCTCATTCTGTTAAATTACTGGCAAATTAAAAATTAACATGACCTGATTTTTGCAATAAGCGATAAGTCTTTAAATCAGTTGTTGCAAAAAAAATAATTGCATTTTTCTCAGTTCTCAAACAAGAATTCAAGATTAAGCTAAATTATTTTTTAAAGAAACTAAACAAATAATTGCATGTGGTATAATATTAACAAATGAGGTAGAAATTTAAAAATTTTATCTTGAAAGTGTTTTTTGTTTTTACTAAACACAATTAAATAGTTATTAAGTGTATCTAAAGACCCATTTCGTAAAAAGACAGACGCAGTTTATACCTGTCAGGTATCAAAGTCCTCGCATTGTCATTGTACGGAAGTTTATAGATAGTACTTGCCCAGTACCTCACATAGTACCTGTCCAGGTTTTATCCATGTCAGAACGTGGTTTGAAATTACGAGGCTCGTTGCCAATAGCTGCTGTGTTGCTTCCGAGTACGATGTTAATAAATAATCAATCTGTCAATCAAAACTTAACTAGTTAGATACAATAATGCTACTTCTTAAGATTTTTTAAATTAAATTTTTATCACCGTCAAGTGAAACAAACTTGGATATTTTTTTATTTTGTAAATATACTTATTTGTTTCCAATTCATTTCAGTACGTCGTCTTTTAAAAAAAATCACTCTATAAACACGATTACGAAGGTCACATGGAACACAATTAGCTTCTTCAAGCATACCATAACATTAATGCCGTTTTAATCAGTTACCTGCATGGCATCTTCCCGTATTAGGATATCAAACGCGATTTTCTATTAAGTCTTATTAATACTGCGTTTTAATGAGTATTAATTCTGTTTTTCGAAAATGGGATGGCTCTATACCTCATGTGATCATTCTAAAAAGGATGTTATTTTATAATTCCAGACATTTAGAGTGATTGAAGATGTTTTTTACGCACAAAAGGAAGAAAAAAATAAAGAAGTGTTCCTGACTTTTGGTAATGCATGTTATTACTTTGTGTTGATGTTATCAATGGCGTAGCTAGTTCTGAATGGGCCCCGTATCAAAACTCCTTTGGTGGCTCTTTTTTAGAAATCAAAGCATTGTTTATGGTACTGTAGTTAATATGCTGTGGCTCCTGTTGCTTGGGGCCCCGTATCATTGGTACGGCGGCAGCTACGCCCCTGGATTTTATCTCCTCATATGTTTTACTGATAATAATGATAATACTGATAATTTCCTTAAACTTTTACTAGGTAAAAAAATTGAAACACATGCACGCACGCACTATTTTTTAACTGGTATTGAATGGCAGAATTAATTATAATCCCAAATCTGTTGCTCTTATTCTGCTTTATTATTTCAAGTCGCAAAATACTTCGATTCGTATGTTTGCCAAAACCTTACAATAGACACAAAATACACTCATTGTTTCTTTATAGGATTACTAAGTTTAATAATAATCGTTTTCGAACACTGACGAAGAACTCCATTAAAAGCTTGTTCCAAAGTTTTGTAAACAACAACCGAAAAGTATCAGGAACTTTCTTTATTTCATTTCAAACGGATATGGAAATCACTTCATATTTGTCTTTCGCATGTTTTAAGAATAATCATATTTTAATATTTTTCGAAAAATTTAAAATGATGAGCTTTGAAGAAGTTTTAAAAGTAGGATTATTAATGAAATTTTTTCCCCTAGTTGTATTATTTTTGATTGAACATTTTTTTTTCTTTTTACCACCCCTGCATGGGGTGTTGTTAAATCATCTTGTGAGATACCACAAATCTTACTTTTGATCATATGCTACTGTTCCCAGCTTTTAATAATCGCAAGAATTTTATTTTCTTACAAAAATCCATCGCGATCACATATGTAACTTTCCATCATATTTGTGTAACATAATTCCAAACCGTCGAGTGCAGCGATGAGTATTTTTGAAGCTAACCCATACGATTTCCCTTAGGTCTTTTAAAAGATATCTTCGCGATATGGAGCAGATAGGAAAAATCTTATTGAATTGGCGGAATGAATAAAATCTGCTCCTCTACGTTGAGGAGTGGAATTTTAAGAACGCCCCTAGAGCAACATATGGAAAGGAAAGGAAAACGTAAATTATATTCCTATTTGAAGTCTTGGAGTAAATAGAAAAAAAACACGAAAGATGATGTTGGATTTTAATGGGTTTTTGGCGTTTATTTTGGTCATTCATGGGCGGAAATAAATTCTTGAAACTGACCAATTTGCCAGAAATCGTGCATGTACATTATTCTTTCTTGCAGACTCGAACAATTTTTGCCTAATTTAATCGACAATTTTCGACACGCAATGTTTGTAAGTTCGTGATGTCATTTGAAAATAATTTGTGTTCACGATTTTTTTGTCATTTTTCTGTGGTATTTTTCAAACATCTTGTTCGATCATTAAAAATTCATATTTTTTTGAGAAAAAAAAATATAGATTTTTAAAATTTCCTTTTTCTCGCCCCTCGCCCACAGATTGGCATTTCTCTTTGATTCATGTGAAAAAGCTTTCTCTTAGCCTACATATATTATTATCTTGCGTCCCCTGTAACCCTTGGTCATGATCCCAATTTCGTGATTGGCAGCTTCGACTCTTGTGTTCGAGTTGTGATGCCACTGTAACGTTCCCACCACGCAGCTGTGAATCGGCTTCTCTGTGGAAAGGATCATCACACATGCAATGACAACTGCAACTTTAAGTTAATGCTCGGCCTTGTCTTGGATCACCCAGGCAACCTTTGACACCACGAGGAATACTTTGCCGCCCACTAACCGGATGTAACTCGAAGCTAAAGATACAGGCCTCTGTCATCCCTGAACCTAGAGAGTGCAGATAGAGAACACGAGATGATCTGAAAACTTCGTTCAGGACGCACTCGAAAAAACTCTTCCCTCACAAACAGAACTTGGACTCTAATAATCTCTAATAAATAAGTTTATTAACTTCAATGCATAATCTGTAAATAATAACTGTGACGTAATTAAACTAAATATTTAAATTAATCAATATCACGCTACCTTTATTTATCTCAAACGTCATACCGCCGTATAGTAAGGGTGATGCACGTGAAATCTGTCGAAGCTCAAAGCCTTCACGTTGTGGAAATTTAGAGAGTCGGGAACTTGCTCAGCTATAGTCCTCGTCAGTTAATCGAAGTTTAAAGTTACGAGGCTCGTTGCTTTTATATCTGTTGTCTCTTCAAGGTGCGAGGTTAACAATTGTTATTATTATTGTTGTTTCATGAAGAGATTTGGATCTATACAAAAACGAATTCTGTGTGTTGGTTAAATTTTTTTTTTTGTACTTTTGTGTATTTGATCATATTTCTGTATTGAAAAATAGTTTGTTAAAATGTTTTATTTCTTTTTATGTATTTTGTTATCATTAAATTTTTAATTCCTTATCACTTGTATCCAGTTCACTCTAGATGTAGTTTTATAGTATTTATTAACTCACATATCGAAGTCTACAATTAAAAACGACATCAACCGAATTCTGATCTTTTACGGCGAATTTAGGCATTATTTACTTAAAACTCATTTCCATGCTGTAGTGGATAGACTATCCCATCCATTAGTATAAGTTCCCAGAAAGATTAGCCACATAGTCAATACAAACTCTATTTATTAACTACTCTCAACAACGACACAAATTCAACAACCCAAGTTAAGAAATGCACCAATTGATAAATATGGGAACAATAGCGAGGTAGACGAATTAATTGGAGGTTTAATAATAAATCGGATCGCTTACACTTAGCACGTCCGCGCGTGCAATATACCTTCTTATATATAAAGGTAATTTAATTCAAACCGACCCGAATCCAATTTAACAACTAATTGACAAATAGTCAATCTTAATATTAATCAAATCATCTATGAAGCGCTCTCGCCTAGCCTTACGTTAATCAATACTTGCTATCCTGTTAGCTTCTAATCATCCTTCCTTATCGAGCTTGAAAGTCAAACTATAAATACAAACCTTAATTTGAATAATCACGTCTTCTTCGTAGGAAGAAAGTTTTCAATAAAATAATATTTAAAGGCCCATTATTCCCCATGAGGATTATAAGTAGGAAGAACGCGAATAGACCCGTTACAATGCAAAATTCATACATTTGGAAATAAGCAGTCTGTTAACACCTCGTTCCATTTTGAGAATACTTATTATTTACACACATTCAAATAAAATGTCATCTTCCAAAATCATTCAGGACTCAATTCCAAAACGGAAAACCTTATTCAAATATATTCCAAATCAATGTGTTAAAAATACACACTACAGAACAACTCTTGATCTCAAATAAATAACATGCAAAAACACGTTCCAGTATTCTAGAAATTAAGTTAAAAGCATGCTTTACATTTACCATGTTTCTCTTTTACTTTGCATTAGGTTTTAAATAAAGTAGCTTTGTAGTTGATTTTTTTTTCTACTTTTTCACGAAAAGTAATACTAATTTTACTCTCTTCTGAAAGCTAAATGAAGTGGAAAGTCTATTTCAAAGAATTCGTCAGGCTGCAAATTTTTGAATTTGGCTTAGTGATACTCTTGGCGTGAAATCTTCGAACTTCGAGAGAATTTGGCGTGTTCTGTTTTTTTCCCCTTAGTTGTGCTTGGACGCTTTTTCCTTTATGTCTTTTCAATCGAGAATTTCAATTAACCGAAGTGCTATTGGTGGGAAGTGTATTAGAGGTGCTGTATTTAAGATCACGGAGAGCTTTGATATTTGCGCTTGGTTTGGTACAGCTGTAGAATGAATTTAGGGATTAGGATATGTCAATCTCAACTTTTTTTTTAGGTTGGAACAATTTCCGTGAGTGGCTATCGAGTTCTGGTGAAGATACTGCTGTATCTTTTCTTTCCGTGGGTTAACTATTGATCTTGCGAGATTTAATGAGAGTTTTTTTGGCGGGAGTAAAAACTTGATGTGTGTGTGTGTGTATCTTCTGTCATTTTCGGTTTGTCTAGATCGGGATATGACGTACAGATGTGCTGCGAAAAGATTCGAGATCAACTGCGGTTAAGTTAATTAAATTAATTTGAAAAGAAGTCCGAATTATATATACAGTATGCTTCACTTAACAATAAATCACCTTGTCGTGACCCTGCGGTCGCTTTTGGGGGCTGCGGTAGCCCAGCGGATCATGGCTGGTATGTCATGAGTTCGAGCCCAGTACCTCTAAAGATCCACCGTGTAGGACAGCGATGCACGTTAAATCTGTCCAGAGTTGAAGCATCCTCCTGTTGGTGTGGGTGGTAGCTAGGAGAGGGGGTACCAGCTCAGGTGTGGTCCACGTCACTTGAGCATGATTCAAAAGTACGTGATTCGTCGCAAAAGTCCTCGTGTAGCTGAAGAGTGCGACATTAATATTCACTCACTCACTCGCGGTCGCTTGTAGATATGGATGCACAGATTCAAAAGGCACTCTATTAAAATCAACACCTTAATTTGACTTTCAAATTACTATTTAAAGATTGTCTAAATGAAGGGAGCGGTCACCTTAATTGCTAACCTTGTAATGAACGCCCCGCGTCCTCCATTAGTGTGTGAGGGTCGGAAGGAAGATTAGCCATATTCAAAACAACTTCTATTTATTCACAATTATTAACAACGACACAAATCCAGCAACACAAGTTAAGAAATGCACTTATTACCAAATATGTGAAGCAATAGCGAGGTAGACGAGATATTACAAGACTTTAACTATAAATCGGACCACTTACGTCCAGGCAATACACCTTCTGATTCCAAGCGATCAAATCCGATTCAAGCCTTAATTGACCAAATCGTCAATCTTAATATTACACAAATAAGCTAAGAAGTACTCATCCATCACTTCACGTTAATCAATCAATGTTATCCTTTAGCAGTTTAAACTCTCTCCTTCTAACTCGAAAGTTTAATTTTTATATACAACTCTTAATTTACATAATCGCATCTTCTTCGGAGGAGGAAAGTTTTTAATAGAATAAATTTTAAAAAGACCCATTATTCCTCAAGATTATTAATTGTGGGAAGAATACGGATAGACCCGTCACAACCTAAATATGAATTATAATTCCTAAAGTACTTAACTGAGATTATTAATTCTGCAGCACTGATGATCTTCCTCCGTAGAGATGCCCGCTCTCCTTACTAAAACTTCAATTATTTTACTCATGGATAGGTGACACTTGAATCACAAATTACTATTGTTAATAAGTAAATTATATTTAAAAAATTAGACTAGAATTTTTTTAATAACAAATGCAATACTTTTTTTTTAAAATTGCCTTTACATAAAGTGCCTATAACATGTTGATCTACTTTAAATATTATTTTGAGATATATTCTTCGAGGTATGTGTGTATGGAAGGGGGTTCCATGAAAACACTTTCTAGATCTAGGGTTCCTCGAAAGCATCTTCAAGTTCTAAGAGTTCTGTGAGTTAGAAAAGTTTGAAGACCACTGGGCTAGTATAACATAAAATGGAATATTTTGAAATTTAAATTAATCCTTACAACATTAGTTGTGTAATAACCCGTTTTAATAATTGTTAGATTGTTCTTTAACATAGTAAATAAACCCAGGGAAAACATCTTTATATTAATAGCCTCAGAGTTGGTGAATATCTGGAAAATTGAACCATCACTCTCAGGAAAGCATTTTAAGAAGCCATAACCATTTTGCAAGTTAGCGTCCATTTCTTTTCATCCAGTGTCGGCCACCTCAAGGGAAGGCACAAATGGTCATGTAAAGTGCATTAAATCTTAGCTCCTCTCGACAATGAGACGTCGGGGAAGTAAGAGACATAAAAGTAACATATTAACGGAAAGTTGCAGAACACTTCGACTTAAGAACTCATCCAATGCCGATCGAAAAAGTGATGTAGAATCAGAAAGTTGTGCAAATGTTCCTTAGCTATACCGCCATTCCCGATTGGGATTTGGTGTCGACTTTTCTCGGATTTCATTAAATGAGTGTCATCAAGAGTTTCTGGAATTCTCTTAATTAGAATGTTCGAAATCAAATGTGATTGCAAAATTTCTCGAAGAATTGTGGAATGTTGAAGATTTTAAAACTGAAAGCACGCTATTAGGGAATTTTCGTATAATATTCTTGAATTTCATTCTTCTTAAAATTTGAAATGGCCTGCCACATTATTCTTTAGATACCTTATATTTGTCTACATTTGTTGCAGCAACAAATGTATCGAACTTTTGCATCTGAATTTATGGTATATTGAACTGTGATATATATATATATGTCCAGTGGAAGGAATTTCTTAATATTTGATGTATTTTCTATGATTGTTGATGTTGATCTTGCATATTTAATGTTATCAATGAGGCAGTCCTTTATGGCAAGAAATCTTGTTTACTAAACATGGTGAGATACACAAACATACACATATTAAACACAAAACACAATACAGAACAAAGACAACTAAGACACTACGTGCTGCTGTCGACTACACGGTGAAAAGACAAAGAACAGAAGGGCGGGATTTCCAGAGATTTCGCTATTTATACCAAGCGGAAAATCATATGATCTGGGTGGGTAGATGGATGTAATTCCAAAGGTTCCCTTTAGGCTGGTAGTTGGTTAAAATAATTAAACGGTTGTCGTGAAGGACTGGACGATAGACAAATCAAAATCTATTAAAAATTAAATTACTGGGAATTATTAGATGTATATGTATTGATAATCATATGTGCATAGAAAATCGAAAGGGGTGTTTTATTTATTCCATCTTAAAGTGAATTGTTAAACGGAGGAGGCATCATTTTGTTGCAGATTATTCCACTTTATTGCACATTTAGGTACAAAAACAAATATGACAACACAACAAAAAACACGTTAGCTCAAAAAAAAAAAAAAAAATGCGTACCGCATTTTGAGGACAAGAAGCGGACTTGCAGGCTGAAAACGGGAGCTTTTATATAAATCGGCATCCAGAAGTTATGAAATCCGCTTGATTTCCGTGGATGTAGCTTGTGATTGGTGGAAAGATATCGTATGATGAATCCGATGCAACCTAACTCTAAAAACGCAGAACTATTAATTTCAAAGAAATACAATTACGTTAAAATCCTGTCAGAAGGACAGGCTTTTTACTGGATTACGCGTGAGCCCTGAATGTCAGAACCATTACAAATTAAAAATTTGAGATGAAATTAATGGAATTCTTCAGTATTGTATATAATTTTTACTTTGTCTATATTTCAAAATAATTAGATGTTTGTTAATTTGATACAATTTACTTTTGTGTTTAGAAATATGTGCAATACAGTTTTCCTAATAAAATAGAAATATTTGCCTCTATGTTCAGTTCTAAAATTTTTGTAGCAGCATTGGTGTGTTGATGTATTTAACTTGTTTTAAACTGTTACATTTTCAATGTTTCCAATGCATTTAGGGAGTATTTTAAACAATTGATAATATATTCCATGTATTTATTTAAACGTTCTGTTCTATTTTAGATTTGCAAAAGGTCATTTTGTTATTGAAGGAAACAATGAAAGGGAAAAGTTGTTCCTAATGTATGAAAGATGTTTCAGCATTGAATATTGTTAATTTAAGCTAGTAAAGCATTATTTTAATGATAATGTTTATTTAATTGATAAATATTATTTTCTCTCGATAGAATTCCTTGGCAAATGACTGTAATTAATTTATTAAGGAAACAACCTGACGTTTCAAGGAATGAAAATTGTAACCTTCAAAAAGAAATGATGATTCGATTAGAAAATTCGCTTTGATTTAACACACTTAATTGCTACATATATTTATGTCTCATTTTTTTTCAAAGTACTAATTTTTTCTGTGAACATTTGCTAAGTTAAAAATAATAACTTGAATCAGAAAACTTAAGAAAATATTTTCGCTAGTTTTTATTATGAAATTGAGCTGTTATTTTACGTTAAAATATATTCTTCATTCGGAGAAGTATCACAATATGTAATATTCATGCAAGAAATGAACTTTTTAATTTTCGCAGTCTTTATAATGACTTTATAAAATCAAAAAAAAAGAACATTTTGTGTTTATAAGAACATATTTCTATGTGAATTATAGCAAAAAATACATTTTTCAACTGCAAGATTATTAGCACACCTACGACTTATATTCATACTTTTAATCTAAAAATATGGTTTATTTTTGACACTGAATTAATGGAATTGCAATAATTTTATGAATTATCTTGTACTTAGTAAATGAAAATACATATACATATTTGGTTTTATATGTATAATTCTGAATAAGAAAATCCGATACTATATATATATATATATATATATTTATTTATTTATTTATTACTTACTATATTATATATATATATAGTTGATTAAGTACTAAATCTAATGTATTAAATACTTTTATTTGATCTTATTTTATGCCTCTGACCTTCTATCTAAATTCAAATTTTAAGAGTTATCTCAATTTGTTTTTGTTTCTGAGAAAGACCTAATTCTTATATCATTTTAATGATTTCAGAGTTCCCACCTCATTGTGATATTTATTCATGTTTCTCTGCACTATTAGCGTAATGCGATCAAACTCTGGAATTTTACGATTAATGTATTTGCTTGCGATTATTTCAGAATTGAATGGTTAAAACATTATTTACGCGACTCAGCAGAATAAATTTATCTATTCTTAAATTCTTACCGCTTTTATTTAATTCTTGTTAAATAATGTTAAGAGTACAGTTCAGATTTTTAATAATCATATCAGTTTAACGTATATACTATATTTTTGCAAGTAAGATCAACTGTTATAATATACTATATACAACCTCTGACAATAAAGTTTGGTGAATAGTCTGTAACATTAACATAAAATAAATATTAATGAAAGTTATCTTACTGATAGTCGAAATAGTCACCTCCCATAACCATGCACCGCTGAGATCTGCTATGCATAACCTGGAAACTTTGCAAGAAGTCCTCTTTTGAGATGGAGTTCAAAAGCTTCGTCATGTTTTGTAGCATGTCAGAAATATTGTCAAATCTTTTTCCTTTCAAAGAGAGTTTGAGTCGTGGGAATAGAAAGAAATCTGGAAGATTAGGATTTGGCAAGAATGGTTGATGTTCAATTTGCACCACCCCCTTTTTTGCAAGGAATTGTTTGACGATATTGACTGAGTGAGAGCGAGCATTGTCGTAAGCAACAGCAACAACAACAACAACAACAATAAAAAAACACATGAAACTTGTGCGTACTGGAGTCGTAACCTCCGTAGACGTTTCATGAAATGGGTCAAAATTTCAATGTACCTTGTAGCCCTCATCAGCGAGCTATTATACGCCCAGTTAATCAACGATCTTTCGTGATTAATTTACTCACTTTCTCAATGTTTTCGTTACTGACAAAGATCACCGATATTTCGCTGCTGGGTTGTCAGAAACACTTTCCCGGCCTTCTCGAACACTGGCAAACCATTTATACACACACTTCAGGGATAGTGCTTGATGTTCATAAACACGTACCAGCATCGAATAAGTTTCTGTTGGTGCCTTGCCGAGCTTAAAACAAAACTTTTAGTTGTTCTTTTGTTGGTTCATTTTCCTGTTCTCACGCACTCCTGCTTTAACGCGCTAAACAAGCATTTAGTAAAACAAGTCTAACACGGAACATAAACGACACTCAACTGAACAACGATGGAGGCAGATGGTCCACACCTACCGCTACGCATGTGCAGTGTTTTGTTTCGCCAATGTTGCCAGATTGGCCGTCCTGACTTCATTTAACGAACATTATCATCACAGGTTGTATTTAACTTTAGGTTTGGCAACACTTATGTCAGCGCTTAGTAATGAGTGAAAACACATTATCCAGTCATATGTTAGGGATTGATCCCGCATAATTTATTTTAAATTTTTGAACATGTTTAGTTTTGTTCCTTTAGAACTTATTGATTGAGGTCTTAGAATGTAAGCAAGAATAACTCATATTTTTTAAGTTCAAAATTCCGTTAAGGATACGTAAAAATGAATCATATCAGAAATTGATTTGATTTTGCTATAAAATTTGGAAGAATAAGAAATAACAGCCATAGAAAAAAATTATTTTTTTCTATTTGTTATTGCTGTACTTTTTTAGATCACTCATTTCTAAATTTTTTTTTTTCAAAAAATGGAAAAAGGAAACCGTGTTCGGTAATATCGATATAAAGAGAATGGCAAAAAAATGTAACCGTTTTACAGAGTTTTCTTTTTTAATTTTGGAGTCGCCTTTCGGATTAAATGTTTTATTTTTTGTACTTATATGTCTTAATTTATTAGATGTCGGGTATATGTCAAATATAAGTAAACGGTTATTATAGTAATTTTAAAAATCTTTGTTACGGTTAGTCATTTATTATCTTATTAATCACAAGAAAGAATATCGTGGAGCTAATTTAATTAATGAATTGTAACTGTACGTAATAGGCTTGTTTCAGTTCTGGCAATTTTATTTACAAAATATACATTAGTTTAGAGTAAGTGTTTTTTAATATTAAGTTAATGTGTTTTTCAGTAATTCAGTTTAAATTCATTTGTGCAGAAATATGTTCCCGGATCCCATTTTCTTTCTTAAGGCTTGGCTTTGCATTAAAGTCATTCATCTCATGGTCATGCTACTGTTAAATCACTGAATAATGAATAAAAAAGTTACTGCTTTTTTGTGTGTGTCCATTATGAACAACTAACGAGAGAAGCACCCATTTCTGTTCTCATTTATTTTTTTCTTTCATCGCAAGCCTTCATCCTTAAAGCCGTGTTAAAAATGATATACATCTTCTGTTTTAATCAATAGAATCGGAAATCTTTCACCAGTCTTGTTTCTAACCCTATTATTACGTTGTAAGTTTCTCAAAATCGAACGGTTCGAACCAAATTAAGTACTTTTATATGTATATATTCTCTCACAGAAAGTTTATTAAAAATCCATCAAACAATACAGCGCCAACAGAAGGCTTGCTTCTAGAGCATTTTGAAGATTATTCGATAAAGCTGGGTCGTTTGGATGTCTCTTTTTTGTCCCTGTTTCACTCGAGAAAAAAAGAATTTTCGAAAATTACACTGTGTGTGTGTGTGTGTGTGTGTGGGTGGGACTCTCTGAAGAAGCTTTTGCGTGTTTGTGAACAGTTTACACGATTTGAGTAACCAAATTGATAAGTTGGGGTGGGACAGTGTTATTGCTTGCTGACGACTTTTAAGGAAATTGCAAGATGGCCATTTTCGCCTTATTATCCACTTTCGGCTGTGGAATTGATTTTGTGTTCCTTACAGAGGGTAGTGGTAGTTTCGGTCGTTAATGTTGCGGAGGTGGCAAAAAGATGAAGAAGAATTAAATTAATGCATGAAAATAAACGAAGGAATGTTTAATTTCTTTTGATTGTTTTATCATGAAGAACAGGAAGAACGAAGTTTGAAAGGAATTAGTGGATCATTTTTGTTGTAAATCTGTGGTACGTTGATTCTTGTTGGCTCGTAATTTTAATGTTAATTAAGAATATAAGTTTGTTGTTTTACATTAAAAAACCCGTTTAACTATTAACAAGTGTAAAATACAAAAATAAGAAAATAATTGAAAAAAATTTTTACTCCCCCCTCCCCCAATGATTTCTTAACATTTATTTGCTTGTAAAGGAAGTTGATCGATATTTATGTATAAAAGTCGCTGGATTATTTTATACCGTATATTCCGGCCTATAACGTGCACTTTTAACACAAGAAATAAGACAGAAATTTACGATTGCGTGTTATACGCCGGATATAAACATGATATCTTTAAAAATAAGGAAAATATGAGTGTAAAAAATTTGATCTATGCAGTGTAAATGCTGTTTTTGAAAGGAAATAACGTACCGAATGAACTTTTATTATTGGATGATATGAAAACTTCGTTATATTCATCTTATATTATATATCCTCCGTCGCCTTATTGATATCTGTTTCATCTTTAGTATCAGTGCATTATTAAGCATACTACATTTAGTATCATTTAGATTATTAAGCACACTACATTTTTAAATGACTGCTGAATTATGCCAGATTTAACTTCTCATCACATGCCCTTATTTTCCAATCATACACTATTTCTAGACTAGCATTGGTCTTCTTTGTAACTGTCTTTTCCCCTTCTAATATCCACATTCTTCTGTATAACCCACCTCTCCTCTTCCAACTTAGACTTTTACTTCTAGAAATATACCGTTGTTCAAAAGCCTGGTAAAATACTTTGAATAAGTGAATTTAAAAGATGAGAGCATTGCTAATGTACATTTCAGTTTTCTTAGTAAAAGGGGGGTAAATACCTAAAGATTTAAAAGAATGCAGTATCAAAGCATAGGCGTATGTTATACGCTGGCGTGCATAATACGCCGGAATATATGGTAATGAAGCATTACAGTGTTATTTTTTAACGTATTTATAAACTTTTATTATTATTTACTAATTTTGCTTAAAATCATTGAGAGAAATGTATTTTAAATAAATATTTAAGTCAAATTCTAAATTGAAATAAACTTGAAGTAATATTATTAAAGAATTTATATTTAAATCTAATGATTTCGTATGAAGTAAGTTAAACTAATTAGTGGGAATAAATTAAAATATCAAATACGTTTTATACATCGTAATATTCCTCTCGAAGGTAAGGGAAAAGAATGTCATTGCTCAAGAAATAAGGTCAAAAAGGTTAAGATAAAGTTAAACCACACGTACATGAAATTTTGATGAAAAAATATCATTTTATAATATTATAGTTTTTCTTATCAAATAATTTGTTATTTAAAGAAAATATTCCTCCAAAATTATTCCATATTATACTGTAATTCCGCCGAATGGTCAGTCTATTCGGAGAAAAAAGCCTTCGAAATTCATGCTTAGCTTTTATACAATTAAATTTCAATTTCCTCCAACGATTTCGTAGGTTGATATATCGTCTGCATACTATGCGCGACGTCTGGGTTCGATTCATCGGTCAATTTTTTTTTTCATTTAGAATTACATTGAGGGGTGAACACCCTAAAGGAGTACTACTATTACCCCAAGTCTCGACCCCAAATGAATTCCCTTAGTCGTACCCTCTCCTTGTGAGTAAAAATAGAGTAAATTGTAAAGCATTTTTTTAAAAAAAATTTACATTTGCATTTCTTTAAAAACACACGACATCACAAGTTTTATCACAATTAGGTTTTTACTTATATTTTTGAAATTTTGATGTTCATTTTTTTTATTAATTTAAAAATACACAATCTTGATCTCGTGATAAAAATGATTAAATACATTATAAAAATTTTTCCCTTTGTTTTGGTAGCAAGCTTAAGAAATATCTCGTTTAAATCCAAATTTGGAAAGAAATGATGTTTTTGTATACTCCAACGCCACATCAGCGGTATTTTTCGATTTACTTCAAAAACAAAAAAATACACGAACAAAAACTTTGCCTACAAATCAGGGAAAGATTGAAGTCCTTACTCCACAAGTATTTTAAATTCGAATCTTCGAAAATACGATCGGACCAAGATGAAGAAGGACTTTTATTCGATTCTTTCGAGTAGCTAGAAGATTTATGACCGACCGCAATGTTCCCAACGTCTTGAAACGAAGTCAGTACTTGTTTTTACGAGAAAGTTCCATCTTTTCCCTGATGGAAAAATAAATCGAAGTACTATTTCGAATATCAAGGTGCATGGGGGGTTGAGCGCATACCTGTACACACTCTCCCTTTCATCGATTCGAGTAGCTTGGCCATCACTTTTTCAAGATTTGGCTGATCTAAAAATATGTAGTAAAATTCTTAAATTTGTCCATGGTTACTCGTGGTACGTGAATTGGGGCAGTTATTTTGAAGTACGGGAACCGAAGTTGAAACATAATGTATATATATATATATATATATATATATATATATATATATATATATGTAAGATTAACCGAATTGTATATATTTTTTAGAGATTTTTTTAATCCCATATTTATAAATTGAAAGCATATGAGTCGTGGTAAAACTAATTATATAATTTTCTTTATTCGTATTTCAATATTCGTTAAAGTTATAGAATTTTTATAAATGTGCAATTATTTCAAATATAATTTTGCATTTCAATTGTGGAACTTTTTTTGGGAGGGATTCCAACAATGTACGTTTATACGATTGACAAATTGTCCAATTGAGTTCATTTTAAAATAATTACAATTATAAATTCAATCTCTCTCTTCCAGCGGTTCTTAAACCTTCGATCGCCGCGCCCCCCTATATGTATCAGCGTGACATTGTGTCCCCAAGATTTTGAACATCCCTCCCCAAATTACTATTATTGATCAAAATACAAGTTCCAGGTGAGTTTTTCCATCAGGGACAATTTAGGGATCTAGTCTAGTATGGGGAGACCCAGTGGTCGAGGGGTAGCGTATCGCGCTTACACTCCACAATTCCGGGTTCTATTTCCGGGCTGGGCAAGGTTGACTCAGCTTTTCATCCCTACTATAGTGTGTCGATAGATGAGTACCAAGCTTGCTTGGGGGACTTAAACACTGGGGTCTCGCTTCAGACTGTCCACCTGACCGGGACATCTGCTCATGCACCTCAGCACCCAATGGTCACGTGTAATGGGAGGAGCACAGTAGGCCCTGGCCTTCATGGGCTGTTGCGCCACCGAGTTTGAGTTTAGAATTGGAGAATTTTTCAATTTTTCCACAAGGCCTTTTATAGTCTATAAAAGATGGAAACCTTAATATTACATGAGAGGACAGCAGTTCAAGATCCGCTGCTTTGTTCAAGTGTAATATTGAGGTCGCGGTAATCCAATGGTCATGGCCATAAACTTGTGGCGTGCCACTGAAGACGCACTTTGTAGATGAGTCCGATGCACGTTAAATCTTCCGAGTCTCAAACTTCCTTCCGTTGCTGTTTTGCTGAAGTTAGGAGAAGGGGCTGCCAGCTCAAGTGTTGTCCTAATCACTTGACCATGATTCAAAATTGCGTGGTCCGTTGCCAATAGCTCTCGTGTAGCATTGTAGGGCGATGTTAATATAACTCTCATCCACTCATTTTTCATTCAGTTTCAATATTCGTTTTGTATATAGATGTTTTATTATAATGCTCAATTATTTCAAAATGTGATTTTGTATTTTAATTATGTAATTTTTTTGGGGGGATTTTTAAAGGAGTTTTACACAATTTTACACGATTGCTAAAATGTTCCTCCAGTTTAAAATGTTATAAAAAAAGGAATAAAAAATATAAAATAAATAAATAAAATTTATCAAAATAAATTATTTAAATTTTGCATTTATTTAACGAACTTTGAACTCTTAATTTTTTTTCCACAGAATGATTTTCAGCCCTTAATTATTTTGATTGAGAAAATTGTTTGTCTGTTTTATACTCATAGCAAATTTATGCATATAAATTCTTTTAAAAAGTTCCAATTTTTCTTTTGGAAAATAATATTGATTACTTGAAATACACGAGGAATGCCTTTGTGTTAACATAAATGTGTTACTTAAATATTTATTGAGAGAAGAAAAGTAAAATCGGCATTTCTTACTCACAGAAGCATGTTCCTTTTGACCTTATAATGTATAGGGCAGTCTACTTGAAATTTGATGCGTATTAAAATAGATGTTAGTGTTAAGTGCTTGTCTAAGAAAAATAATAACTTTGAATGCAGTTTGTAACAAACATGAATTATAACAAAGGTACAAGAATATTTACAATATACCTTTTCTCTGGCTATGTTTGCAATATTTCCTTTAAAAACTTTGTTATTTTTATGTAAAATAATTTTATATCGAACTTACTTATGTAACTTTCATTTTACGTTAATTATTCTAATAGTGTAAATAAGTATTGTTAATGATATTATGTTAAATAACAAAGGGTGCATGATGATCTTGTTAACTCACAAACATCATTTCTTTGCTCTTTTCTCATTTATAGGCGAAGCTTTATTCATTTTTCACAAATTTAATTCCTTTTGTTTTTTCCATTGTGTACCTGTGTTTTATTCATTTGTGCAATGTAATCTCGTTCTTTTACATTTGTTTCTGTGAACGTGCAGCATACGAGTTACGTGTTTGTTTTATCAATTGGATCAAAAGATTTAAATTCAACTTTTTTTCCTACTTTTTATTTGTTTATTTGTTTGTTTGGATTTATTTTTCAAAACATCTGCAATGCAGTGAAATATTTTTAATGCTAGAAAATGCGAGCTGAATTTTTTGGATATTTTCGTCGAAACGGATAAGGATGATATCAATTACACCATTGTGTTTTGTTTATCAGCAGGGTGATAAAAAGTGTGTGCATTCCAAAAAAAAAAATCTTAAATTTCTCAATTTTGTTTTCTACGATTTGATTCTTATGCCTTGCATTTTGTTTAAATTTATATGTTTTGAATTCGTTTAACATTCTTTCAATTTATCAAGGCTGTTTTTTGTTCAATAGTGTAAAAAATTATGTTTTTTTCTCTCTGTTCCACATGCACGTATTTTTGAAATCTTCCGAGACTTGCAATTATTTTTATTTTTTTTATTTTTAATGGAACAGGCAAGAATGTACACAATTCTTTTGCTGGGATACACAACCAAAAGTCAGAATAAATCAAGCAAGTAATTAATCAGTCAAGTAGTTAATATAGAACCACAAAGAAACAAGAACAAATTAAAACCACAGGCAAAGTAAAAGTTACTCCGCATCCTAATAACGGGAGAGAATGGAGCAAGCTGTTATGGCTGGGTGAAGAAGACGGTGGTCCGCAATCATTTCAGCGTCGCTGCGGCAGAGAACAAGAATGGTTTTTGACGATTCCTAGTCGATGCAGGTGATCATGGTCGTTATTCGGAAATCATCTACTTCACAATACTTGAGAGAATCCGGAAGTTTGAGAACGGTTTTAAACCAGAGGTTTCCCCTTGTTCGTATGTGCACAAATCTCTTAATGCCAAATTCATCTTCGAAGAATCAGAACTATAACAGACCTTTTCAAAAGTTGTCTGATAGAGCGAACAACATTTTTTTGTGGTCTCATTTCCAGGGACTACGAAATGTGATGGGATTTACTCCAAAAACATCAGTTTTGCTCTTATTGTGAAAATCCGAGAAGAGGAATTGGCATTGTTACACAAATAGTCTTTGGTAGCAATTAACACCAGTGAGAATTGCAAATAAATCCTTGAATTGGTATCAATTAATTTCTAGATGTTTAGTAGTCCTTAACCAATTCAGAACCTGGTTATTTTTCCTTTTAAGCCTAATTCAAATTAAAAATTAAAGTAGATAACATCGGTGTGATAACGGGTCTTAGAAGGGTGCAATGTCAACTATGATAATGTGTTCCCTGAAGTGATCACATATATCTGATCACGGTCCTGATCCACGGTTAATCTATGTTTTATTCATCAAATCAATAGATAAATTGCGCCAAGCCTTTTTCTATGGGTAAATTCTTGTATGACTGAAAGAAATGAATCATGTGACTTTTGGCAGAAAAAGAGGAAAATCACTTATCTCTCATATTTTAATTAACAGTGTTTTAAAACATTGCTTCCCTCCTTCTATTTATATGTATGTGGTCGCTGCAGCTTCATCATGAAGAAACTTTTAGTGATGACTTGTTTCTTTTACCATAGGGAAAATGTAGGCCATTTCATCTGAACAGTCTTGATCGACAATATATTTTCTAAGCTGTACATTTTGAGCTTAAAGACAATGGTTCTCATTGTTTTAAAAATCTTAGAATATAACATTTCTTTTGTTAATGTTGACGATGCGCTCTTTCGACGATTTATTAAATCTCCACAAAAAAAATCAATACACATTAGCTTTATTTCACGTTATACGGCGGTATACAAAATGAATTTTTTTTAAAAAAAATCAATTGTTTGGCTTAAGTTGTTTGTGTGTGGGGTTGAAGAATTCATTATTTATTAACGTTGCACCCCAATACTACGTTAGCATTAAGGCGATAAACGTCGTAATTGCTAAGTGCTCAAATTGACATCCGTCGACATGCCATTCCTGAAACGTATACTCAATATTGAAGCGAAATTTTGAGTCTCCATAGATTTTAAGTCCATCAGACCTTCTAAATGAGCTAGACAAAGACATGGATAGATTTTTATTGATATCTTCTATTCACCGCTTGCTCTCCTCTATTCACGGTTACAGAAGTCGGCTGTCGCTAGAGGGTGCTTTTTGCTGCTTTGGACTGTTAATATAGGATTATTGTGGACAAAATGGGGTTATATTTGTAGTTTAGTATAAAATGCCGTTTAGTTTTACCGTATGTTGCTATAGAGGCCGAAGAGTTTTATTTTGTATCAATGGATTGTACCTTTTCCTGTGTGTGATAAATTATTCTAAATATTTTCAGTATTCTTCTCCATAATGTTTTTCAATCCCATCTCCTTATTAAAAAAGGCCACACAAAATGATGACTATTATCTTATATGATTTTAACTATTACCACCAGATTATAAATATAGCTGTTTCTCTGAGTCATCTATTCAGTAAATCTGTTTAATGCATCGCAAGGAAATGTTTTTTTTTCAAAGATAAACCGCGAAAACATCTTGCAAAATTAATTTGAAAGATATTGAACCAACCATATTTTTTGGAAGAAAAGATCTAAAAGATTTTTAATAGAATTTATTTTCAAACATTCAACGCTTCAAGGTTTTTGAATTGTTACTTTTTGTGTATTTGTCATGGTTATTGACAAAGGCAGAGCAAGAGACATCAACTTTTTGTTGCGTTTGACAACTTCTCATCTCTACCCTGCATCCGCGACGAATGAAAACCAGCAGGATTTGATTGGGACATTATAAAACCTTTCTGGGAATAGTTTTCTGAGGAATCGGTCATTCTATTCAAAGGTAGAATCGCCTGCAATTTGTGGTACAGCGGAAAAAATATTTCACGAAAAGAATTTAAATCATTCCCATACCTCCCTCTGAGATTCACTTTTACGGTTTTTAAAGGATAGTATTCTTGGGGCAAAGAAAGATTGTGCGCTTGATTTAAGAAGAAGATAGGAAGTTTTTCTTTAAAGAAGGATATAGTTTCCTACTGTGCTTGAATGGTTTCAAGTTATAAAATAGGGAAAGACGTATAAATATAAATTCTGGAACGAGTTTGGGAAGTTTAAACAGCTGAAGAATTTCTCGAGCATTTGTTTTACCCCTTTTGGAGAGAATTTATCATACATTTCTGATGGAAATTATTTAAGTGGAAAATATTTGCGGTTATTTTTTTGCGGTGAATTTCAAGAAAATAGGCTGGCTGTTGAAATTTTCCGTTTTATATCTTTAACAATAAGATTTTTTGCCTTTTTTGTAATAGATATATAATTGGTAAGCGCTATTAAAGAAATAATGAATATTATTTAAGACATAGATATTTTTTTTAAAAAAAAATTACCGCATTTCGAAAAAATCTGCAGGCTAATTATAAATGTATATATATAGGATTCTCCCGTGACCGCAGCAGCATAATTTTCATGGTCATGAACTCGTGACCACGGCGTTTCATGGTCACGGCATGTCATGAATTCCAACCTGTGCCTCTTGTGACCCGTTGTATTGAATGTGTGTTCTTCTGTAGGCATCTGGATTGTGAAAACTATCCTCAATCCCATATGTGAAGTTCTTTGATGTGGGACATGGCAGAGTGGAGATTTTGCGTTCTGCTGAGAGGCATGTTTATTATTGGCTGAGGGGAGAAGAACCAGAAGGCGTGCCTAAGATTCTCCTTCATGACCCGTTGAGTAGAGACGCTGATGCGCGTTAAATTTGTTATGACTTAATGTCCTCCCGCCGCGTTAAGTGGAAGCTCAGATGTCACACTCATCACTTGATCATGGTTCAAAAATACGAGGTTCATCGTTAATAGCCCTCGTGCTGATGTATAGTGCGACGTTAATAAACTCTTACTCATACCCACCCACTGCAGGATATTCCACAACTTCATATATTGACTTTAATGAAAGGTATAGAATATTATGAAAACATATAAAACCCAGTGGCATCGCGCTTCCACACCACAGGTCCGAAGTTCAAACCCCGAGGAGGGGGGAGTTGTTTCAGCCTTTCATCCCTTCAGTGGGTCGTTAAATGTGTACCTAGCTTGATTTGGAACATAATACTGGGTGTTTCACGTTGGACTAGCCACCTGACTGGAACATCTGCTCGTACTCCTCAGGGCCCAAGGTCACGTATACTGAGTTAGGCAGAGTAGTCCTTGGCCCTCTTGGTCTGTTGCGCCACTGATTTAAGTTAAGTTAAGAGAATATTATTCGGAAACATAATCATTGAGTCAAGCATGGGCGAAATTACTCTCCGGATGTGGTAAAAAGAAATAAAGGGACAGGAAGGGCAACATCACAGCTGATATGAATATTTTATTACACTACAAATAGAGTACAAAATTGCGTATATTAGTCTAGAGGGGTATTTGCTTGGTATCCTGCATCCTCGTTGTAAAGGATCCTTGTTCCACAAAATTCTGAAAGTACCCAGTGAACAATTGATTCGGTTGGCACCTTGTCGGATGTCTTCCTCAAAATGACATTGCCGTAAAGCGTCCAATTTCTATTTAACAGATCATAAATAAAGTTCATGTCCATCAACTTGGCGTTCGTAAAACGATTCGTCTTTACCACACGCAGTCAACTTCGGAAATGATATAGCCACAGTATTATTCTTGAGAGAATTGCGCCTCTTGTCCTTTTCCACGTAGGCTTTCACAAGTGATGATGATACCTGACGATGTTCTTTACTTCCCGATCAAATTTGTACGTGATGCTTTGGGATACCCTGTATGTATATATTATGTATATGAAGTGTGTGCTGTATGAATGGATATGTGTGTGAAGATTGGGCCGATACCCCCTCCCCTTTCTATTTTTTGTCCCCAAAAGTTGATTTCGCCACTTTTTCAAATCTAAAAAAAATTGGAAAAAAATCATATATGTATTAATTTTTTTAATTCGGAAGGGGAGAGAGAATACTGTGCTTAAAATAATGCCCTGCATTGCTCTCAGACTTTTTATACTCGTACATTTTTGCGGGCGTGAAAGTGAGAAATTAAAAAATTAGAAACAGAATTCGTATTAAAATTTATGATTGAAAATACTTTCGTATTGTTGCAACATTTTTACACTGAATGTATGATGAAAGAAATAGTTTTTGTAGGTGACAGATGAAGTGTTTGGGTTCTAATTGCCATGTGCGGTTTTCCCCCTTTAACCAAAACATTTACTGCTATTTAAAACATTTTTGTACGCCGAAAATGTGAGCATTTGTTTGCATGTAAATGATTTTTTCTTTATAGTTAAATTTTTTCAATATGCATGTTCAGCATGCTAAAAAAGTATACTTGCTTTAAATTCCAGCATAAAAATGCTTTCTATTCCCACTTTCTTGTTAAGTAATTTATATCACAATTACAATGTTTAAAATATATTGGACCAATGGCATCATACATTTTAATTTCATATAAATTTTGTTTTTATTAGAGAGTAAAAGATAAGAGATAAAAAAGAAAAAGATAAACTTAAATTGAGACTTATATATATAAAAGAAAAAAAATGTTAGCAATAAAATATTAAAATTGCTTTGGTGTTATTATTTTAAAGCATTTATTATTCTAAAATTAAGGAAAAAAATTATTTATCTCTGAAGTTTATGATTTTGGAACTTAATTTCTTATCCAGTATAAAATCATGTTTTCCAACCTTAAATTCTCATTACCTAAAAGCCCAATTTTTCAAAAAACGTATGAGCTTTAGTAGAAGAAATTCCAAAGCATTCCAGTACGTATTTTTCATATCAATTAGTGGTTACCATTCCTAAAAGTTTGAAACCTAAATTGATTCGAAAAGTTTTAGTATTTCTTCCTAAATAAATTTTACGACACAACGAAGGGAAATTTATTGAAAAATCTTGAGATGCGAAAATAGGGGAGGGGCGGAATTAAACGACTGGTGGATCAATTTAGAATATTTTGGAATTCCTGTTTTTTTTTAACTCTTGTGAAGTGAGTGGGTGTAAGGAGGGGATGAGGGAAGAACTGGAAAAATCTTGTTTTTAATGATCGTCGGAACACTTGGAAATTAAATTCCACATTTGGATGATGAAATATATTCCATTTTTTTATTATGAAGGAATTGATTAAATTGTATGAGATATGTATAATATTTGTGTGTGTGTATTTTCTTTTATGGGAAAAAAAATGCCTTTTTCCTTCCTATTCGTAAAATATTGCAATATTGATTGGCCTAATTTAGTTCAGACGAAATAACATTTAGGCTGACAAAATTTATTTAATTTATTCCTTTTTTAAGAAATGCCACATTTCCAGCTTAGCTTTTAAAGAAATTGAATTTGAAATAAGATTTTTATTATATATTGTAGCTATAAATCTTCTTTACTAATTTAATGCATGATTTGTTTTCCTCGTGTTTCATGTATATTTGTTTTCATTTAAATTTTCGAATTGGAAATAAAAATGATTTATTTACTTAAAACATAATATTTATGTTCTCTTCATGTAATGGTATTTGAACATTTTTAAAGAAAACCTTCAGTAATATCAAGCATTTTCAACCATGTTGTAAACAAATGGCTACTCTGAGGAGTAAACAAGGTAATGCATCTTAAAAATATTTCTTTAAGAACTGAAACGAAAATTTTTAGTTTGTTACATGGTTTTAAATTATTTGAATTATTCATTATTTTAATATTATCTTACCTTGTATATAATGAATATTTATTAAATACAAATTTTCTAAATTAAGGAGAGTAAACACGTCAGTGATTCAATTAACGTTAAAAGAATTCTTGAGACTGCTTAAGAATAGCAACAGATTGTCTTTTAATTTTTTCCCCTATTTGAAAGCAAATAACATATAATTGCTCCGCAATTCATTTCTTAATTTAAGATGCTTCATCATCAAAAATAATAAAAACGGAAGATCGTCATCGGATGTGTTTAGTTTCTTTTTTTTAATTTGCTCTAGAATAAATATTTGTTAGGTAGTTTTAAATATGATTCTTTCCTTTAAGTGTTGCTTAATTTACTGTGCATTTAGATTATAGGAAAAATCTTCATAAATACTCAAGTGTTGATGGGGATTGGTTTAATAATATTTAATTTGAAGTTATCGAACATTATAGAGTAATAAAATTACTTTCACCAGCATCCAAAGCATCAATGTATTTTTTTCAGAATGCATTCTTATATATACCGTATAATCGGGCATGTAACGTAAACTTTTAACACAAAAAATAAATACGAAATTCATGACGGCTCATTATATGTCGGTTATAAAAATGATATCTTTAAAAATGAAGCATAGAGAAGCATAAAAAAAATAAAATTTCTGCATATACGCATTTGTCATTCTTTTGTAAACGTCGCGTGTTTCACCTTCTATCACCCACATATTCCACAATCCCATATCTGACAGACTTTTATGTTGGAACGACGAATGTTGAGTTTTTACTTTGCTCAAGAGACTCAACGGCGATTGGTTGATGTGAGGGGATCAAGGGGCGTGCCTAAAATATCACAACTGATCTTAGTATTGCAATTTTGGCTTGAGTGAGAGCTTAGAGGCTGCTCTCTGGTTAGTCGATAGTTGGTAAGGTAATAACTCTCATTTGCTTTGAATGGTTTATTTATACACACATCTAAAGGCTGAACTAATGGTGTTGATCCGATTGGAATAACTGCCATGTTTGCGTAGCGCTCTCTCAGCAATTTCTTCACATTATCCGTTAGATGGGATATGAGCATGTTCACAACTAAAAGACTTTTTGGATTCTTTAAAACACCTGATCCTTTTGCCAGACATTTCTTATCCACAATTTTGCACCGTTTTCCATCCTTATCATGGGCATAAATAAGTACACTTGCCTTAAGACGTCTTAAGGCAAGTGTCAACTGGACCTGGGCTCAGAGCCTTGCTGTAGGTAGGGACATCGTTTCATTCTGGACTCTGTCTTAATAAGATAATGATCTGGATAATTTTAATGGTCAAATATAAGCACAAACTGCATGTAAACAGGTAAAAGCTGTAAAACTGTATGATGAATGTTGTCCATGTCTAGGTCTAGGTCTAGTACCTTAAACAATCGTTCAAATCATTTATTCGAAATGTGGCTATCTGTTGAGTTGGTTTGTGCCTAGGTTTTGGAGATTGGGAGTCGTGCACATTTATTTGTTTCAAATAACCTTCTGATCGAGTATTTGACAATACATGCAAAAAACTGTCTACTTTTAAAGATCTCGGTTTGGGCCTACTTTTGCTTAAGAGCCCAAGACCTCAAAAATCTTAAGATTTCTCTGGGCCCAGGGCCTCAAGGCGTCTAAGGACGACCATGTAAATAAGGCACTTATTGCGAAATTAGATTTCGATATAGGTTTTGCTTTCAAAAATATTCATGGTTTTTAATGTTGTACTGTCATTTTTATAACGTGATTTTCTTCTGTGAAAAGATAAGAGCATTGTGTGTGCACATTTCAGGTTTCTTAGTGAATAAGAGTGCGTGTTGTACAACGAATATACCTAAAAAGTCTGAAAGTATAGGTGTGCGTTATATATGCCGGATTATGCCTAAAGTTTTTTTTCTCTTTTTTATATGAAATATTGTTGACTGATATTTCATTCAATGTTGATTTTTTTAATGTGAATATATTTTTTGAAAGAAATAATATTTAAACACACACATGTTTAAAAGTAAGAATTTTATACAAAGGAACCACCCACAGATCAGGGAAGGCCTCGATATTTTGGTAATCAATGTTGCAAATGATATTTTTGTATTTTGTCTCTTTTGCAACCTTGCATTAAATAATTAGGAAATAGGAAAAATATGAACAATCGTGCAATTAATGAAATACAACGCAATATTTGTTCATCTTTATCATGGCGCCACAAACATCAGGGAGGGTATATATTTTGGAGAATTCAAGATCATAAATACTTTTCTTATTTATAGGAAATAAACACGTTGAAGGAACATTGGAGTTGAATAATTAACTTTTATTCATTCGTTGTTGTTTTGAATATGTAAATTAGGGTGGATCACTGTTATATGGCGAGAAAAAAATATTCCTCAAAACTTACCTGTGCGGAAAAGACGTCCTAGTCCTATCGAAGAGACATTGAAAAACAAATAATTTAAGAAAATAATTTCAAAATTTAATATTGAAACAGAGGGGATTTTTTTTTTGAAAAAGTGAAAAAAATACTTAATTTTGGTTACATGATTTTTAGACTTAAAATAAAATTACTTTATATTTATACTTAATTTATACTTACTTATGCTAAATTTATACTTATGCTTAATTTGTACTTATTTTATAATTAATTTATACTTGTTTATACTTACTTTATACTTACTTTATACTTACTTTATACTTACTTTATACTTACTTTATACTTACTTTATACTTACTTTATACTTACTTTATACTTACTTTATACTTACTTTATACTTACTTTATACTTACTTTATACTTATACTTTATACTTACTTTATACTTACTTTATACTTACTTTATACTTATTTATACTTACTATATTCTTACTTATGCTTTTACTTATTTATACTTACTTTATACTTATTTATAATAACTTAATTATACTTAATAAAATTTCAATATAAATCCATGATTATTTATAAATGGTTATCGAGTAGTGAATAATTAAATGTACACACACAACTACTATTCATTACTCTCCCAGCGTCGTCGAATCAGTCTGACTCAAAAATTCCGCTTTATCGTGCACTGTAATTTCGAGAGTAAGTTTTTAAAACACTTTAATACTATATATGTATAAAGAAGCTGTTAAATGTACCTGATGTGTTTTTTTTCTTGTAACTATTTACATGGTGTCTGTTCATTAGAATAAATGTTAAAAGTACTGAAATACCTCTTTTTTTTTCTTTAACAAAAATTATTTTGACTTTTTACTATAAAAAAAGCTTAAATACCAAAACTTTATTCCCGTTTTTGCATATTTAACTGAAAATAAATTTTTTTACTTTATTTTTCATTTTATCTATGTATTGATGCAAGGAATTTAAGATTAGATTTAATGCACACCAGATTCGTAATAAAGATGACCTCCGCATCATGGAGAATTAAAATTAAGTTTATTCAGCTAAAAGTTAAGCCAGTGCTTCTAAAACTTTCAATGTTTGCGACCCAATATTGAATTATAATTTTCATCGCGCCCCCCTCCAAACACTAACAATGTATTGAATTCAATAATACTTTATTTTGACGTGACTTTAACCTGCCAAGTGCCCCCGGCGTAGATAAATATCTCGTTCAGCCAAACCGTTCATTGTCGTGGACGTATATATACGTCTTTCCAAAGTATGATCTTTTCTGTACGCTGCTATCTATAAAATTATTCCAGACTTTAGAATGGAATAAAAGGTCCTTGACAGTGTTTGTGAAGGATTCACTCAATTAAGAGAATATATATATATATATATATATATATATATATATATATATATATATATATATATATATATATATGTAGGATTTTCCCTTTGAAACATTTGTAAAAAGGTTGAGTGATATCCGTTTTCAGAGGACCATAAATCTCAATTTGATTTATTACTGCATTCCGAAGCAGCGCCATCTAGTGAGCTTTCGTAGCTCCGGCTTGAATAATTTTTCGGCAGAGGCCAACTAACTACTGCTTGATCAACAAAATTTCCGCGCCCAACCCGGCACCGCCAGTCCTAACATCCAATAATGAGAAAGGTTCATTTCCCCGTCTTATAAAGGTATTACTCAACTTTTAATTAACTTAATTCCTGCATTTCTTTCTATTTGTAATTATCTTTTTCTGTAAATATTTTCCTTTAACTTTAAATAAATTCTCTCTTTTACTTAAAAGAAGTATTCGTGTTTTAATGACTTAGATTCATTTAATTCATCACTCACCCTTAAATACTTACCCCTAGACAAACCACCTACGCCAATCTAAAATCCCGCCTTCTGAAGAGTCTGATTTTTATTCGAAGATTTATTCGGACTCCCATATATATATATATATATATATATATATATATATATATATATATGAGTCTCTTTATTCCTCCCCCTATACATCTCATACGTGTGTTTACGTGGAAAACGGTGAGGTTAGGGAGCGAATCGCGTTATTTTAATCGGAAGTCAAGGATTCAATGAATGAAAAGATGAATATAATTTTACATAAACAAGCCCATGGGTCACTGGTAATTATAAATTTGTTCTTATTTTAGTACTGTTAAATTAATTATGGAATACATTTGCAGTTCTGATACATTTATAAGTCTATTATATCAGTTTAAATATATATTTTATTTTTTACTGTGACAGAATGTATTTCGTGTATGTTTACTTTCTGTAAATGAATAATTTTTAAAATATATTTTTTTTGTTTTTGACTTTTCAATATGCTTGAGCCCCCTTGGTAGAGTTATCACGTCCCACAGTTTGAGAAGCGCTGGGTTAAGCAATAAGATTTGACGCCCCATCCTAGAAAATTAAAATTAAGTTTATTTCGTTAAATTTATACAATTGCAAAAATACACTCAGGAACGTTGAAAATAGCGACCGAAGAAGAAAGCTTCGGATTGAAATGAAATTTAATACACATAATGATTCAGATGAGAGATTCACTTGATCTCAAAAACAAGACAATTAAACGAATACAGGGTGTGCAACGACACAAATACTGGGAAACTTCAATAGCACGTTGGGCCACCTCCAGCTGCAAAACATGCCGCCACACGGTCCGGCATTGAGTTGATTAGACACCTTATATTGTCCTGAGGCAGATTGACTCCAAAATCTTGAACAGCCAACTCTAAATCATGTACAGAGTGATACGATGGCACTGCCGTTTTAGCTGATCCCACACGTGCACTACAGGAGACAAAACGTGGGAGCGGGTCGGCCATGGAAGAGTCTGAAAATGACGTAGGAAGTCTTCAGCAACTCTTGCTGTATGCGGACGAGCATTATCTTGCTGGAAAATTGCCCCTGGGAGACCATTTAGGAAAGGTCCTACATGGGGTCGAAGAATATCATCAAAGTAACGTTGACCCGTTAAGGTTCCACGCTCACAATTAAAGGGGACCGGCTATCATAGGCTATGCCCCCCAGACCATTACACCAGCTGTGCGGGCAGTGTGACGTAGAACAGTGTGGGGGGAATTGTACCGCTCACCAAGGTGCCTCCACACCCGTACACGGTTATCATCTGTCCCCAAAACAAACCGGGATTCATCATTAAACACAATCTTTTGCCAATCTGTGACATTCCACATTGATTTGGCTTGGCACCACTGTAGACGCAGTTGCCGATGTTCCGGTGTTAAAAGGAGTGCACGGAAAGGGCGCTTGGATTTAAGTTTTGCTTCTGCAAGGTGTCTGGAAATTTTTGTGGAACAATTGCTACGCCCACGTCTGCTTGTATCGTTGAACGAGTCACTGTGTGGTCCACAAGTGCTTGCCGCGCGATCCTTCGATCCTCTCTTCTCGTGGTCTTCCTGGTCGCTCCAGACCCTGTTTTCCTCGTGTGGGTACCTTCTCGTGTCCACTGCTCCCAACAATTTCTAACGGCCCACTCCGAACGATCCACCTGGCCAGCAACACGGCGCGTCGACCAGTCTGCAGTTTCCATCCCGATGATCAGGCCTCTCTCAAACTCTCTTAACTGTGAGAAATGTCTTCTAGCACGTTTACCTGGCATGTTTCGCTTACCAAAGTCTTCCTACAATCGAATTTGCGCTGGCTTATATAGCACCCTCTTCCTGATTGTAGCGCCACCTCGGCGTGTATGAGCATGCGTATTGGCACAAAACTTGGATCATTTGCATATCACATTACGCTGTTTTTATTTGCAAAGTTTCGTGCTTGTACTTAGCTTCCTTCTTGGATCGCTATTTTCAATGTTCCGGGGTGTACATACTGGGGTAGGGGATTCGTCGAGAGAGGAGATTGAGAGTGGGTTTCTTGACTACGGGTTGTAATTTTGTTTACATCATGTCTATGAGTCTCTCTGCCATGATTTTCTTGTGCCCTGCCTTTTAAAGTCAACTGCGCCACACTAATATCATACCGCTGGACTTACTGTGAGTTCTAAATTCTGACTGACTGGGTGACAGTGTTCGCGCTATGATACAATTAAATATTTTATGGGTGCAACGAACTCAAAGAGGGCATAGGCTCCCCTCTTTAAGGTATCCGACTACATTCGGAACTGTGACTTTGAGAAAGCGTATAAATGGATAATATTTATGATATTTAGTGTTACTTAGATTAGAAAATGTATATAAAATATTTTTAAGAATAGTATTACAAAAAAAATTTATTTAAGTACAATATTTTGACAAAAAATGAACATAGGATGACCCATTTTCAAATTATTCTCCTTTTGTGAAAAATGATTCTATTATAATAACATTTTTCCTGTATACAGCTCAGAGCTGTATATAGAGGCTGAACTAGAATTTTTGAAATATACAACTCAGAAGTGGATTTATTCATATTTTACAACAACAGAAGGGAGAAATTTTAAGAAAAAAAAAAAAAAAAACGCTGATAATTATTTCTGTGAATTTTTCAAAGAAACTTGTTCAGACTCTCTGGAGAGAGAAGTCTTTACTTTAAATAAGCAAAATATTATTATTATAGAAGTATTTTTTAATAAAAGAAGAAAGTTTTAAAAAAAGATTATTCTAAGTTAATTTTTTGCCAAAATATTTTATTTAAATATTTTTTGTCATAATGTCTTTAAAACAATTTTATACATGTATTTTAAGCTATGTGACACTAAATATCGTGAAAATTATCCATTTATGCGTTTTTGTAAAATCGCGGTTCCGAACGTAGTCGGATACTTTAAGGAATTTTGCACCACTTCCTGTCAACAAGGGTTGAACTAAAAATTACAAACCAGGGGCCATATACTGCTCATTGAGCCCCCTTTCAGTATTAGACAAAACCATTTTCATTTATGTAAATTTTGAAATTCAGAATGAAGTTTCTATCCTCCATAATGTATATATTGGATTAAATAAGCTTTTTATTGATAAAATTGATAGAAAATTAAAATAAATTTTTGTTTGGGAATCTTTAAAAAAATATTGGAACAAAAATATTTTCATTTCTCATTACTTTTGAATTAAAGTGTTAATGTAGTCAACTTTTATTTCATTAATAAGCAAATTATCAACATAAACACTATGAATGGGCTGTATGCGTTCTTCAAATGTTTTTTAACGTATTATAAATATTTTTGAAGTCTACAAAGTGATATTGGAATAATTGAGATTTGTTAATTAATACTTATATAGACCACATTTGCTTCTACTGAAAAATTCGGCTGTTTTATATTTACTCACCTTTTTAAATGATCAAAAATTACTTTGCACATTTCATAAAACCATTATGTACAGCTCATTAATATGGAATTCAATAATAACTTAAAATCTCAGTTGAGAATATTCGTTCGTGGAAACTGATTTTTTTTCACTTTGAAATTTACGATTACTATTCATTGCATTGAAGACAGAGAAGTGAAAGGAAGACATAAAGAAAAAAAGTTAGTCATTCGCTTTTATGAATGCAAGTGAAAAGTTAAAAGACGCTCTAAGGGGATAAAGGCTTGAAAAGTCTTGAATATTCATGTTTGGGGAATCAGGTCACTGCAGAGAAAGGATTATGACATGGGAATTTAGTCAAATGGCATTTTCGCCAAAGCCTTTTCAACGAAAAGATACTTTTTAACTTTTGAATATGAAATTAGTTATCTAGGAAATGAGAAAAGGAGGGGAGGGGGTCTATTTTTCTCAACTGAGATACTTGTTTCTGTGCTGTATTTGAAGCGCATTTAAAATACAGAAATTGGAGGATTCTCGTTCAAAATGTTTTTAATGATTTTTTTCTTTAATTACTTTGTGAAAGAAAAAACTTAGAACAGCGATTGAAAAAGGCTCAAAATAAGTTTAAAAATATTTTAATCAATTAAATTAATTGGAAGAAGGTGTATGAAATTTATCAATTTAGATTTCATATGTTGTGCAATTTCTTGTCTTATTTGTGGCAAAGGGGTTTAAGGATGCGAATAAAATTATAGTAATTCTGTGTATATTGCCTGTTTCTGAGGAATTATATTTCCGAATGTTGTTATATGGGTTTTTATAAAACGGTGAAATACGTTCAACGCGAAAATGACACAACAGTCCCGAAATACTACTATGCATGTTCATGATTTTTTTCTTAACACGAAACGAATATCGCTTAACACGAAAAGATTTTCCTTTTGAAGAAGGAGGATATTGAAACTGAGCCGACATTTAATAAAATGTTAGGGAAACTTTCTGTATTATTGGAATGTCCTATTGTATTATTGGAAGGATTCGTTGCAGTAGATGATATTGTGTGTACAGCCCTAATTATGGCAGACAAAGACATTTAGGCGTTTGTTGAAAGCTCAAAAAATATCATTCATGCAGATTATGACGACAAAAATGAAATGAATATTGCTGCTCCTGCTCCCACATCATTCGAAATAAGGAACATCATCAAAAGTATACGCGATTATTTAAACGCACATTCCAATGGTGAAATAAATAAAAAAAAATGGCAAAACCCCCCATTTGTTGACAGTTTGACAACAAAGACAATGCAAAAAAAAAAAAATACCACATCATTTTCCAAAAACTTAATAAATATTTTGCTTTTCAAAAAACTGGAGAGCATTTTGTAATAATATTCCTTTAGTTCCTGTGAATATTTTTGTTCCATTGACTTCTATTAAATGCATGCCCAAATTCATATCTATATGCATAAAATATTCTCCAATAAACTTAATTTTGCTGAATATACGTTTTTTTGTTGTTGTTTTTTTTGCAATATCCTTTAACACGAAAATATATTTCATTCACCTTAGTTTCGTGTTAAACGATTTTCACTGTATATATTCTATCTCTTTGTGTTTCAAATTACACATGTATCAACTTCTACTCTCGACTGACGTAGGTATGGAAGCCGAGCAAATAAACTTGTATAGATTGTTCGATATTAATGATTATACTAAAAGTGATAAATTTGGGGTTAGGTTCATTGAAGTCTCCTTAAGTGTAATAATTATGAATTAATTAAAGTTAGATTACGTAAGGACAACATATATCTGTAGCAAAAATAATGGGTAAAGAACATGGATGGTTTTTCATAGTGACCACATTTTCCCCTCACTTGGCATCTACTGAATATATATGTTCGCTAGAGGGAGCTTCTTATGTTTGGGACTATCAGTTGGTTATTGTAACAAGAGCGGCTACATTTGTACTTATTTCATTATAGGCATTATATTTATTATTTAAACGATAGTTAAAATTTTCAATTCAAAGTGCATGGTTATTCTTATATCACGTTATGACTTAATGATTGCAGTTTTACATATTATTGGATTTCTTTCACTTGTGTAACAGAGCAATTAACAAAATATAACGGTTATCAAATTTTTATATTATATATTTGAGTTTTTACAAAATCAATACATAAAACAATTAATTTTCGAATGCTTTTTAATTTATACAGTTATCAACTACATCAAACTTGAAGTAGCGGAAAGTGATACTACACATTTGTGTGCATATAGAAACAGAGCGATTTGGAATAACAAAAACTGTTTTATAACGGACTACCCTAAAACCATGATTTTTTTATCAAATTTTTTTATGATTTTATTTTATAGACCATTTTGAGACAATACCAAGTACTTTATTTTTTTAGAACAAAACCTCAAGCGTTTTTAGTAAAAGCAAACATAACTTTACACAAGAAAACTTTGAAATGCGTTTTCGAATGCTTTTTAATTCACGGGGTGCGATTTGTTTTGAAAATAATTAGCTGAAATTTTTTGCTTTAACAGTAGAAGTGTTTTGATCTTCATTCATCTATAACTGTTTTATTTCAAAAAGCTCTTTATGTGAAGTTTTTAGCGTATGACTTAGATAAAGTGATATTAAAATATTTCTTATCGTGAAGATTTCAAACAGGAATAACAAAGTAACACATCAAAATTGAAAAATGAGAATTTGTTCATAAAATCTTTGAAGACGAGCCCGTTTATGTAATTTTTCGTACATTTTTACTACATTTTAATAATTAACTGTTTTATAAGATTTTTTCTTAAAATACACTATATAAATTAAAAACAAATATCTCATATTTCCTTTTTTCAAAAAAAAAAGCTGTTGTATGATACCTTAACACTTTTTATAAATTTTTGTAACATAACCTTTGAACTCGATTTTTACCAACTTTAAAAAGTCAGATTAATTCGAAATTTTGCGCACTTATCAAGGGCCAACGACAATACAATAATTTCATAATTTTGTTCCTTTGTCCTGAACGGATTAATCAGGAATAATGATTTCTAGGTATGGCGAATAATTTATTATGACATTTCCAGATTTGGCGACTAAAAGTTTAAGAGCAACCCTAAAAGCAAAAACGTGTTTTTTTGGGGGGTTGCGTCAGCAATTTTTTTTTTTATCACAATATAAACAATTGTGCAGCCTTTCTGAAAATGGAAATAAAAATAAAATCCGTGCATGTGAAAAAAAAATTGTTCTAACTCAGAGATGGGAGAACTTTTTCAGTCGCGGGCCGAAAATTAAAAAAAAAAAGTGTATGCATAAATGATAATTTAAAAAACTAAAAATACATGCTTTTACTGTAGATCGAACTAAAAAATGAAAAATAAATTATAGTTTAAAAAAACTAAAAAACACGCTTATCGAACTAAAAAGTAAAAAAAAAATAATATAAGAATAATACGATTTACTAGAAAATTAATGTCATTGGGGGTAAGAGCGCGGGGTGCTCTACATCAGTTGTGTTATAATTTTTTACTAGTTTTATTCCAAAATGCAGAGTTAGTGTAAAAATTTAGTACAAAGCACACACCCCATTTTTTTTACCACAATGGCATTAATTTTCTGGTAAATCGTTTTATTCTTACATTAAGAATTATTTCTTTTTACTTTTTAGTTCGATTAACCATAAAAACGTGTTTTTAGTCTTTTTAAACTATAATTTATTTTAGTGGAGCTAATTGACAGTTTATGAGTAATAACGACTGGGAATAATGGTACGAAATCGCTTGAAAATACAATTTCTTGTAATAATGAAGAAAACCAGAGAATTTTTTTTTTACAAAATATTCCGATTGAAGGAAAATATAAGATAAACAGTGAAGAAAGCATAAAAAAGCCCGTATGAAACGAGTTGCAAATATTCATCGATTTTAGAATTGAAAGAAATCGTTTTAGCAAGAAAGGCTCTAAAAATCAAGATTTTATGACTACAAACTTTTACCTTTATTTCTATATATTTAGAATTCTGTGAGACATCGAGAATGCGTATCGAGAAAGTAGAAAAAAAAATCTCAAACTTGTTCGAAGTTTCTTTTTTTTTTTTCCTTTGTTGATGTATTCTTTGATTTCTTCTACAGTGTTGAGAAAATGTGAAATCTTTTTCTCTGGTACCGTAAAACTGGCAACATAAACTCAGTTTATTAGAAAACTCCTCCCTGGGAATTTTTTTTTACCTTAGAGAAAAGAAGGGAAAAGATGAATAAAACTCAAAAATTCTCAAAAGAATTTTCAAAGGAAAGCATTTTTTTATATAAAAAACATGGAAAGTTCTGCGAGTTTTTAAATGAATATTTGAAAGAATTCGGACTGCAATCCTTTTTGTATGTCTACATGGGATAATCGAAAGCTATTTGAATGAGAAACTGAAAAAAAGTCTGACGTATTACTGAGTTGCATATGTGTTATGAATGAATTATATTTTTCTTAACTTAATATCACTATGTCGTTTATTTTCATGACAAAATTCGCATTGAGTAAAATATGAAATCACAGATTCTCTTTTTGGCTCAATAAACAACATAATAGTGAATAATTATACATATTGGAGAGTTTGTATTCGAGAATAAATCGGCTGGAGGCCTGAGAGTATTATAGGAGCCATATAGAAAGCGGTAAGAAACCAGAAAGTGAATAGAAGCTGGATCAAGTCGCATAGTAATAATAATAATAACAATAATATAGAAGATTAATATTAAAGGAATAAAGTACAAGAAGAGGATATATAAAGCTTAGTTGCTGATCGCCGTGTTATATCGGTAAGCGATTGATTAGTAAAGTTTAATGATAGAGCGGAATCTAGCTAGTTAAGGAATAGGCTACAGATAAAGATTCGGAAGTTAAATTATAAAGATAGTGAGTAGGATTTAATGCTCTATTTGCTAAGAATTGTTAATTACGTCATATCACTCCTGGTCGTTTTCCTCTAAGTAAGACTTGTGTTGTATTGATTTATATAAATTGAGACTATAATAAATTAGATTTTTGTTATGGAAGGTTCGAGTGGTCAATCATTTATTACTACAAATCTAGGTCACGAGGATAAAGAGATGATACCCCAGGGACTTGGGGTATCACAAACAGAATAATTTAAAATGTAGTCTAATTAACATTATAATTTGCTCAATTAATTTTGTTCTCAGTCAAGATTCTTGTAGATTATATATATTGATTCTATTTTGTACTACTGCCCAATATAGCTTCTAAGAGGAAAATTACTTAATCTTAAACCGAGTCCTGTGGATTAAAAATTCGAGAAATGTTGCTAATTACCATAAAATAACTATAACACTTGCGATTTTGTGATTACTTCTGCAAAATGATAAAACATAAAGCAAGTTTTTGCTTACAAAAACAGTATATTTCCAAAAATGTTAAATGTGCTTCATTCGTACTTCTGAATATTAACTTTTGATTTTAAGACAATCGTGTGTTTAAAAAAATTAATCAAATAAAAAGAACGCATATTTATTTCGCTGATTATTTATTTTGTCATTAATTTACCTATGTTTCAGTTTATGTTACGAAAAGTTTTTTTTTTATTTTTGTTTCCCTTTGAATATATCAAACACTTGCATTAAAGTTCAAGAATGTATTTCGTTGAAGAAAATACGTCTTAAAATTTTAAGTGATTATTTTTATGAATGATGATCCCAGACTTTGGATTCAATTTCATTTTAAATTCGCTGCTAGCCGAAATTTTAAACAGTATTCCCAATTTTTTTTATAATTTGCTAATTTTCGTTTTGTGTGTTGCCGAAAGTTTCTCCAATTTTATTAATAAATACTACCTTAAAAATGTGTGAGTGTGTGTGGGTACGGTTCTCGGAAAAAACATTCCTTATGGGGATGCAAATGTTAAGTTTTAGAAACATACTTGTAAATTCTTCATTTTTAAAAAAAAAATTGAGTAATTTCTTTAACACAGATAATAGTTCAATATAACTTCGATTTTCAGTCAGTTTTGTTTTCTACATTATTAATACTTTTTTCTTTCGATTTTGGGTGTACATTTACTTTTCAAGTACAAATTGTTCCACATACCGTAAAATCCGGCGTATAAGCGCACCTATACTTTCAAGTTGATTTTTTTTAATTTTTAGGTATATTCGCCGTATAACACGCACCCCCTTTTTTACGAAGAAATCTGAAATATTTGTATGCATTGCGCATATGTTTTAGCCTCTTTTTTGAGGTATTATCCCAGACTTTTGAAAAAATGTATACTTCTAGACCTGCAACTTGTATTAACAGGTGTTGATGGATGAAGAAAGGCAGATGAGCTTGGATATGTTTTTACTCTTTCAACGAAAACTTCGTTGGGAGTCGTGTATTTAGTTCTATTTCTCAGAGTAATAATGTCTATATTTTTAAGTTCAGATTAGTAGTCTTTCATACTGTTGTATCTGGAAATGGAAAAAAAAATCACATGATGGATTTAATGAGTTGCCTTAGAACTGTAGAATAGGCGTTGAATAGGCGTTTTCTTTTGGGCGTCCGGACTGTAAACAGTCCTCAATCCCAAATCGTGAGAGTCTATGATGCTGGGCTTGGCAAAAGTGGTGTTTTCCATTCTGCTGAGTGGCATATTGGTGATTGGTTGAGCGATGGAATCCGGGAGGCGTGGCTTATGTTCTTCATCTGGGTGGTGAGTTTTAAGAGTTTTTTGGCTTGGCTGAGAGCTAAGAGGTTGCTCTCTGATTGGATGCAGGGTACAGTGAACATTGACTCCGATTGGCTGCCCCGGGGGCTGAGTTTTAAATTATGGGGAGGAGCAAGTCCAGTGGGGAAGAACTGTAGAACCAGCTAGGGAAAAAAAAATATAATAACGGAGTGAGCGGAATTAAGATGTTCAATATTTTCACCTTCTGAAATGGATGCAAATTTATTTCATTTTTAATATATTTTAATCATCGTGCAATAATTAACACCATAAACTTTTTTGTTCAAAGGCAAGTCGTTTCTTTTAAATAGTGTTTCGATACATGTAAAAGTAAATCTTTTTTTTTTATGCTCACACATCTCTTCTGTTATTTTTAAAGCTATCGTTTTTATACCCGGCGTATAACGCGGTTTCAGTCTTATTTTTTGTGTTCAAAGTGCGCGTTTTACGCCGGATTTTACGGTAATTCTTTTGTTTCATATTTTTTAATTAAATAATATCAACTCTAAATAAACGCCATATTCAAAACTGAGAAATTTTAATTCCACTTCAGGGAATATAACAATAATTTATATTTTTGCTTAGTTTTAAATTAATAAAATGTTTCTTCATCTGTAATATAGTACTCTTAAAAATTATATTTCCTGTCCTATATTGTGTAACTGAAAGTCGTTTACCGATTTCAAATATCTTGCTTCTACGATAAATTTAAGTCTTGTGAACCTTAACGAAACCTTTTGATGTGATTGAGTTAAATAATTATAAATCTCCAGCAGCTGTTGGCTTCGTTTATGACACTAATTTCTATAGTAATAATTTCAAAATGTATTTAGCAAATCTTAGGTAAGCTACTTGTCTATGAGTTTTAAAATATTTGTCATTTAGTCTCTTAATTCTAAGTGTAATTTAGGGAGCACATTAATATGACACTGAAGGATTTGCACAATTGGTTTTGTCATATTTATTATTATAAACGTATTTTATTGGTTTTGTCATATTTATTATTATAAACGTATTTTCAATATCCAATATCTTCAAAGATGGCGAGTGAAATTCTGCTGATTTACTATCAGTTTAACTGTGTTAAAATATATTATACAGCGAAACTGAAGCTATGTTAGCAAATATTAAATATTTTTAAAGGACTTTGGTCAGCAATGAATAAATTTGTAAATATATATCTGATTTAATCTCTAGCATTTATGAGATAGGGAAGGTACGATTATTTTTAGAATACTTTGATTTGTGTTACGAATGTAACCTTTCAAACAATTTGTTATATTTGAGGGTTATTTTTTACGCATTCTTCTATGTTTACTTGACAAAAAATAATTTTTTTTTTATTTTCATATATAAAGAAAAATTCAGAATTTTTTTACCTTCAAGAGTTCGAATGAAAAAATTCTAAAAACTGATTTTTAAAAGAAAGCTAAAAAAACTTAACTTAAAACTAATTTTGTAACTTAAAGACAAAAATATATGTAATAGTCATCAAATGTTTATAGATTTTGTATAAGAGTAATATTAAATAATGTTTTTAGAAATGAAAGGAATTATTAGAAGCGTACAGATTATTATTACTTTATTTTTCAAAAATATGTCATGAAAGTGTTTTTATATATCATAAAATGATGAATAAAATTTAAAGATATTATTAATTGTAAAGTTGTAACTTATATATTTTGAATTGCTTTTATTTTAAAAATTGTACACTCATCAAACAACAAATTGTGTATTTTGATAACAATATCTTTGAATTGCAATGTTTGTTTATATTTACTTTGTATGCAATGATTTAGAACAAAGGTCACATTTTTATTCTGAAAGTTTTTTTTATATATATATATATATTATATAGGTTTAAGTGTTGCAACTTTTCTTTGCATTTGCCTTTATAAATTCAATTAAAAGCTCTTAAAATATAATGCTTAGTAATTTTTTTTTGTATTTGAATATACTCTTCGAGTGTCTCCTGTTAGCAAATAAACTAAAATAACAAGAATATGTTGTGTATAGAATGAATTTTAAAGCAAGTACAAGTTTTATGTATTTGTTACTTCTGCCGACTCCCCCCTATCTTAAATTCATGAATTTTCTGTTAAATTAATAATTTCTTTCTTTAATTTAAATCTTATATGAATGCATTAAATTGCACCAAAATTAAGAAAAAAATATTTAAAAAAAGTTTATACCAAATGTTTTTTTTGTGTGTGTGTGTGCTTTATCTTGTGTTTTAATGATTTGAAATTTGCAGACGAACTATCAAAGCCGCTATAAAGTAATTCCAGAACTGAAATGTTCCGTAAATAAATATAAAATAATAAGTAAATATATAAAAACTACCGCAGTTTGAATTATTTTAAATTCATTATACTGCATTTTTTTTATTTTTTATTTTTAAAATAAGTACAAAATTCTGGATTTTAGAATGTATATGTTATACTCTACTGAAGAAACGCTATTTTAAAAATGTAAAAATCAAAATATAAATTAATATTATAAATTAACTCCTCGATTTTCTAAATCAGAACAAGTCCAGAAAACCTATTTAAGCCAAATATGTATTTCTCCACCAGATTCGCATATGAAATTCTCATATTTTACTATTTAAATGACTGATTTCGAATAAGTGGCATACAATCGATTGTGCGTGTGCTATCCGCTAATACCTACTTAATTTTAAGTCTTCGAAGAGCGATGATTTGTATTTGGTCCTCATAAATGAAAATTTATTAATGAGAATCTTTTGAATGGTTCTTAACTGCATCTGTAATTCATTATTAATTTGTCCTTGTTGTAGATTTAATGAATATATTATGAATACACACAAGTATGTGTGAATTAAACTCATTCCATCGTAGCTTCTCGATGTATTATCATCTTCTGCAAAATTTATCAGCTACTTAACGAACGATCTTTAATTAAATTAGTCAATATTTTCTTATCATTCAATGAAACATTTTTAACTGGTTATTATTTTAACTGAATGTTTCGATAAATACATTCTGAAATAAACTTGCAATAACTTATAATTAAGGAGAAACGCGTGAATGTTATTTTTAAGATACGGATTCATTTTATAAAGATATTTTCATTATTTAATTATTTTCGTTTTCTCCTACTGATTGTAATTTGCTGAAGCTACTTGATTTGTGATTAAATAATTGGAATTTTGATTATTATGATGAGAAATATAATTAGAGATGGGAATTTTTAATTGAATTATACATTCAAAATGCTGAAGTGTAATTTTAATTTAACTTTCTTTCTTAAATATTTTCTTTAATAATATATAAAGGCCTTTTTCGAATTTATTAAACATAATATGGACGTTCCGAAAGAATATATGTCGCAGTTTTTTTTTTGCATCGGAAACTTTATTACCCCCAAAAAATTGCATCTTGACGTCTTAAATCAAGGGTGGCTAACCCAAATGACCTTGCGGGCCACTTTAGAATTCTCATATAATATAGAAAATATATCTTTATAAAGGGTGTTTTTTTTTAGGTATAAAACTTTTAAATTGCAATAAAACAACGTGATGTATTATTCGATTGACATGAATTTTTTTAAGATAATCTTTTGGCATTACATTTTAATATGATTTCTGGCATATTACTGCCACGGCTGGCTCGGATGTAGTCCAATCTGCCAATTTTCGATGACTTTTTTTATGTAAATAACACGGCGAATGTTGTTTTCCAAATGGACGTTTGTGGCTTATCCGCCTAGACCAATGACTTTACATAGCCCCGCAGAAAATAGTCTAGCGGTGTTAAATCACAAGAACTTGGAGGCCAATTCACAGGTCCAAACGTGAAATTAGGCGGTTTTTTTCAATCAATCGATTGTGGCACGAGCTGTGTGACATGTTGCGCCGTCTTGTTGGAACCACATCTCCTGACATCATGATTGTTCAATTCAGAATGAAAAAGTTAGTAATCATGGCTCTATACCGATCACCATTGACTGTAACGTTGTGGCCTTCATCGTTTTTGAAGAAGGATTCCACCAGCCCATAAAGCGCACCAAACAGTCAGATTTTCTGGATGTAACGGTGTTTCGACATACACTTGTGGATTAGCTTCACTCCAAATGCGGCAGTTTTGTTTTGACGTAGCCATTCAACCAGAAATGCGCTCGCATCAAACAAAAATTCGCTTATGAAAATCGGGAATCAACGGCAATCTCGTTTTGGGCCCATTCGACGAATCTACGCCTTGCTTGATATCGTTTAGCGAATTGCCAAACGAAACTGAGAATAAATCTAAATCGGTCGCCATCTTGGAAAGTAATGCCAACTTAAACTTCTATACCTGAAAAAAAAAACACTCTTTACTAGATTGCAAACATTTATTGAGTGAAAATTTAAAACAGAATGGATTATTATTATTGTTTTCATTATTTTTCATGTTTACACACATAAATAATATATTAATTATAATGCAGTGATCAAATAATTTTTTAAATTTATTTAAGTAATGAAATTTTTGATTCTCAATTCTTTCACTTAGTTTTTGCAAGTCGATCTCAATGCGTGTATTTACACATCATAATTGATTTCCAAGTTTTCGTCCGAAAAGTTACATCGTGATTTATGCTTGACAAATTTCATTTTCAAAAACAACGATTCGCAGGTGTAAGTTGAAAAAAAATTACAATAATCAAGCGTAATGCTGCAACGCAATATTGTCCCCTTCTAAGTATCTATAAGAACAGAAGCAACGTGATAAAATAGAGAGAATTATGGGTTTTTATTTGTTACTAAACACTACGCTAAAAACAAAAATAATGCACATAATAATCGCATTTTGTAAAGAATCTCGCGGGCTGCAAACTTATTCAAGGTGGGCTGCGGGTTGGCCACCCCCAATTTAAATTATGCACTGTACGCTATTTTACTACGTAGTCACCATCGACATTGATTCATTTATTGTCGCGTGCAGTTTGAAGAAAGTACTCTGGTAAAACTGTACTCTGTGTGATGCAAGAGATTGACGTACATCCTTCTCTATCTCAGCACTGTTTGCAAAAAAAAAAATTTCCTTCACTTGTGAACTTGGATCCTTCCACATCGCTTAAGTACAACACCATTACCTGTACATTAGTAATGTTGTTTTCATTTGTGGATTTAGAGGGACATCCTCAACCTTCTACTTTCCTTCATTGAACACGCAGCAATAGTGACCAATCATTTGACGAGAAATGACCTCTTCACCATCAAGGCTTATAAGTGATCATATCGCACTCTCATTGGCCAATACTTTATCAGCACACGTCTGTCTGCCATCATGACTTGTGCTAAAATTATCTCGTACACGCCTTCCTACTGCTACTCTCTCTTATTCGGTACTCTGCGCATGCGTCATTCTTCCGACGCTGACGCTCATTCCCTGGTTAGACCAGCAACGGATGCAGTTTCATTAGGTGATTGTTTGTTTCTCATGGTGCACACTATTTTATCTTTTAAAAAATGACAAACGTATTATAAACGTCCTTCATAAATTAATTCCACTACATTTTATAAAATGAGTTGAACTTCCTAGATTTTATATTATTAATATTATTTTGATACATATTTTAAGTTGAAGTAAAAGAAATTTTTAGGTATATAAGTTACATTTTTATGATTCAATTAACCTTTATATGTACGAGTAAAACAAAGAAGTTCAATTATATATATATAGGCAGCGTGCTACTGTTGCTTTAATTCTATTTTAACAATTTATTTCTCAATTATCTTTCTTTTACCCAAACATTTTATTTCATTTCTTGTGTTTTGTATTTTAAGAGTCTTATTCGAAATACGATTCGCGCTAACAACTCAATCGATTTAGTAATTTTCGTTCTCGCAGCGACACAAATTTAAACGGTATACAAATTAAACCATCGACTTTTTTTTTATGAAAGAATATTTTTTTACTATGTTACCGAAGACGAAATATGAATAATGGATATGAAAACGCGATAATTGTATTAATTTCCTAACATATCGTTTCTTTTTTCTTTTGTCGAAATTAGGATAACGAAGATGGCATCATTTGCGCTGCCAAACGATTTTTTTTACAAAATTCTATGTTTATTATTTTTGTGTACTGATTAGATATTTTTTTCCTCTTCCATCGAAGGTATTTCCGACGTGTTTAACTATGGTAATTAATTCTGATAAACGTAGAGATTTTTTTTCCAACTAACAGTTTGGAAGCGATAGTCCTAAACGCTGCTTAATTAGGTTTCATAAGTAGTGAAGGATAAATAGTTTATGTTTCTATAAATTAATTAAATAAGAAATAGCAAGGCTATTTATTTATTCTTATTATAATAACACAATTTTAAAGTTAAAATTTCTTTTAATAAGCATCTAATTATTTATTTAGTACTGTCTGATAGTAGTTCTTGTTTTAATGCTAATATTTGTTTCTACTGTATCTATTGCGACATTGATATTTGTACAAAGTTTGACTATTTTATAATTATGTTTAATAAAACACATTTATGGTTCCAAACGCCTTAATTAATTATTTAGTATATCTATATTACCAGTATATCTATATTACCAGTATTGTAATTTAGTAATGAAGTGCAATTATCTAAGGAATTAGTTCCACAGCTGATTATCCTTCGAGCTTATATTTTTTTCAGCATCAACGACATTTTTAATTAACTAGAAATTCAAAGAAAAAAATATAGACAATTTAATTTCTTTAGAGCCCAAATACTGCCTGAATTACTTTTACGCGGTAGAAAAAAGAATGAAAACTTAAACCTTACTTCCATTAAATGAATATTTTTATTGTTTTCTTTTTAACAAAGTTTGATTTTGCAATTACCAGAAATTAAATATTATGCAACTAATGTGTGTGTTTAGCTCTTTTTTTCTGCAGTTTTATATTGATAGTATCTCAGTACTTGGTAATATTTGATTTTAAACAATGTGGGCATTTCTAAAACCAAATCCCTTATGAATTCCCAAGCTTAGAATTTCTTTTAATATCAGAAGTGTTCTTATTTCTCAAAATTATTTATTAAAAATTGCTCACACGTGTGTGTGAATTTTATTTTTCTCCTGAAAGTATTGGATTAAAAAAATACAAAATTTATCACTCTAAAGTAGTAAACTGTCTCAAGTAATTCATGTTTTTTTTCTGAATGTGTTTTCTTTCATTATTACACATTTGTATAATATTGAGTGAGGGATTATCAACGTCGCACTTTTCAGCTACACGAGGGCTTTTTGCGACGGACCTCGTAATTTTGAACCATGGTCAAGTGACGAGGACGACACCTAAGCTGGCACTCCCTCTCCTAACTATCACGCCACACCAACGGGAGGACGTTTGAAATCTCGATAGGTTTAATGTGCATTGCACCCCTACACGACGGGTCTTTAGTGGTATTGGGCTCGAAACCATGGCATGCCTGTCATGATTCGATACCTTGAACACTGGTCTACCGCAGCCTACTTTATAATTTTAATGTATTTGTTTATTGCTTTAATATTCATAAGATTATTTTCTTATTAATTATCTTTGTCATATTTTAACTTAAAAGCAGGCTTGGAGAAAGACGTTCACCTTTATCGCCAAATAAATTACAATTAGTTAAGAATTTTCATAATTATCTCTGAAAGTCACAAAGAAAAACTCTATTGTTCAAGAAAACTACTTGTTTATATTGTGTATTGGGTACTTATATGTTATACCGTCTATCAATTTCGTTAAATCAAAAGACTTCGCCAAATGCCGCAATTTGCAGCCAATAGTGGAAACCGTGTCCGCGCATATTCGGATATAATAATAACAATAAATGACAACAATAAGCGACATTTTTTTTTAATTGGCGATGTCTTTTGGTATGGCGAAATAGGTCTGTATGATATAATACTTAAGTACCCTATAGCAGTGGTCCCCAACCTCCGGTCCATGGACCGATACCGGTCCGTGGATCAAACGGTACCGCACCCAAGGTACATTAAATTATTTCAATTTTATTTACTGTGGTGAACTGTACTTTCTCTCGGGTTTGTGCTACTTTTTATGAAAATCACTTTTTATTCTATGTTAAATAACTTTATATTAATTTTTTGGTGTAACTGTATTTTATTCAGAATGCATACTTAAATGTAATTGCATCAAAATTATTTAATCAAAAAAATTTAAAATATAAACAATAAACATCCCATCTTCAGCGGGCCGCGGTAAAATTATCAAACGTTGACCGGTATGCGAAGATAAAAAGGTTGGGGAACACTGCCCTATTGTGTTCTTTTTAAATGTTTGCTGTTGAAAAATTAAAATATGATAACATTCAGTTGCATATTAAATAATAAAACGACGAAGTAATTGAATATTTTCTACAAATATAAATAAACCTTGAAACAACATCTATCTATATTTGCGAATAAGATGTTTTTTTTCTATACATATAAACTTTATCAGTATTTTTTATTATTGTTTGTATATTACTTAGCAAAACAATCTAGAGAAATTGAACTGCTAAACACAATGTATTTAAATATTTTTTTTAAGATCAAGTAAGATTTATTTAGGTTTTCTTAAGAGTAACAAATATGTTTGAAAGGACACAAACATTATGTTCCTTCCAATTCATTGACATCCAAATAAATGAATTCATCATGTCGCCTGGAAACAAACTTTATTTCTCTTTTAATGTGGATTTCAGAAGAACAATTGGTTGCCTTTTCTGTATATTGTAAGAGACCTTAGGGAGAAAATATGCTGTACTCTGTTTATTTCAGAATAAATTCAATTGAAAAGCTTTTAGTCTTTTGCAGTTCGAACATTTTCAATTTGACAACAGCATCAACTGCTTTTTCTTTGTCGATTGTAAAACATTTGTGTGTCTGAATATTCATTACAACTCTTCATCATCGTCATTTGTATATTTTTCGTACTTCTATTATATATATTTTTAAAATTTTAAGCAAATGTAAATTACGTTCGTTAAAATTTTTCTATTTATGTTTCGGAAGCTCTGGCTCGAATTTTTCTTATTTATAACTTTCTGTTTATTTTTTAAGAAATGTAAAAAGTCGGTTATAATGTTAGATTGGTTCGTATTTTTATTCTCTCTCTCTCTTACAAATCAAAAGCAAATAAATATAAATTATTTAATAATTATACATAACAATTAATAATTATAAATAGAGTTTTATTTGTATCATTAATTGATTAATTTTGTAAATAACTTATTCAATAAATAATTACTGTTTGTTGCCAATAAACGAATATTTTAATTTGTACTTATTCTCAACGTTGTGTTTCCATAGCTACTGCAACGCTGTGAAATTTTTAATATGTATTTTAGCATGTTTTATAATTTAAATCATTTTTATGTTTTTATGATGGATTTTTTGGTATGTTATGAGTATGATAAATTTTGCAGAGGTTAGCAAAAATTTAGTATTATGTTTTATCCTGTTGGATTATTTACTTCAATAATTGCTGTAAATTTAGAAAAAAAATTAATTAGTGTTGATTTTAATGATGTAAAAGTATTAAATATTTGCTTTTTAGCAATAAGTTGTTTGTAAAAGGTTCCGTCTTGTAGATTTTTCTATTCCTTTTATATTGATGTTTTTTTTTTAATAATTTTTTAAAAAAAGGTCCGAGTATTTTTTTCATTGTTATATAATTTCCATACTCTTAAAATAAAACTTAAAATCAATTTATTTAATTAATGACATTGCTTAATATCTAAATTTAATTGTCGCAATTTTTTGCGTTTCCCTCTTTACGTGCTTTCGAGCACTGGTGCTAAACATAACATATACTGGTATGCTACACGAAGAACATTTAGCAGAAGTAATGCTTTATAACCCTTTAATATATTTTAATTTAATATCTTACAGTCCCTTTTCGCGGATTTACTTCTTCTTGTAGGACATAGGTTCTTAAGTTTCATTTTTTCTTATAAATATTTCAAAATATTTATATTAGGTGATCTTCATGCAAGTTAAATTGAATAAGTATGTAGTTTTTCGATTTTTCTTTCAAAGAAATATGTAACAATTTTAAATCCATGAGTGGAGAGTAATTTCTTCTTATTACTTTCTTTAACATGGCAACCACTTATTCAAATAAAATAAGTAGCTAGATGAATAACAGCTAATTAAGTTATAGGTAAAATATTAGGTGTACAACTTTGCTTCCGCCATTTTTCAATAGATGGCTGTAGCGGTAAGTGGTAGTCGAAATAAATAGATCGTAGATGTCATACAATAAGCTTAGATATTTGTAAACATAACGCCATCGAAATATTAGTCGATTTGTGTCTGCATCATAAAGTTATTCTCGATTAAATAAGTCAGCTTACGAGCCAAACTCTCGTAATTTGCGGGAGGTTTTAATCTTCTGCTTTAATATGAAGAAATCTGTGGCTGAGGCTCCTCGAATGCTCTCAAATACTTATGGTGAGGCCGCCATTAGTGAAAGAACGTGCCGAAAGTGGTTTCAACGCTTCAAGAACGGTGATTTTGACGTCGAAGACCAGCATGGCATTTGGTGGGACCAGCTCGGCATAGTGTATTATGAGTTGTTAAAACCGACTGAAACAATCACAGGCGATCGTTATCGAACGCAATTATTGAATCATAAATGTATAATCAGTTTTTTACAATAAAGCCTCGAATTTCGGAAAAAAACGGTGGAGGCAAAGTTGTGCACCTAATAAGTACAATGTTAGTAAAGACTATAATAAATTGAAGGTATCACCAATCCCCTATTTTGCCCAGTTCGAATATTTAAAAAAAATAATGAACTTATTCAGGAATCGATATTGAAATCCGTTGTTGTTGTTTCTTATCCCAGATATATGGTGTAGCTCTTAGCTATACCATCTCCATATAAAACCAAAAATCGCCCCAAAAAATCCAAAAATAAAATAGGATTTTCTAAAACCTCGTTAACAGTGAAACTTACGCAATTAAGAATATGACTAGGGAAGGTCTGATAAGTCTCGCACCTATGACACTCTGGAAAGATTTTCCAGCCCTGTTGAAAAGTAAGAGATTTGATATGGCCCTTAAAAAAGCGGGATAGAGCAGTCTGCTGATCCCTAGGAATATTAAGTTGGTGATACCAACAAGGTTTTTACGCAAAATACGAAGGGCGAGCAGGGGGTATTCTCCAAAGTGCGTTTATTTCTATCCTCTTAATTAAGGAGAGTTTTGCCAAGGTTTGACCAATGTCACCCCACAAGGTATCAGCAGTGGCAGACTTGGCCAAACTATAGACTATCTTGTTACCATTCAATCCAATATGAGAAGGGACCCATTGAAAGTATATAGTGTCTAGAAGAAAGTCGAGCCCTAAGATCGAGAATATTTAGGTTTGTCATATCCCTAACAGTTGTCCAACTAGAAAGATGCTGCATAGAAGCACGACTGTCACAGTTAAATTCCAATTGTCCCTGAAGACAAGATCAGAAGCTGTGTCAATAAGCTGCAAGCCCTTATAAATTGCAATAGGTTCAGACTAAAAAATGGAACAGTAGTTAATATTCCTAATTTTAATGTGAAATGTACCATCTGGTGTCTCAATGTGCACGCCGCTTCCAGAAATACAATCGTCACCCACGTTGCCATCAGTACAGATTTTTAATGCTGAATGAGGGATTCCATGAATTGTCTCTAGAGCAATCTGTCTAGCAAATTCTAGTATATCAGATATTGACTATCTGATTGTGTTTAAGATAAGTGGTTCAATGCGAATAGCTCTCTACTCTAATAATACTTTAAACAAACTTATATTAACTCGTAAAATCCACATATCGATGTATTTGATAGCATTAAATAATGATTTCCCCTTTAGCTAATGTACTGTAAGATGTTTAAAAGCACCTGCCAGTATCATTAATCTCGATATCTTTTTGCAATAAACATGTTTATTATTTTTCATTTTTATATCCAGAACAAGTAGGTGTGTTTGGCAATCTTTCCGAAAATCGAAACAGCAAAAACTCAAGCCTTATTCTTCCCATTATTTGGATCCAAAACAAGAACATTTACACGAATCGGAGCCATAAATTGTCCGGTATTTCTAAGAAGCGAACAGGGCGATTAAATTTTCGAGTTTACGTTTATCACGAAGCAGAACCGAAAAAGTTGCTTTAACAAAAGAATAAAAAGTAAAACAAAGCTTCAAAACAAAGCATTAGATCCACAAAAGAAGCAATTGTTAGCTTCCGTATCATTCTTTTTTCTCAAAACCCTACGATCACTTTTTTCTTACCAGCATCGTTGAAATAAGATTCTTGTTTTTTTTTTGTAGCTCCTCTTTTTTTTTTTAGCTTTTTCCTTGTTCATTTTGCAGACTCTTCTCGTTTAAATGATGGTTTCTTTTTCTTCTTCAGGGGTGGAAAGTGATCTTGATATGTTCCCCAAGACTTTCTGCTTCATTTTCTCAGCATTTAGTAAATGACTTGTGGTCGGATTTCGATTCTCAAACAGACAATGAGAGGGGGAAACCTTACAGCGTTTAAACACTCTTATCGATTATTCTTTCAGAGTAACGATTACGATACGTCTGGTGTGTTGTTTTTGGAATCGATTGTTTCGCAAGACATGGAATTTCTTCGATAATCATTTAGTGGAAAGTGATTCATATTAATTCCATTTAATTATTTAATGTCATTAAAAAAAGAAATGTGTTGCTAACGGCAATGGATTTGTACAAAATGTTAAAGAATGTTGTGGATGAACAGTCCAAATCAGAGGTGTTTAATACATAAGCCCTTTTGTGAAATAATTTGAATTCCAATAAATAAATGTTATTGATGTTTCACCACTTTATTATTTTTCATTTCTTAATATAAATATTTTTCCTTAGTGAAATTACATCTTAGCCATAAACATCTACTTTCTTTGTGTTATGTGTTGGAATTTATCTTCAGATGTTTTGTTATCTTCACTGTGGTCTTAAGTTTGCAAGTTTTAATAAATCATTTTAGAAATTATGTATACTTTTTTTTTTTTTTTATTATGTGTGCCATTATTTCAGAATTACGAATGGGTCATATTTTGGTTTAGGTTAACTTTGGCAAAATAATACCAATAAAAGTATTAATATTTGCTATAAAATATTAAATTAATAGAATGAATAAATTGCGCAGCATGTATGCAATATTTGGAATGTAAATTATTATGAACATAATATTATTTATTAATTACTCAGTTATAGTTGTAGTGTTCGTTTTTAAGCAAAGATTCACTACTCTTATTCTAAATACATGTAAGTCCAAGAAGACATTTACATATTAATTAATGTTATTCATGTGTTAATCCATTAAATTGGAATGGATATTAGTATTGAAGAGTTAGTATAATGCTATTTATACTCAATAAATGTTGTTATTGAACGAAATAGTATAGCTACAAAGATAACTAGTCACCTTGTCATGCACAAGATAAATAAAATCGTTGCACAATTACAACTTTGTTTTGAATTAAGCATAATGTTAAGTTGGAATGGATTTAATGTTGATGTAAGTATGAAAAACACTTTTAAATTTTTGCAATTAATGGCCGGAATCAGTCTTGAATCTTTGTGTATATTTAACACTTGTTGAAATTCGCGATAAATCTGAAACTTGTGTTATATTGTTTGATTTACATAGAAAATAAATAATATTTTGGGTGTTTTACGTTGTAAAATCCAAAAGTTAAATGTGTATCTATCTTTCGTTGTCAGTTTTCTTTTAAACTTCGGTATGTTTTATTCAGTATTTTTTTCTTTTATTTTTTTAAAATTAAATTTGTATTTTCTAAAAATCTTGTTTATCCGTGCAAGTTTATTTTTTTTCCTTATCACATTTTTAACTGTATATTTGAATTCAATATATTTATTCCCCTTGCAGAACTATCAAATAATCTTGAGAAAATTTTTCACATGATCCTTAAAATTAACAAAATAGATATATTTCCTTTAAAATTCACGATATGGATTTGTTACAAGGTATATCTCAAAATAATTCTGAAATCAAGTTGAGGTAGGAAAGTTTTGTAAATTTGGATCGAGGCCACACACACACATCTAATTTAACAATACTCAAACTAAAAGATAACATTTTTGTCAAAAAATTAACTTTCTTTCTCTTTTATAATCAAAAAGAAAATTGTCTCCTTTGAAAAACGATTTTTTTTTTTTTTGTGAAAGTAAAAAATAATTCAAAAGTAACTTTCCATTGATACTAACTTTTTAATTTTCTTTTGTAAAAGAAAATTTATTTCATATCGTTCTTTTAAATGGCGCGAAATTTAATGATTTTCAATATTCGAATACAAATGATTTAACAATGTTTTTTTTATTTTCGATTACAAACATTTATTTTTATTATGCAAACGATTGGTGGCAAAGCTAATAAAGCATATGATTAATTAAAAACAGATGGTCTAAAAAAACCCAGTTTTTTATTGTTCGAATTTTTGTTGTTTTTACTTTTCGAATGACATTAGTCATTATGCAACACGAAAAAATAATGATTGTCCGTAAGAGAAATAATTATATGTTCCGTGTCCCTTTAGAAGTATCGAAATTTTACATGGCATCACGTACTTCCTTTGTTTACTCATATTCTATTCAAAAACAATTTTGATATTAGCTTCATTTTCGTCAACATCTAATCGATGAATGCTGTTGATTGTTACAGAAAACGATATGGTCGCTTTCTGTTATTGACAAATCGATTCATTTCATTAGAAGGATATCGATTAATCATGTCTATTTAAGGACTTTTATTGATGGATATATTACACAGACTCATGTTATATTGCTATTGATATTGACAAAATATCTCAAATGTATTTAATTAAATATGTGTTATTATAATCGAATTGATTGCAATTGTTGCTATGCGTGGATATATCAATCATAATATTTTGAAATCCTGTTTTAGCGGTATTCGTAATATTCTCCGTTATTTTTCTTCTATAATTTAAATAAATCGTTTGCTGCGACACAAATCTTTTCTAACTGAAAAAGAACTTCTAAATACAAATTTATCGCCAACAATGATAAGTTTCGCTCTTTTCTCTAAGAACAAAAGGTTATTCTAAATTATTTGTCTGCTTTGTTTGAGTATCGCCAAGTATATTTAATTATTTCGTTCTTTATGTTTGTAAGAACTGTGTTGCTTCATTTCATTATCGTTGAATCGACTTTGCCTGGAATAAAATTTGCTTAATGTGTTGCCTCATTCATTCTTTTTCACAATTAAGTTTTGCTAAGTATCTGATATTATTAAATCAAACATTCTTTCTTGTCTTTGGAATTTTGAAGCTTTACAAATTGGCTCAGCAGAGCTCTTCAAAAATAGGAGATTCTTGAAATGAAAATAAATCATACTGTGTACGAAAGATGTATTTCAAATGTGCTGGGTGTTTTGTTTCTTTTATATATAAGTTGAATGGAATTTAATTTTTTGAGATAAAATGTCCAAAAAGAGCCTAATGATGGAATGTAAGACCGCCAAACACATTTTAGAAGATATAGAATTCACGATTCAGACGATAACTTATTTTTCAATAAAAATATCATTTTAAAATATCCCGTTTTATTTAATTACATAATTCATAACATAGACCTTAATAGTTGGTAGACACTCAAAGAGAAAAAAAGAAATTTTTGTGTGTGTATTTTCCTTTTTGTTATTAAGTTCAGGAATAATGAATAATAATCATAATCATTATTAATGAATAATAATCATTATAAAAAATGGTCTTATTTTTTTGTAGTTCGTAATGATATTTGAAATAATGTATGAAAAAAAATCCGCAGAGTTTTTTTTTTATTATTATTTATATGTACTTTGATACAAGCCGTAACCCGCCAGCTTCGCTGGTTATTTCATGACATTGAAATGTATGACTATACATTCTTTTTAAGTTATTGTAATCTTAAGCCTACAATTGTATAGAAAAGTATTCTTATAGAACTCTCCTCTAGATATAAAAAGGACAGAATTTGAAATTCTAAGGCAAAAGTATACTTATCATTCACACCCCTGTAGCCCACCGATAGTCAACTTCTTCAAACACTTTTTTTAGCGGAGACATATTCATTTAAAACTCTACAAACGAGTGTGCTTGTAATAAATGAACTTCACCTTGTAAATTATTTTTCTTTATAAAGTTATATGTGGCTAAATTTCGCCGACATGGTTTCAAATGATACACAACTAATTAAAATTTCATTTTCTTACAAGGTCGTCTTTATCAAAAATGTCTTAAAATCACGAATAACAAAATGAAAAACATACCCTCTTAGAAACATTTCAAATCCATGGACTTAAAAGATATACAAGGTACAGAAACTATTAACATAAGTGTTTTTTCCTTCTTTTACTGTAATACAGAGTAAGATAGAACAAAAACAAAAATGTTGGAGAAATCCAAACCCCATTTCTGATAGAAAAAAAAATAAAACAGAATAACTATCAATAGTAAACCACCATAAAAATAGCACAAAATCGTTATTTTGCAGAAAAGAGCTTACGTAGAATATAAGATTTTGAAAAAAAGACATTTTCAGTATGAATCAAAATTAAGCCCTTTTGTGGAAGAAAAAAAAAATATCTTTAAAGCAAAGGAAAGATAAGTTTCATCAATCGATGTCCGAGGGGAAAAAAACCCGGTTTTCCAATCCTTACTACAAAAGTGAAGATTTTTGTTTCTGTAACAACTGCAAAATGAGGTAAGAAGGATTTTCAAAATCGCAGGAAGATATCCAGATGATGAAAATCAATACTACCTACTTCAGGTTTGATGCCTTGAGATTTTAGAATATATCATCCTTTTTCTTATTACGAAACTTCATTTTCTTCCCCGATAAAAAGCAAATATAAAGTTATGTTCCCATCGAATAAAAGTTTTTCAATCGACGTGGTGAGAAGTTTTTCAGTTTTTTTATAAACTAAAGAAAGAGAGAGAGAGGGAGAATTCGAATATTTTAGACGATGGATGAACAGTTACTTCTTTATTATCATCGCTGTCATTATGAAGTATGGAACCAAAAATCACACAATTACGTACTCGTGTTTCATGTATTTGATTTTTTTTAAATCGATTTTCGATGACGATTATTTAAATCAAAATGGATGCATCCAATTTCGAGTATCGATTTTTAGAGTAATGTATGTTATTTAGAAGCGTTCTAGGGAAATGTATACGAATGTAAATTATTCTAATATCATATGAATAAAAAAATCTATATTTCAAAATAGACGTGGGGGAGAAATGTGACTCACTCTCACCATGAGATCTCCGAAACTATATATTAGACTTTGAAGTTTCATTAAAATGAATAAGAGATCCACTATAAGAATGGGTTTTCTATTATCAATTCCCAAAGGAGGTTGCGGAGGCGTTTAAGACAAAAAAAATTTTGGTTTTTGACGTATAAAAGCTACAGGTTTGACATGTGGTAGGCATGTTTCTTTTGTTAAGTGCTATGTTGTTGCTGATGCCACCTGTCGGATGGAATCAGATCGAGGCTGTAAGGTTTGAGATAAATAACGGTAGCGTGACATTGATTAATTTAAACATTTAGCTTAATTATGTCACAGCTATTATTTACAGATTATACATTGAAGGTATTAAACTTATTAAAATATTATTAGAGGTCAAATGACGTCGTTTGTGAGAGAGTAGTTCTTTTCGGAGTCTGCTCAGTTCGAAGGTTTCAAAGCATCTCTCCCTCTCTCTGCTTTGGGGATCAGAGACCGGCGCCTTTTTACCGTCTAGTTACATCCTGCTAGTGGCGAGAAAAGTCCCTTATGGGTCAAAAGGTTGCGGGGGGAGGTCCAAAGCTGACCTCGCAAAAATTTTCGAGATGCAGGTGCAGAATGCACGTGGGATGATTATGTACACAAAGAAGCTGGTTCACAACTGGGAAGCAAGACACTTTACAACGCCCATGAAATTTATCGTGCCAAAAAGAGTTAGATGTACGCCTGTCGTTATCCGTTGCTTTGAGCACTATACAGATGACAATACGTTTTGGCTCGGTACCACCCAAATTTTGAGGGAGAACACCCTGGAGGTGGTCAGGGGTATCCCGCCTCTCTTCCCCATCTACCAATGTCAGGAAGGACTTGAGGCACGTCCACAATTTAGAATACCCCCATGTCGCAAAGTCACTATACATCCGTGCTTTCTCCGGGAATCGAACCCAGGCCTTACGACACAGCAGTCAGCGTCACTAACCACTATACCGGATGGGCAGCTCTTTTTTTTTAAAGTAGAGATAAGCTAACATAGCTTATCTTTTGTTAAGTAGAGATAAGTCGCGAAAGGGTTTTGCGGAAATCGACTTCGAAGGGAGATCGCGAAAGGGGTTGTGCGTGGACGTAATAGTTAAATTTTTGAATTATTACATTTACAAATTGAAACTTCGACAATATGTTTCTTCTCTCTCTCTGTCTCTCTGTTGATATAGATCCAGTAAGAATGGTTTTTTTAGAAATCGACTCCCAAGAGGTAGTTATAGATATAAAAAAATCCCGTTTTTAAGCAATTAGACGTAAAGTCATTTAGCAAGCAGGCTTCTTTAATTATTACATACTCCAAAAGTGGATATCAATATTAAAACTTTCACATTTCCTGAGGAATACTCCTTTAAAAGGATTTCCTGAATAGAAACTATTATCTGGTACGTTTATAGTTAATAGACGAACTAGTTACATTGATTTCATTCCCGGTACCTTTTCGTGAAAAGTGTTTTATACATCAATATTTTCTATTGTTAAATCATTTTAAGTGATACATAGATGCATCTTTTACATATAAGCTGCAGGCAGTACAATTGCTCTTTCTCTCTTTTTTTTATTTTGAAAAACATTTTAGAGCCACTCGTAGTTGCTCAACAGTTTGAAACTTTTATTTTTTAACCTAATATATTTCTTGCTCGTGGTATTTATCTATACTTTTACATATAATTCACTTTAACATCGATTTTCCATTAATGTATTTTAAATACTTCGTGAGGCCGTGAGTAGCCTGGTGGCTAGAGCCTCGGACTCCTGACCGGAAGACCTGGGTTCGATGCCCGATGCCACCAAATACCCTCCGAGTACACACGGAGTACGTGCTCGTTAAATCAGTGGGTCCGAAAGTCATGTGGGCTGAATCACGAGTGCAGGGGACTGGAGAATATTTCCGTCTCCTCCAGTCCCATGACAAAATTGTGGAGGTGGAGATAGCTGGTGTCGCCATCTAACGTACCTTCGGTTAACTTCACAGAGCTAATTCGGACTGTCACCTGTATGGTGCTCAATGCCTAGGCCAACGACAAGCGTACTTCTAGCCCCTTGCCACGATGAATTTCGTGGGCCTCGTTCTGACTACGTTAGACAGGTGGCATTAACCACAACAATAACTAATACTTCGTAATTTATTGAAATATTTAACAATAAAATAAATAATACTTCTTCCTTATCGTTAAAATTTTTGTTATATTAAATAATGTGATATATATATATATATATACATATATATATATCTTGTTCAAATTTTCAATCGTCAATAAAATACTTTCTAGTTATTCTTTCAAGTTCAAATACATTTTTTAAAACTTGTAGTGGATGACACTTGATATTAATACAGTTTTTTCAAATACTAATTCATTAATTAAATTAAAAAATGAATAAATAGTAAGAAACAAAAATAATAGTCCAATAGCATATATAAGAAGGAAAATCGTTTGTTGTGTCCCGGTAGCGAAATAGATAGCGCTTTGGACTTCTAATCCAAAGGTACTGGATTCGAATCCCACGTGGGATGGCCAAATTTATGAGAATGTGATTTATCTTTTTACTATACTATTTTATTAGAATAATTCAATTGATGAATAAAACAGTAACAAACACACAAATAAAAATAGCCCAACATCATATATAGAAAAGAAAATGGAAAATTGCAAGAAAAATAGCTTTTTATTTTGTCACTTAATATTGTGATTCTGTCATATGTATATACACATTTGTATAAATTGTAACTATTTAAGAAAAGTGACTAAAATTAAATTTTTCTTTGTTGATCTAAGTAGGAAGTGATTTGTGATTTTTTTTTCAATTCCTATACTTCTAGATCACGCTCTCTATTTATTTATTTATGTATTTGTTTATTTATTATTTTATCTTGGTGGAATTTTCAATCGTTAATAAAATACATTTTAAAGCACTCAATTCAGCTGAAATTTTATATACATGATTATATTTTCGAAGACAATACAATAATTTCGTTATAATTAATAAAAATTAATTATTAAAAAAACTAATTATTTAAATAATTACAAATACAGCCACGTTGGCGACCTAACGACCATTTTGGCGACTTGTGTCAAAACTTGAAAAGATTTTTTCTCGCGTGCATTCAGATGAACTGAAATATTCTATACACGATTGTTTTGGATGAGAATACGATAATTTAAAGATAATTAAAAAATTAATTACCACTTAATTTTGTGATTCTGTCATATGTATATACATATTTATATTAATTGTAACTATTTAATAAAAAGTAGCTGAAATAAAATTTTTCTTTGTTGATCGAAGTGGGAATTGGCTTAAAAAAATTTATTTTATATTACTTGTTAACAATACTTTACCGGTACAATTTTTACCTTTTTTATACAGGGCATCACTTCTTCTGTGTGCTTCTTAATATCAACTTCTATCTTATTTTATAATCCATTTACCCTTCTACCCCTCTCCCATAGATCTACACAACCCAATTAGCTTAAGTTTCATTATACACAAAATTACCCACCCCCACCCGCTAATATTATAATTAAAAGAGAAACCCAAAATTACACTTCTTGCTGAGAGCTGTACTTAATCGTTGAAAGGCAGCAATTTGTGTACCTCCTTATAGTTAAGAAATAACCCATAATTCGCCGCTTTCCGATAATTGCCGTTTCATTTCACGATTTGCGAGAACTGGCAATTATCCCCTCCTAATGATAATCATCAACATGAATTCTTATCACAATGCTTGTGCCCTGACGACAGATTTTGAATCACTACAGCTCTTTTACAGCTCAATGGAGTTTTAAAACCGAACACGATTTAAGGGGGAAGGATTGACATTTTTACGATTGCGCAGAATTTCTCGCGCCAGGAAAACCCCCATCAAACATATCAACCATGAATCCCCAGGGTGGAATTTAGCTCAGTTCGGTGGCAACGGGTTCGGGGAAAGATTTAGGGAACGACGCTTAACTAATTTCAAGGAGGCTGAGGGTGATTTTGGCGAGATTTATAATTCTGGGTTTATGGTAATTTGCTGGGGTCCCGTTTTGTGGGTAGTTTCGGTTAATAAACGCGTGAAAAATTTTGCTTGAGTGGAAATGTCGAGCCGTAAGTAGATGAGGCTTGATTTTAATGGTTAATTTAAAATATCACCGTCTTAGCACTGTTGGATTGTGTGTGTGTGGATTCTGCTTATTTATTCTTTTTAAATTTTTACTTTCATCATTTGGGCTTGACTCTTATTGAAAATATATCATTTTTAGAAATTGATATTAGTTTTTTTTTTATTCGATGTTAGCCTGCTGTGAACTACAGAAATTTTCATTTAAGTTATGCCTTAGCAATTTTTTTTTACTTTGAATAGTTTACATATGTTTCATATGCTAGTAATTAAGAGAAATATAAAATTCAATTTTTTTGGAATGATCGAGTTGTGATTCATGTATTTCCTGAAAATGGTCTGTGAAGTCATGTTTCCATCATTAAAAGCGAACTCATTTTTGTTAAGTAATTGAAAAGTTTTAATACATTGCTAAAACTCTTTCATAAATATGTAGTATAGAGTGTTTTTTTTCCAGGTATAGAAGTTTAAGTTGGCATTACTTTCCAAGATGGCGACCGATTTAACAGCTGTCAAGTGATTTATTCTCAGTTTGGTTTGGCAATTCATCATGAATAGACGCACGCCTGAAAAACGCTTTTAGATTCGTCAAATTAGCCCAAAACGAGATTGCCGTTGTTCTCGATTTTCATAAGCGAATTTTGTTTAGCGATGAAGCACACTTCTGGTTGAATGGCTACGTCAACAAACAAAACTGCCGCATTTGGAGTGAAGCAAATCCACAAGTGTATGTCGAAACACCATTACATCCAGAAAAACTGACTGTTTGGTGCGCTTTATGGGCTGGTTTAATCCTTCAAAAACGATGAAGGCCACAACGTTACAGTCAATGGTGATCGGTATAGAGCCATGATTACTAACTTTTTCATTCCTGAATTGAACAATCATGATTTCCAGGAGCTGTGGTTCTAACAAGACGGCCGCAACATGTCACACAGCTCGTGCCACAATCGATTGATTGAAAGACACGTTTGGTGACCGCCTAATTTCACGTTTTGGACCTGTGAATTGGCCTCCGAGATCTTGTGATTTAACACCGCTAGACTATTTTCTGTGGGGCTATGTAAAGTCATTGGTCTATGCAGATAAGCCACAAACGCTTGACCATTTGGAAGACAACATTCGCCGTGTTATTGCCGATATACGGCCACAAATGTTGGAAAAAGTCATCGAAAATTGGACGTCCAGATTGGACTACATTCGAGCCAGCCGTGGCAGTCCTATGCCAGAAATCATATTTAAAATGTAATGCCACAAGATTATCTTTCGAATAAAAAAAATTCATGTCAATCGAATAAATACATCGTTGTTTTATTGCAATTTAAAGTTCTATACCTCTCAAAGAAACACCCTGTACATTTTACTTTGATCAAAATAGAGAAACGTGATGTTTCAAATCGGATGATATTTTGATACAATACATCAGCGATATTCAACCTGCGGCACACCGAGCCTTTTTCAGTGGCCCGGTCATGACCCATTACTTTTAGGAAATGATTTTATTTAAGACACTATATTAAAAATTTGGTGGGAAATTCTTTGACAAGAAATGAAATATATCAATTTTCCTCTTTGCTGTCAATGTCGTCCTACTGCGAATTCATATTCTTTTTCTATTTGTAGATGATGGTTCATTGAATTTTAACGTCGCACTGTTCAGCTACACGAGGGTTTTTGGCGACGGACCACGTAATTTTGAACCATGGTCAAGTGACGTGGACGACACCTGAGCTAGCACCCCCACTTTTAACTACCACACCACACCAACGGGAGGACGTTTCAGTTCTCGACAGATTTAACGTGCATCGATGCCCTACACGGCGGGTCTTTAGTGGTACTGGGCTCGAACTCGTGACAAGGCAAGCTACGGTCCGATACCTATACCACTCCACTACCGCGGCCACTTTTCTATTTGTAACGGTTACGGTTAGTGATGACAGACAACGTGGAGTATCGACAATTTTATGGGTGGAACTAATTTTCTGAACAATCTTTCATACCTTGCAAAGAAAACATATTCAAACGATTTGGAGGTTGACTGTTTTGTAGTGAAAAACAAACATGGATCGGTACTTGTTCGGCTCGTCACGAATGTGCTCTATTTTAAAAAAATACCAATGGACAGGAATTATTCAATAACACTTTTCCTCTTTCAAGAGGTGATAAATAGACTTTATTGAATATTCTTTGCAACATTAACGAAGTGTTTTGTCAGTGGTAATGTCACAGTAGAGTAACAAAGACATCCTAAGAAGTTTGTTATATTATTGGTAATAGTTTGCCGATACAAAAAGTGTGAAGGAATGTTTCTTAAATTCTTTTTAATTTAGTGTTAGAGACAAAAATACAAAAATATAAAAAAAAATATTAGTTTAGAAAAGCAAATCAGGAGTTATAATATTTCGATCAAATTTCCATGTTTTAAATTATTAATGTTATCTTGACCTTAAAACATTTCTCCTTCTCCACCGTTTAATCTCATGTTGCGGCCCGTGTAAAATAGCTAACATATGTATGCGGCCTGCGTGGTATGCGGCCCAGCAGAAAAAAAAAGATTGAGTACCCCTGCACTACATGCACACTCATCGTGAATTCTAACATTTTAATATATATAATTCCTAATTTGCATAAACTCGTTCTCTTCTTGAGTTTGTTGGAAAGAATTGCCATGCTGGCCGCAAAGAAATCCCAAGAGGACAGTTAGTGGAAGTCGCGATAAAGCCTCGTCACAAGAATAAGTCTGACAATCGGGTATCTTTGAACGCTGTTAGTGAATTGAATGGGACACTTGTTTATGTGTTCACCATGTTTAAGAATATAGTGCACAAAAAATAAGTAATATTTTTTTTATTGTATTGTGATACCAGACATTAATTTTTGTATTTTCGTTTATTATTAAAATTTATAAGTGAAAAATAAACAATTTTTTATGTTGAAAAACACGCTTCTTCTTTTTTTTTTATTGTATTGTGCTATCCATCAATAAACAAATCTTTACAGCTTAATATACAAATAAAAGCAAACTTTATTTGCTAACAATTTGTAAATGAAGTAATATAAATCCAGATTTGCCAAGCCTGTGTGGTATTATATATATTTATCGTTTTTTTTTTAAACTCTCTCTCTCTAGGTTTTTTCCGGTCTTTTCTTTTCCGTGTGAAAACAACCCTTTTTAAACAAAACAATTTTTACGTTGCAGGTCAACAAAGTCTCTCTTGACCTCCCACGTCCTATTGGCGCATAACACGCCAAAACACACCCGAGCCGTCCTGGTCCAAGGCGCCATAGTTTTGTCCACAGCTGGACACACTGGCCCATCACGCCACCTGTTTCTAGCATCCCCTTCAAACAACACTAGAAAAAAGACAATATGGTTGACATTTTTAAGAAAGGCTTCGCCTATTGTCAATGGGGCGCCGAACTCTTAAGTCTATTATGCCGACCCGTCTACCTAAACAATGGCCCCATGGCCACATGCATCGGTCATTCCACAGCTGGTTGATCGTAAAACATTCAGGGACAATCGATGGGTGAGGCACTTGTCCTTGACCAGCTGGTAAAACCATAACATTTATCGAAAGATGGGAATTCACGACAATAGACTATGTCACAGGGTTAATACACATTTTACTACAAACTCTGTAAGGGCTCCCCTCTCGGGTGCCGTTCTCCTTGATTATCAGCGTGAGCTAGAGGTGTAGGAATAACGGAAGAACTAGAAGCTGCCATGATTTTAATTTGACTTTATTAAGATCTTAAAACTTAAACTTCTAACAATTTAGATAATAATAATATATGTGAGAGAATCTACGGTGGCTAAACACATAATATATATATATATATATAATATATAATACCAAAATAACGTAACCCGGACCACTATCAATAACTAACTCGCCTAAACTCAATTCCAATACTATCACAGATCCTAATATTAAATAGCCACTCCTACCTTAATGTGTATCGATCAATCCAATCCTACCGGGAGTTGCTGATTTACTGGAGTGCAATGGTATGCACCTTGAAATAAGGGCTCTCTATCACGTATAACTTCTGTTGGCTGTCACCTAACCTTTTCAAAACCTCTTCACGCTTGAATCACGGATTATCATAACATTCCTCAAATTGCCACACCGCTTACTCAAACTTCTGATATTTAAAAGCTTCCTAATTCGCATCTTTCCTTCACGCTTCACTTCTTGGGTTTGGTTGGAAAAGAGTTGCCATTAATTCTGGCCCCAAGAACCCACAGGACATGTTAACGAAAATACGCGTGAGCCCGTCACAACTCTGCTTATTTTTCGCTCAATACTATGTATTTAATTTGCAGTCATAGGACATCCACTCAATGCTAATCGAACGAAATATATTCAAAGTGAAATAAATCTATCACTACATTTATTAGTATCAGAAATTTTCAGAATTTAGTTAAATACTTTGTATAATGTATCAGAATGTAGTCCCTTAAGAAATTCGAGACTCATAAAGAAATTTAATCTAGTCAATATATTCATGATAATTGCCTTTCAGTACGCTACCGGGCATGAGTGAGCCTCTATGTATAGTTATTTCCTTATCTACTGAAATAAACATCATAAAAGGACCCAGCTTGAGGTAGTATTCAGCGCGAAATATTCTAATATACGAAAACGGAGACGAATTCCATGGCCGGTTTTATATGTATAATAAAGATAATTGTCGTACTGAGTGAGGTCTAGACCAATAACGTTTAATCGACGGCCAACCGTCGCCCAAGGCTACTTATACGAAACTTTATTGGCCCGTAAGTAAGTGACCAATTTATCAGGTTGGATCTTTACTGCGTTGCCATGGTAGCGGACCGCCATTTTTCTCTGACCTTTTCCCCCTTTCGGAATAAATGCCCCTGTCGAAAAGTTTTAGTTTGTCAAGAATTTTAGGGGTTTGCAGAAATATGTTTGGGGGATGGGGGTCGTTTTATGAGTTTCGAAGAATAAAATCTTTGGATCTTTGTTTCAAAGAGGAAAACGTTGTTTCCTTCTCTCTCTCTCTTTTTATAAAGGATGGCATTGGAAATTGTTCTTTTATTGGAAGGTATATATAAATAAGAGAACGGAAATGCGTAAACTGGAAATTTAACTGGCATATTCAGTTTTAAGTTTAAAGAAACAAATGCCTTTCTTTTTATACCTGAATTTTGTTCTATTGATATAAAGACATTTGCTTTAAATATTTATTTCGTGCTATCAGTGCAAATATAATCGAAAATTTTTACTTGTTTATACACTGCTGGACAATCGCTAAGGACGGATCACAAATTGCTATGCAACATAACATTAAGCGAGGCATGAGGCCTAGTAGGATAAAATATAGTTGCCACACTGTTCAGACATTAGAATAAAAAATATTTATTGTTCTGGAAAGTACAAAAGCTGTGAAACATCTGAAAGAAAAAAAAATGTTCATTTGATCTGTGTACGGAGAAATGGAACAATGCATCTAAAAGTCAGCAGGCACCTTAAAGAAAGGTATCAGTACGGGATATGTCCACCGTAGAGTGTGATGCAACATTCCACACGTCGTACCATACTTTGCACAACATTATCCAGCAGCTGTTGAGGCAATTTATCCCATTCTTCTGTGAGTGCACGGATGAGGGTGTTCTTGTTTGTCGGATGATAGTTTCGACCAGAAACTTGCCTCGTCAAAGCATCCCACACATTTTCAATGGGGTTTAGATCTGTAGAACGCGCTGGCCATACGAGACGTTGAATACCCTCGCTGTCTAGACAATCCTGAACAGCGAGTGTTCGATGACATGTTGCGTTGTCGTCCACAAAAACAAATTTATCACCGACAGCACCACGGAAAAGACGAACATGAGGAAGTAGAACTTCATCAATGTATCGTTGGCCCGTCATAGTCCCATTCGCAACCACATGTAGGCGCGTGCGACCATTGATCATGATGCCGGCCCACACCATGATACTGCATGTCGGATATCGGACTTTTCCTGGATATTTTCTGGACGATAAGCAGTACCACTCTCGCGCCAGATCAGTTGGCGTCTACAATCTGATGACAGACTGAACCTACTCTCATCTGAGAATAGTACGCATGCCCAGTCCTGTTCAGTCCAATTGTGATGCTCACGACACCATTGCAAACGGGCAGTACGGTGCTGTCTGGTCAATGGGACACACACAACAGGTCTGACAATGGGACACACACAACGTATAGTCCTCCTCCCCTCAAACGTCTGGCAACAGTTTTTCGGGAAATCTGCTTTCCTGAGGCAGCAAGAAACTAATTTGCCACCTGCTGAGCTGTGGTGCGCCTGTTCCTTTTTGCTTATAGGACGATATATCTGTCTTCTGCAGGCGTCGTACTTCTAAGACGACCTCCCCCGTGCCGTCTACTACACATTCCAGTAGTTTTAAATGACTTCCACAGCCGTGAAACAACGCTGTGAGTGATGTCGAACTCCCTGGCAACATCTGTTGTTTTTCGCCCTTCTTCGATCTTTCCAATAATTCGGCCACGCATAAAAATCATCTATGTGATGTCGGGAAGGCATGCCAAAAATTTTAAGTTCGTCTATTAAATCTTTCCTGTAAAACTTTGACTTGAAACAACAACTGTCCACACGCGTCAAACCCTTTAAAGCTTTTATGGACGCTATCACGTGATGAACAGACGTGGAAAAAAAATTGCATACTCATACTTCTTTTTACTAATATCCCGCACTTATTCTAATTTTTCTACATTTTGCTTCCTTTCATTTTGTGGTTGCTATGGATGATAGTGTTATCCGTCCTTAGCAATTGTCCAGCAGTGTATATTATGATGGTTATTTTGTATAATATTTTCTTTTAAGGTATCCGGCTGCATTAAAAAATTTAATTTGGGGGGAAATATGGAATGGGTAATATTTATCCAAAAAATATTCGCAATCTAGGCTGTCTCTGAAACTATCTTTCTTTTGAAGCCACTAAACGGAGAAATGGAATTATAAGCATTTGAATTCGAAGCGATTTCTAAAGAAACGAAATTTTAATAATAAGGAGAACCAGATGCTCCTACTTTGATACTGGAAGTCTTCTCATTAGCATTCTTTTTTAACTTTTATTTTTGAAAAAAATTGCCATATACATTAAGACAGCGTTTCTCGAATTGTGGGGCGGGCCCCCCTTGAGGGGCGTGACCCCTCTACGAGGGGGGCGCGAACATATTTTAAAGTCGAAAACAAAAGATTATTTAAAAAATTATTAAAATGTACTGAAAGAGAGAGAGAGAGAGTAAGCAAACAAAATACATTCTGGCATAATAAAAAATAAAATACACTTTTACATTGATGTATTACACTTATAAATGTATCAGTGCTACACAATGTATTTTATAACTAATTTAACAATACAAAGTTAATAACAAGTTTATTAATTATCAGTGACCCCATGGAGGATGTCATATAAAGGGTGTTTTTTTAGAGGTTTAGAACTTTAAATTGCATTAAAACAACGATGTATTATTTGATTGAAATGGATTTTTTTTATTCGAAAGATAATCTTGTGGCATTACATTTTAAATGTGATCAAGCAAGGCGTAGATTTGTCGAATGGGCCCAAAACAAGATTGCCGTTGTTCCCGATTTTCATAAGCGAATTTTGTTTAGCGATGAAGCGCACTTCTGGTTGAATGGCTACGTCAACAAACAAAATTGCCGCATTTGGAGTGAAGCTTATCCACAAGTGTATGTCGAAACAGCGTTACATCCAGAAAAACTGACTGTTTGGTGCGCTTTATGGGCTGGTGGAATCATTGGTCCGTACTTCTTCAAAAACGATGAAGGCCACAACGTTACAGTCAATGGTGATCGGTATAGAGCCATGATTACTAACTTTTTCATTCCTGAATTGAACAATCATGGTGTCCAAAAGCTGTGGTTCCAACAAGACGGCGCAACATGTCACACAGCTCGTGCCACAATCGATTTATTCAAAGACACGTTTGGTGACCGCCTTATTTGACGTTTTGGACCTGTGAATTGGCCTCCAAGATCTTGTGATTTAACACCGCTAGACTATTTTCTGTGGGGCTATGTAAAGTCATTGGTCTATGCGAATAAGCCACAAACGCTTGACCATTTGGAAGACAACATTCGCCGTGTTATTGCCGATATACGGCCACAAATGTTGGAAAAAGTCATCGAAAATTGGACGTCCAGATTGGACTACATCCGAGCCAGCCGTGGCAGTCCTATGCCAGAAATCATATTTAAAATGTAATGCCACAAGATTATCTTTCGAATAAAAAAAAATTCATGTCAATCGAATAATACATCGTTGTTTTATTGCAATTTAAAGTTCTATATCTCTAAAAAAACACCCTTTATATAACTATGAACAAAAATTAACAATTACCTTGATAATTTTATACGGTTTATAATTAATCCCTTAACTACCGACTAAAAGTTACGTGATTCACTTCCCAATATCAACCGTTTTCCACGTAGGAGCGCATATGGGATGTACTGAGAGGAGAATTAAGTGCGCGTATGTGGTGTATTGGGGGAGGGAGGAATAAAGAAGCAGCAAAGTAATCTGAAATAAGTAAATCATTTGCAAACATTGTCAAGGTCCTTTTATTGCAAAGCCTTCGTAATAATTTTATATACAGCAGTACACTGAAAAAATCGTTCTTCAGAAAGACGTATATATACGTCCGGGGAAATAAATGCTTTGGCTTAGCGAGACTTTTATATACACCAGGGGCGCTTAAGAGGTTAAAGTCGTATCGTAGTTTTAGCCTCAAAGTATAGTATTATTGAGTTCATAACATTATCATTGTATGAGAGAGGGGGGCGATGAAAATTCTGATTGAATATTGGGTCGCGAATATTGCAACCTTGAGAAGCACTGCATTAAGAAAAACTTTGAAAACATATTGATGTATTTTTTTTCTTTTTGGAAAATCTGGCTTCTTTTATGTATTGCTTTTTGTTCTTTTATATAATTTTGAATTTTTAATTCCATTTTATGATAAACTGTAATTTTAGAGAAATTTTACGTTTTTTAACATGTGATGACTAAAACTTTTTTTTTCTTTTCTGTATATTTATATAATTTGTCTTAAACATTTTTCGTATTTTTTTCTTGCGGATATTTTAATACATCAGAGTAGAGAAATTGGTTTTTTTGATCGATTTTAATTGTTTGAAAACAATGCGAATTCTTCAGAAACCTGATCAGACTCTGTAAGAAAGTCTTAGGAATACACAAGCAAAATATTATTACATCAAAAGTATATTTAAGAAAAATTTGCCGTGATAATAATTTTGAAGCAATTTTATGTGTTTATTTTAATTCCGATGATTCTAATTATATAACAAGTAATAGAAAAAAATTAAGTCAATTCCTACATACTTTGAAAGGATGAATAGAACGCATGTTATTAACGGTTGGAAATTTGAACAAGATATACACGTATATATATATATATATACAAATATATAAACGAAAATATAAAAATAAACAGATAGTTATAAACCTACGATAACTATACATAGGAAGAAGGCACAGTAGTATTATGACAAACTCCTGGCCTTTGGAACCAGGATTACAGGTTTAAACATGTTTTGGGGCCGGCCAACCTTCACCTGTAGTTTGTCATACTATGTACCAAGAGGAAATGAAAGAATTACATGTGAGGAATTTAAATATTAAAAAATCATTAAACTAATAACATGAACAAAAATATATATCCTACTTTTATTCGCAGTGTAGACGTAGGTCGGGAGTGAATCAACTAGTAATGTGTTTCCCGCCAAATACAAGGGAATGAAAGCAGATCCGCATAAAATTAATTGCGATAGGATATTAAGAAATTTATATATATATATATATATATATATATATATATATATATATATATATATATATATATATATACTTTTAAAAATCATAAAATAATATTCATATAAATATTTAGTGTAAAAATATAAATGAAACGCAAAAATATATAAATATTATTAAAATTTAATAAGCATGTGGCGCCATCTGTTTAATAATTGTAGAATAAATTAGAAATTGTAGAATTATTTAAAAAATCCTTACAAAAACATAATGACAGTAAAAATAATTTTAAATAATACAAATTGTATCATTAAAAACCATTGTAAATATAATTACAAAGAAAGTTAGCAGGATATCCATGTTCAATACAGTGATTAAAAATTTATTAAGATTTAAAAAATATTAGCTTTATCGCTAACTAATACATTATTACGATAAATATAGTTAAAAAAATAATATTTCTATATATATATATTTATAAATTTGAATTCCAGTAAGGCACTTTGATAATATTAAAATTAAAGGCATCACTTTTATCATAAATATTACTATGTAATTTAAAATCCTTAATATACAGTGTTACATCTAGGTAATTAGTTTTGATTGGATTATTATTAATTTTAACTAAGTTTAAGTAAGCCGGATAAAACTTAATAATGGGATTTAAATTATCATTTTTACCAAAAATAATTAAATCATCAATAAATCTAAAAATATAGTAGTCATTATTAATAATATAATTATATTCTTAAAAATGTAAATATAGATTAGCCAAACTATTGCTTGCTGGGCACCGTTGTGGGAGTCCTTTCTCTTGTTTATATAAAGAACCATTAAAATTAAAGTAATTTTTTTTTTAAGACAAAATTTATGAGAGTTTTAAATTTTTAATATTAATATTAAGATTATACATACTGTGGTTTTCTAAAAATTACTTTAATAATATCATATATATCAATGGAATTGAAAAGATTTTCAAAGTCATAACTATGAACTGAATAAATATTTTTATTATTAAAAAAATCTATAATCTCTTTACTATTTTTAATTATATTTATATTGCTGATTAATAAAGTTTTGTTTAATATTATGAAGTAATTTTGCCTGCAGTAGTAAGATATGTTTTAAAACCATTTGTCACAGTTCTAAATTTAACAGGACTTTTATGGAATTTTGGAGTTAAAAATATATATGGATACTTAGTTTTAGGAATACAAAAACCTAATTTTTTATAAATAGCAATAATACGGTTACTAATTTCATTACGTGGCAAATCTAATTTTTTAAAAGATCCATTATTTAGAAAGTAATCATTAAGAATATTATAATATAAATACTTACAAATCACAGCATATAGTTACCAGGTACTTTATCAATGTAAAATATGATAAAATTCTTTTGTAATTTATAAATTTTCTGTTTTATATCTTTAAAAGTAGTTTCTTATTGAGAATGGTAGCTAAATGTCATAAGGTCTTTTAAAATATTGTACTTATACTCATCAAATGCCTCAATAGGTAGTCCAAATTTAATTGCAGATTTTGTAATAAAATTATCTATATGTTTAATAATTTGTTTTTAACAGTATTGTTGTTATTAGAAACATTCAATCTAAAACTAGTGCCTTTACTCATTATATCTTTTAACATATTGTCTTTGATTATGTCTAAGTTGCCAGCAACTACATGTTTATGATGAGCATCAATAAAAATCATTATACACTGCTGGACAATTGCTAAGGACGGATAACACTATCATCCATAGCAACCACAAAATGAAAGGAAGCAAAATGTGGAAAATTAGAATAAGTGCGGTATACTAGTAAGAAGTATGAGTATGCAATTTTTTTTCCATGTCTGTTCATCACGTGATAGCGTCCATAAAAGCTTTAAAGGTTTTGATGCGTGTGGACAGTTGTTGTTTCAAGTCAAAGTTTTACAGGAAAGATTTAATAGACAAACTTAAAATTTTTGGCATGTCTTCCCGACATCACATAGATGAGTTTATGCGTGGCCGAATTATTGAAAGATCCAAAAAATAACAGATGTTGCCAGGAGTTCAACATCACTCACAGCGTTGTTTCACGGCTGTGGAAGTCATTTAAAACTACTGGAATGTGTAGTAGACGGCACGGGGAGGTTGTGTTAGAAGTACGACGCCTACAGAAGACAGATATATCGTCCTATCAGAAAAAAAGGAACAGGCGCACCACAGCTCAGCAGGTGGCAAATCAGTTTCTTGCTGCCTCAGGGAAGCAGATCTGCCGAAAAACTGTTGCCAGACGTTTGAGGGGAGGAGGACTATACGCACGCAGACCTGTTGTGTGTGTCCCATTGACCAGACAGCACCGTATTGCCCGTTTGCAATGGTGTCGTGAGCATCACAATTGGACTGAACAGGACTGGGCATGCGTACTATTCTCAGATGAGAGTAGGTTCAGTCTGTCATCGGATTGTAGACGCCAACTGATCTGGCGCGAGAGTGGTACTGCTTATCGTCCAGAAAATATCCAAGAAAAGGACCGATATCCGACATGCAGTATCATGGTGTGGACCGGCATCATGATCAATGGCCGCACGCGCCTACATGTTGTTGCAAATGGTACTATGACGGGTCAACGATACATTGATGAAGTGCTACTTCCTCATGTTCGTCTTTTCCGTGGTGCTGTCGGTGATAACTTTGTTTTTATGGACGGCAACGCAACATGTCATAGAACACTCGCTGTTCAGGATTGTCTAGACAGCGAGGGCACTCAACGTCTCGTATGACCAGCACGTTCTCCAGATCTAAACCCCATTGAAAATGTGTGGGATGCTTTGGAGAGGCAAGTTGCTGGTCGAAACTATCCTCCGACAAACAAGAACCCACTCATCCGTGCACTCACAGAGGAATGGATAAATTGCCTCAACAGCTGCTGGATAATGTTGTGCAATGTACGACGTGTGGAATGTCGCATCACACTCCACGGTGGACATATCCCGTACTGATACCTTTCTTTCAGGTGTCTGCTGACTTTTAGTTGCATTGTTCCATTTCTCCGTACGCAGATCAAATTAACATTTTTTTTCTTTCAGATGTTTCACAGCTTTTGTACTTTCCAGAACAATAAATATTCTTTATTCTAATGTCTGAACAGTGTGGCAACTATATTTTATCCTACTAGGCCTCATGTCTCGCTTAATGTTATGTTGCATAGCAATTTGTGATCCGTCCTTAGCAATTGTCCAGCAGTGTAGTTTTACATATACAATCTTCTATATTAATAGAGGGCGAACTATTGTTGTAATTTAAGATAAATCTGCCCATCGTTTTGTTATATATAAATGCTTTCTTTACAACCACCTTTCTAACCGGAAAAAGTGACAAATGTCTATTAAATACATTAGAAAAGTTAATTTTGTCAAAAGTTTTATTCAAGAATAATAAAGTGCAGTACTCTGTAATAGGTTCATTAATTTTCTCAACATTAATATTGAATATATTAACTAGATAGTTATATATATATATATATATATATATATATATATATATATATATATATATATATCTGTGTGTGTGTGTGGAGAGAGTGAACTAATAGTAGGAACTTAAAAAGCCCAAAATTGTCTAAAACAGGTTGCAAAGAAAAAAATTAAGTATTCAGTTCCTTTATGCACTTATATATTTAGTACTCTGTGTGAAAAATTCTTAATGAATGACCGCATGGAACACTTCAATTACTGCCAAATTTTGTCTCACTTTTATATACTGAAGTCTGTTAAATTAATTGATGCACATTAAACGATGTACTAAAGATTAAAAAAATATAGAGTTTTTTAATTAAAATAAACTATTATGATTTAGTTTTTCTGTAAAAAATGAGTCTCGAAGAATTTAACTTGTTTAAAAACAAATGAACCTATTTGAAGCTATATTCAGTGAATTTTATAAAATATATGATTATTTATTTTTAAATGTGGTGAGAATAAAATGAATTAATTAACTCTAATTACTCATGAATAAATATGTATTATAATTATTTTCCTGTAATAGAGTAGCTCTCAAATTTATAGTTAAAATACTTAATAAAATTTAAAGTCCTTATAACTCTTTGTATTAATTTATTTTCTCTAAAAACACACATAGTTCATTTTCTTGGGTAAATCATTAGTGTAAAGATTTGACTGTTCGAAAAACTGCTAAAATTAACTCCTTTTACTTAAGAATGTTAATTATCAAACATTTGAATGCTTTTAATTATAATTTTCATTAAAGTCTTTTTAAAAATATACAATGCTACGAATTTATTCAGCTAAGCAGATTTACTTTGAAAATTCATTAGTTTTCACTCAAAACATTTTCCATTTGTATATAAATATTATATTCTTTCAAATAAGCAATGTTTTGATGCAAATATAATTCAGATTTGTAAAGCTATAAATTTAATAAACACATGAATGTTTGATCATGATATTTTGTAGAATAATATTTGCTATTTTTATTACCTAAAGTCTTAAGTTGTTTTGAAAACATGGAGAGAAATTTTACTTCAAAATATATTGCAACAGAGAAAGAGAAGGAGAGTTCCTGAAAATAATATTATCTCTTTGTATCAGAGTAGGTATTCTTGGCGTAGGTGAGTATTTCAGAATTTGATTTTCTATTGATCAAGCCAAATAAGATAACTTCGAAATATTCTTCGAATATTTACTTTATAAAAAAATAAAGATGCAACCCATGCTGTGACTTTTTTTCTTGTTGATTTTTATATCACATGTTACTTTTAGTTATTGTTTAAAGCATATATTGACATTGCATAGTTGTAAACTATCTACTTCTTGACAACTTTATTTTTATAAATTGACGGAATTCCAATACAAAAATAGTTTTATGTAAAGTTATCGATATATTTTTAGGAGTTTCTGTTTGAGATATCTACGCGAACACATATGATATATATTTCCTTATTTTATTATTTTTTACATAAACAAGTTTTTCACAAATGTATAAAATTGAGAACTTTTTTTCTAAAATTATAAAGGAACACACCTTAAATACATGTAAACAACATTACAGAATTTAAACACTTGGGAAACTAAACACGAAATATGGTAAATTTATTTCATAACGAATGCTCTCACAAATATTTTTAAATTCTGTTAATTAGGTTAAGACTAAAACTTCCACATTAATCTGACAGTGCATGTTGATGATTTAAAATGCAGGTAAATAATAAGTTATATTTAAACATAATATAATGAACTTTATTTATTGAATACCATCTAAGATTAATATTTTATAAAAAATACTTTTTCGCATTTGTTCCCTAAATCCATTATCCATTTTTTTATAATCAGGAACATTAAAGTACGGCCGTTCTCATTTTATCAACAAAAATAACAATCAATGTTTCTATTCTCAATGTCATTCAAAGGTAGAGCATACAGTGCACTCCTATTCGAATGATGTCGTATTAAATGTGATCAATATTTATTCCATGTTTGTAATGTAATTATATCGTTATAGAGTTAGTTTCGCATGACTAACAGAAACAAATGCATTTAAGAGAAATAATGCAATGAGGGCAAATAATGCATACTGAAGTCAACAATCATGTTTCGAATATTTGTCATCAGAATACTCAAGATCCCTTAAATTAAGGGTGTCAAACTCAAAAGCTAACTTGGGCCAAACAAACTTTTGGTGGGTCGCAAAAAATTAACATTAATAAAAATTAATCAACTTTGATTTAATCGATATTTAATCAACTTTGTTTATAGCGTTTTGTATCTATTTTTTAAAAAAATCTTTTAAACATTTTTCTGTTAAAAAGTCAGTAACCTAACTTTTTACATACTTTAGATATTGTTTATGTTTAAACACCGCATTTACCTATTTGTGACACATTAAAAATAAATTTACATATTTTGTTTAATCACAGGAAAAAAAAGAGTAATTAAAAAAATGTGAAGCGAATTCTACCTATCTTTCTTTTTTTTGCGTTGGTTTGTTACTATATATAATTGTGTACCGATATATCGTGTGTGTGGCCGGGCCACAAAAATATTCGTTGCGGGTCGCATACGGCCTGTTAGCTGCCAGTTTGATGCCTCTGCCTTAAATCTTCCCACTGATCACCTAAACCTTTATCCCACAAACCCTCTAAAATATATCTACAGAATCTCTGAAATATTTTCACAGAATTTCTGAAATACGAGTAGTTCTTGGAATCTTATTATCTTCCCACAGATTCTCTGAAGTCTTCCGAATTTTTTAGTGGACATCCTCAAATTTCTACAATATTTCACACAGTATGCTTCCTAGAAACTTTCCGTAAAACCATACAATTTTTCTATAGAACCTATGAAATAATTACGCCGGTCTTCTTAAAATTTTAAAGAATTCCTCGTTAAAAATTATTATTATAAATTCCACCGTATGAAATACGTGAAACTATTTCAGGATTTTAGCTAATAACTCTCACATAACATGCAAATACTGTTCTCATCTTCCCCAAGTCAGGATAGATTATTATTTAAACTTTTTTTTTATTTTTAATGGGCTGCGAATTGATGTTTTACCATTGCAGCCCTAGATCACTCCCCGGAAGCTGGTATCCCTTTTTAGTGCAGCACTTCATAGGCGAATACCAATCGTCGCAGGTATAATTTTGACGCCCAATTTCCTCCCCAGAGGGAGACACCTGAGCTCTGGCGATGCGAAACCTATTTTAATTTTGCCGAGAGCACTCAAGCCGAATACGCACTCAAGGAGTCTTTTACATGCCGTATAATCATACGACATGACCGCTGTCGATTTTCTGCATCATGAAAATCTACCAACTTTGGCCGGGGTCGAACCCGCATTCTTAGGTGCAGAAGGCTAACGACAAACCGACTATGCCAGCCAGCCGGCTCGCTGAAAGATTTTGGTGGGGATTTCGAATGCTATTGATATCATTTTAAAGTGAAGTTAATTAAACCCTGTATTGTACTTATATTTACATTTTCACTATTTAAAGGTTAGGTATTCTATCCTTAACATGGACTAATCATGAACTGTGTTAAATTGGGTAATTCCTCTATTTTATACAGCGAATATAAGTTGTATTATTTCTAAGTAATTCATTAAGTAAAACGAGCGTCTTTATTTAACTATGTTGCAGATATACCTTCTAATTACAAAGCAAAAGGGGGAGATTCATCGGACTACTTTTGATTTCCCCGTTAAAATTTAAAACTGGAAATGTTTCTTCATGTGGAATTAATTACATTAAAAAAGTGCCCTTTCTATTGGGAAAAGATTTGTTTCGCCCAGATAATAGCTGCCTGCAAAATTGCCCCGTAAATTTTTCCCGTTTTCCCATTTCGGCCGCCCGGAAATAAAGTAAAATAAAATAATAAAAAAACGATAGCTGCTTGTTAATGTACATTTCAGCCTGCAGCCAAAGCTATTGTCGGAATCCTTTTCAAAATACATTTCTTTTTCCCTTTTTTTTTAAAAAGCAAACTTTATTTATTTTTTTCATTAGTCTCTGGAAATGAATATCATAAAAGAGAAACCTTTTGCAGAAATATGCAAGTCTTTTTAGTACTTGATTAGGCTTTTTATGTCTTAGGCAAAAGTTTTTAAAAAAATGTATATTATAACAGTTCGAAAGGAGCATGTTATTTTTTCTCCCAATTTATCATTATGCTGGAAAGAGAGAGTTCTCTCTCTTTTTTTCACAGAGATGCATTTGCACAAAGATATTTATCTTTGCATCCATGGCTTTCAAAGTATTCTTTCTTCGGCAAAAAGATGCAATTAGAGTTATATGAGCAAAGGAAGCTGTTAATTGCTTTTAATTGGTAAGCGGAAATAAAAGATAAAAAAGTGATTTGGAATTTTATTCATTTTAAAGTAATATGTTAATTAAGTTTTTTTATTTATTTATATATATTCCTTCACAATCGTTGCGGATAACATCATATGTTAGAACGCAAATGAGGCGTGTAAAATGTACTCCATTTTTCTTTTCTTTTCTTTGATGTTTTAAGAGAATAAAATAGAGATTGCATTTATATATTGTGCATTGGAGTGAATAAATGTTTTCTTATTAATTCTGTGTTTAACTGGCGTAAATAATCCTCAATATTAAATATCTCACACTGCCTTTTATCTTTATACTTTGTACATATCATCATACAAAAATTTTTAACTAATAAACAAGAATTATTTGGATATTTAGTACAGTTTAATTATTAAGTTATTAGTTTAATACAATAATTAGATAATGGGTCAATAGTTTGAAATCTGTAAAGAGTCATTTGAATATAAGTATCATTTATTAATAACTTATTAAATGTGATTGAAATCATGGATTAAAAGCTTGCATTCTCTCAATCATGTCCAAAGCATGATTGCATTAATCAATCAATAGAAGTAATCCTATCCGAAGCAAATTTACTTCTCAGAAGATTAATCATTCATAAACTGGATTTCGATTTTCTTATTGCAGTAATGATGAGATTTCTTCGTCGACATCCATTCTTGTGAAAATCTGATTAAGAAATATATTTATAACTGTAGCCTTCACCAGTGACGACTCAAGACTTCTTGAGGCCCTGTGCCTACATGTTAAAATCGCGGCCTCCCAACTGCAACTCTTTTAAATAAACAGTACATACATAGCAAGCGTTTTCAAATGCGTTCATACTGTAACATAAAATAAATATGAGTAAATCACAGTCTCACAAACCTTGAGACAAATCAACTCAACCGACTGCCGCATTTGATTAAAAGTGTAATAATGGTGTGTGCTGTTAGGCCTAGACCTAGACTTAGGTGATTATAATGTAGTCTTGCCACTGTTGTCTGTTGGAATATCTTTCTAAATTTCCAGTATTTTGGAGATTACTACCGGGAATAACACGTGGCGAGTAAAATTATTCAGATCATTTTCTTATTCAGAACGAGTCGAGATTAGGATCAGAGCCATCCTAGCCGTCTAATACAGCATACAAACATCACCGATATGTTGTAACTTAGGGTCAAAGTTCAAGGGATGAGCAAGTGTTATTTAGTCATAGTGGCAATCTCACAAATAGGGCATAGGTTGTGTGTTAGTCAGCATGCCTATTCTGCTGAGGTGTTCGGCTAAACAATCATAGTCTGCTTTTAATCTGAAATAGCCAAAGCCTCCTTACGTGGCCTTCGATAACTAAATTTTTTAATCTTCCTTAATATTCTCCTTAAGTCTGCTCTTCGATTTAATCTATAATTCTATGGTAATGCCTGACCCTTGTTGATGATAGATTATGGAGTGTTTGGCGCTATTCTCCGCACCTGTGAGGGTGGTTGCTATTTTGTCAAAAAAAAGGGCGCTGGACTTTGCATGAGACGGTGGCATAAAAAGGGAGTTCCTTGGTTTTTTTAGCGCGAAACGCTAACCTGAAATTTGTATTAAGAAGATATTTTCTTGGTTTCGTTGTATTTAGAAAAGATAGAATTCTGTTGGTTTTAACGCGACGCACAGCGTTGAGAAGTATCGAGGAAAGCAATAGAGGAAGATATGTCATCTATGTTTTATACCGACGCAATATTTTCTCTTTTGTCTCTCTTAAGTAAATCCAAAGGAATAGGACTAAGTTCAACAAAATAACTAACTCTGAATCTTTTTTTTGGCGGTAGATCTGCTTTTTTATTAAACTCGGTATTTACATAAGATGGTATCCACTGGAATTCTGCGATTTTACCGTTCGTTTTCAATTTCCTGATATCTTGTTTGATTTTTGTCTCAAGATGAGATTCACAGCAGTGCTGAGGACCTCTATGAACAATCTAGAATAAATAAGAATGACGGCCTTTCTCTAAGACTCAATTCTAGAATGTCTTCTTTTTTAATAGAGTTTCCCGACTTTTGTGTACACTACATAGATAAAAAGTTTATAATATTGTTAAACTTCTGCTAAGAATATGAATTTTTTGCAAAGTGTAATATTTAGTATATGACCTATATCATTTCAAAGAATATTTCTTTTAATGGAATGATGATATGTGTGTGTGAACATCGTTACTTAGGAACACAAACAAATTGGTGGTTTCAAATATTTTGTTGCTTAAGATTACAAGCGAGAACAGTGTTGTGCAAACGAATAGGGTATCCATATTTTATTAAACAACAATGCTAATGTTGTTTAAATTGTAAAATATTATTTAAGAATGATTAATGATTAAAAACTTATATAAGAGGAAATGAGTTTAAATATTTACAATGTATCACAAGAACCTATATTAATCACGAATCCTCCTTGAATAAAGATAGTTTCTCAGGAAATCTCAATTTATATCCATTTTCATAATCAAACACTTCATAGAATTTAAAATTAATTACAGTACTCATTGTATACCACACATTAATTGCGTTAACACATTAGTGGTCCTGATCCGTGCGTATAGAAATACTAATTTACAGTTGAATTATTATAATAGAATGCTAATTATCCCAGTATACACTTGTACAAACACTAGTTTACATACTAGACTGAAATTTTATTAATTAAACGAATAGTTAGACTATTCTACATGTTTATATTTATATATATATATGTATCAGTTTCATTTCATTGATATTAATACATATATACATACAAAAGAATGTGCACACATAGACACACACACTCACATTAATAAATGCCACACTGAAACGTAATGTTCAGAAAACAAAAATATTTGTGTATATTTTAACTGTTAGTCATAAAAATATTGATTTACATTTTAGTCTGAAGTATTTTCGCCTAAAAATAAATTCTGAACAAGTTTCTCAAATATCTTGATTGTATGAGTATTCATGAACAGCTCATAAACTTCGAATAACAATGTGTAAATAGCATTGAAAAAAATATAAATCGTAAATATTCAAGAAATGTATTAAATGCACTTCATTAGGAACATAATAATTAGTTGGCAAATCCTCATTCTTAATTCTATTGAATTTATAAGAAAATATTTCTGAAAGTAATTGATTTAACATAGTAGAGTTTAAGATGAGGATAATTGACTAAATATTACTTGGTGGTCGCTGGATTTTCCATTAAGGACTAATGTATTATCCATGTATGCATGGGTATTGTTTGAGTATAGTCCCCAAGGAGTTCATCTTTCATCATGTTCAGTGACTAGAAACTAGAAGCTGTTATTGGAGCTCAAGTAGTTATTGTTATGTAACTCTTGTTACTCAATCTGTGTTTCTTATGCTTTTCCAAACTATGAACAAGTAGAAGAGTGCATTTGATAGAAATACACAAAATTGAAAGAAAAATAATCACTTAGAGAACAAAGCTAAAATTTTCATGAATGAGATAAATTAGAAATAAATATTGGCTTAGCAAACGATTTTTTTTATCCCTTTTTCAATGGAAAATATTTCTCTTGCTAAGAAATGTGATATTCTTCTCTAGTTATAAAGCAGAATTATTATTTTTAACGCATAACAATAATTTACCATAAAAAATTTGTTAAAAGAAATAATAAATAATCTTAGAAAGAGAGCAGATACAATAACTATAAAAATGAAGTGAAATCTGTTTATTTTAATTCGCTAAAGGCATTTCTAAAATTTGTTTCTAATGATATTTCTTCAAAAAATATAGAAATAAATTTTTAATGCGCAAAATGATAACTGAAAATTGCTCAAGTGGCCAAAGAAAAATTTAATTTTCTGCTTACATTTTTGTGTTTATGAATCTAAGGCGCTTTGTAGAATTTTAAATATATTTATTTGGTTACTCCGCAACGGTTTTTGCTTATTATTTCGGAAATAAATATATGCACTATGAAACCTCAACAAAGTATAATTTCTCCCGATTTATATATAGGCCTTTTTTTATTTTAATAAATTCTTCACTATTCTAAAATAAATTATTAACACACATTTATTAGATTCTCCTGTACGTAACGGAATCTTTGAACTCGACTTTTACGCAGTTGAAAAGGTCAGATTAGTTCCACATTTTGTGCACTTATCAAGCACCGATAACAATACAATAATTTAATAATTTTGTTCTATTGTCCTGATCAGAATTAACGATTTCCCATTTCCAGATTTGGCGACTAATTCCAGATCCCAGTTTTCAGATTTGGAGACTAATTCCAGAGTTGGTGATTAAAATATTAACGTAAAACCCTAAAGCAAAAACGCTCATGGTTAATACAAATGCAACAAACAAAAAAAATTCAATTCATCAATGAATAAATGATAGTTTAAAAAACTTAAAAATTACACTTTTATTGTGGATCGAACTAAAAAATGAAAAATAAGTTATAATTAAAGAAAACTAAAGAAGATGCTTTTATAGTTAATCGAACTGAGCAAATAAGAACTAAGTTAATATAAGAATAAAATAATTAATGAGAAAATTAATGCCATTGTGGTAAAAGCATAGGGTGCTCGATGGCAATTGTTATAATTTCTTACTAGTTCTATTCAGAAATGCAGAGTTAGTGTAAAAATGTAGTCCCACGCTTTTACCACAAAGCCATTAATTTTTTCGTTAATCATTTTATTCTTACATAAAGAATTATTTCGTATTTTTGTTTCACGTGGAGCTTATTGGCCTTTTTTTATATACAAATGCATCTATGAAACCTATTATATTGCTATTTGTTAATTTTTTTTGTATCAGATATGCTAAAGAATTTAATGCGCATATTTGATCATACCAAGTAATACTTACATATGTAAAAGGAAGTATTTTTGAGATTTCTAAATTTGCCTTTAATATCGATTTTAAATTTAAAGGATTTTCTCCTTGCAGAAAAGAATGAAGGCATCATATAATTAGGATTTTGTGTAACTTTGTAGATAAATTAGTATCTTATGTTTTGTGAGAATAGTTTACAAATTCGTACGTTTAAAAAATCAGGAGTCTTTATTTAAATCACAGTAGAAATCTTGAACTTATAATATTTGTGGCAAATTAAAAATTTTCTAGATTTGCTCAAAGTTACGAAAGAGGTGACTCGTTAACATATTCGCCAGTCCAAAAATGTCCTAAAAATATCCTTGCACCGTTAAAAATGTAAATATTAGAAGACAAGTCAGATGATTTGTTCCAAAATGGTACTTTCTGACCATCACTTATTTAATATGGAATTGAACATATGTAACCCGTAAGTAACCAACGCATTGCTCATATTTTCCGATTTTCAAAGGAAGCCGCTTCGTATATCTTCTGTCATTGCTATTCGGTAGCCAGCTACTCAAAGACCTCCAGGGTTTAAATATTTCAGTGATCCTTTTGGCGATCTGCCAGGAAACTGTATCCGTAACGAAGAGCAGGCCCCCCTCTTGATTACTGCTCCATTGGACGAGAAGGTAGCATGTTTACATTGTGACAAGCAATAGCAGAACTTGTCTGTTACAAGAACGGCTTGTGGCAGATGGTTGGAAAGCATGTAGAGTGCCGTTTAATGATCGACCGATTCTGAAGTTCTAAAAGAGGAAGAATATGCTTTTCGAATTTCCCATGTTTAGATTTTTAAAGAAATAATATTTGATTTCGTGATGCTGATCGTGCTTTTTTTTGTTGATACATTCGTGTTTGATACATTCGTTCTCGTCAAGAGCACGAACAGTTTGAATTTGCCTTAGTGCCATCAGTGTCCCGAAACGGTTATTTGTTTATTCAAATCTTGTTTGACTCGTGTTTGATTTATAATATTGATTTATTCGAAAAGAATAGGCAATTACTAAAATGAAAATTTAGCACATATATTGTTAATTCCCTCAAGTACATACACTCACAAATTTTATAGCAAACTTCTCAGTCTGATATGTGTGTTTTGTGTCGTGACATCCATCTTGAATTTTGAATGTTTCCTCGTATTTTTTAATGCTTCTTATGTGTTTATGTGTCACATGAGTTTTTATTTCTTAATTAATTATATATTATTATTATATATGTATTGCTGCGTACATGATAAGATTAATTATTTCGTACTCACTTTGTTACACTTTTTCCTCTATATAGTAAAGGGTGTTTTTTGAGAGGTATAGAACTTTAAATTGCAATAAAACAACGATGTATTATTCGATTGAAATGAATTTTTTTTATTCGAAAGATAATCTTGTGGCATTACATTCTAAATATGATTTCTGGCATAAGACTGCCATGGCTGGCTCGGATGTAGTCCAATTTTCGATGACGTTTTCCAACATTTGTGGCCGTATACCGGCAATAACACGGCGAATGTTGTCTTCCAAAAAGTCAAGCGTTTGTGGCTTATCCGCATAGACCAATGACTTTACATAGCCCCACAAAAAATAGTCTAGCGGTGTTAAATCACAAGATCTTGGAGGCCAATTCACAGGTCCAAAACGTGAAATTAGGCGGTCACCAAACGTGTCTTTCAATAAATTGATTGTGGCACGAGCTGTGTGACATGTTGCGCCGTCTTGTTGGAACCACAGCTCCTGGACATCAGGATTGTTCAATTCAGGAATGAAAAAGTTAGTAAATCATGGCTCTATACCGATTACCATTGACTGTAACGTTGTGGCCTTCATCGTTTTTGAAGAAGGATTCCACCAGCCCCTAAAGCGCACCAGTCAGTTTTTCTGGATGTAACGGTGTTTCGACATACACTTGTGGATTAGCCTCACTCCAAATGCGGCAGTTTTAATTGTTGACGTATCCATTCAACCAGAAGCGCGCTTCATCGCTAAACAAAATTCGCTTTTGAACATCAACCATTATTTTCGAAATAAAATTGCACAATTTGAAAGCGTTGTTCAGGCGTGAGTCTATTCATGATGAATTGCCAAGCCAAACTGAGAATAAATCACTTGACAGCTGTTAAATCGGTCGCCATCATGGAAAATATAATGCCAACTTAAACTTCTATATCTGGAAAAAAAACACTCTGTATTTCTTTCTCGCGCACGGTGCTTCTTAAAGTAACACTAAAAATATAAAACAATTAACATAATTTATTCGGAAAGTTATTTGTCTTACATTCTAAGTGGTTTGGATTTTAACACATATCCATTCTAAGTTTTAAAGGTTGATGATTTGTAATTAAAAAACAAATCTAATGTTTACTTTTTTATTCCAAAGAAATCATTTTTATTTCACAAACTTTATTTATTTGTCTTAAGCTGTATCTTTTCACATTATCTTCAGGTGCACCAAATGTTAAAAAACGACATTTTAACTGAAAATACATTTTTAAATTTTATAATTTTGTGCCATATAATACAAACATTCCATTAACACCTTGAGTCCTTTAAACTTTGAAACACTTCGTAAATATATTATTTACAACTTCAACATTTAGAGATAAAAGTCAGTTAAAGTTATTACGTATGAAAAAAAAAAGAAATATTTGTTGGATTTTAACCGAAATTACTAGTGTGATAAAGCGTGATATTCCCCATAAATTAAAGGCAGTCAAAATGAACATCGGTGCTCGGTCATTTGCTTATCGAAAAAAATTTGTTCCAAGTTTGAGTTCTATTTCTTAACATTCGACAAAGAAAGCCTCAAATAATTGAGCTCCTACAAAAGACTTTATTTAGTAAAATGCTTTCCACCATCAAATACCTTCTGTAGACATTAATATAAAGCAGGGTGTCCCAAAAAAGGTTGGTGTCATGCCCGTCACGACATCCATCTATAAATGGTGGCGCATGGTTTCCTATTTGTGTCGTGGAAAAAGAACTTCATCGAGATTTTATCGCGCTTTCCCAATCCCTGCACGTCTTGGAACGTCCCTCAGGAAAAGAACTTTCCTGGGAAGTGCTGTCGTTAGTCGTCTGCCTTGGGAATTGGTAAAAAAAAAAGTGGAACACAGGACAGAGAAAAAGGTAGAGAATGTTTCCATGTTCGTGTAACAGATGTAGTTTCCACTGTTGTCTTTATTGTTCGAAATGTTTCTTTCTGAATGGATAATGGTTTTTGTTCTTTTTTATAATCACCACTTAGTTGTATGTTAATGGTAGTAAAGAAAGTTTTTAGTTTCTCTTTTCTTTTTTGGATTAAGTTTGTAATTTATGCACAGCTTCATTTAAGGAAAAGTACTATGCATCTTTCAAATCCAATACACATTTGACTAAAATTTTTAAAAAAATTAAAAAAAAGTTTTAAAATAATGTTTTTTTTGTATTTTTAAAATATTTTTTACTGGTACTTTTTAAATAATTTATTTATTATTTATCAAATGCCTGGCCATTGACCATTAGGCAACTAGCTCTCAAATATTTTTTCACAATACAGTTCAAACTTTTAAGTGCAGAACACATGTCTAGATGAGAAGCCTCCATGAATTGCTCAGAGACACACAAAACACAAAAAGTGGAGCCAGTAAGACTAAAACGGTACAAATGAGCACAAAGTCAGTCATGTCCAGTTAATAATCTAAATTCAGCCACAGCAGCAGCACGAGGAGAGTCCGAGACACAGTTAGGTTTTATTAGATACCCTCTAGGATTTATTTTTGGCAGCACTGGTGGCAGAATCTCGAAAGCATTTTTTATAAATCCCATTAATTTAAAGTTTTGCTATAAGTGAAGAGGCAGTAGATCTTTGGAGAATTCCGAGCCTCTTTTTGTTAAAAGGTCCGCCATTTTATTTCCCCAAAAGCCACAATGAGAAAGCACCCACTGGAAGACAACCTTTGTTGGAATTCTTCTCAGCAGCTCCCTGCAATCCTGAACTCGGGAACTGTGTTTGCCTGCCTGGCACTGGCGTAGCTAGTTCTGAGTGGGTCCTGTATCAAAATTAATCGGGGCCCTTTTTTAGGTATTAAAACCCTGTTAGTGGGACTGTAGTTACACATATTGGGGCCTCTGTACCTCGGAGGCTCCGTATCATTGATACGACTGATACGGCGGTAGCTATGCCCCTGTTGCCTAGGTTACTTGCCAAGGCGTAATAATTATAAAGGCTTAAATAATATTTTTCTTAACTTTTTTTAAAAATAATTTTCACTGATATTTTAGGTAGAATATTTTGAGTAATATAGCCACTATTGAGTTAAAGTGTAATTGTTAATAATTATATAGTTGTTCTTAATCCTTACTATTATTATAAACGTGAAAGTTTGTATGGATGTATGTTACTCTGTCATGGAAAAACAACAGAATGGATTTTAATGAAAATTTATAATCATATAGCTTATACACCTGAATAACACATAGGCTATAATTTATAAAGATATTGCGTGAAGTTTCCAAAATATAACGATAAATGTCAAGAAATTAGAAAAAAATTCTGCCATTTGCAAAAAAGGCAGTGAAAGCATATATCTACCTTTTTTGTATGAAACAAAGCTTTCCCTTTTGTTTTGTCTATGACATGCCTCAGAGCGCACTCGCTTTTAATTTATTCCGTTGATCAGTGTAATCGCTATTTTTTTAAAATTTTATAATAAAACTAGATTTTGAAGGGAAAGGTGGTGGCAAGATTTTGACATAAAATAAATACAACAGAAAGTAATATTAATGTATTACATTTCCAAATATAAATTATTTACACTGTTTTAAGCGTCCATTACACAAAATTTGTAACAATGTCTTACTTTTGCTGAGAAGAGACCAGTTTAGGAAGGGGTTTTCAAAAATCGACTGACAAGAGAGTTACGGAGAGTTATAAATAAATAAAAAAATCCCTTTTATCAGCTATTAGATCTACAGACATAAAATTTAACACATATTTTTGGGTTTTTTTTTATCAGCTGAGGCATGCAAACAACTTTTTTGTTTGTTTGTTTTTTTGTTTAATTTGCAATTCATGTAAAATTAACTCTTGAATAACTTCTTTATCCTTCAATCTGTATTGTTTAATTTTTCAATTGACCCGTGCGAAGAACGGGCATATATCAGCTAGTTTATTCATATAAGCTTCTAAATATAACAAGGCCGCGGTAACCTAGTGGTTTTGGTCACGGGTGCAAGTCCTGGTGCTTCAGAAGACCCGCCATCCATAAAAAATATCCATATGTTAAATCTGACGAGCTCATAGTCCAACTGTTTGCGTGTCGGGGAAGTTAGAAGAGTGGGCTCCATTTCAAGTGTTATCCTCGTCTCTTGTTCCTCGTTTAGAATTGCAATGGCTTTTATCGATTGTTGTTTTATAATCCTGCATTAATATAATTAATTCTCGCTCAGAATAGCAATGCGAGTGTAAAATGTTTTTCTTTGGTTTTATCATTGAAGTATATTTATTTACAACATTTGTTGCAAATTTTTCTGTTGTACATAAAATGATACAATACAATTAAACGTGGAAAAAAATTATAATTTAAAATCCTAAGACTTACAATCTTAGAATTTGAAATCTAGTTAAGGAAATAGTCTCTAGCAAATTAGTGAAGTGCTTTGTAAATTCAGCGTTCTCAACAGCATTCAACTAAATGTATGATCGACAAGGACAGCCATTTCATTCATTATGCTTTTATATTTCAGGTCCATCAACATAAATTAGGAATAAAAATTATTTTTTAAAAAAATTAAATGCTCTATTCTACAAAATTTTTAAGTACGGACGTTTTTTTTAAAAAAATTCAGTTTTGAGACGCTTATTGCAAACTAATTAAAATCATTACAACCTACTTTGTAGTATGTGAAAGGGAAAACTCTCTCGTTATTCGGCTTTCAAGTATAGGCGAAAAAACCAGTATGTATTTCGATAAAATAAATGACATTATCAAGTAAAGTCAAAAACAATTTTAAAGAATTTGAAAATTATAATGAATCAAATTTTATCAATACTTGTGAGGCGCTCAAGAGAGTTAATTGCCCGATAATAAATTTACAATTTATTTCCCTAGATTCACGTGCTGCCATCTATGTTTTTGAAAGAACACTATTTTTGTTCTACACTAAGCAACTTATTTGTATTTTGATGTTTTTTCTTAAATGGAAAAAAAAATTACGATGTAAAAATAATATACTTATGATGTGCAAGCTTTTAAATTTTTTTTAATGACCCTTTTTTTAAATCCTTCAAAAGAAATTTTCAACATGTTTTCTGTTCATGCATAGAAATTTGATGAAATACTACAAAATGTTATTAATTAATGCAATATAATTGATATGTATACTATATCAAATATATAATATATCAAATATTTAATATATCAATATATATATAACATGAAATATATAATATATCAATATATATATTCATAATATAAAATATATAATATATCAATTATTTAATATAAAGGGTGTTTTTTTAGAGGTATAGAACTTTAAATTGCAATAAAACAACGATGTATTATTCGATTGACATGAATTTTTTTTATTCGAAAGATAATCTTGTGGCATTACATTTTAAATATGATTTCTGGCATATGACTGCCACGGCTGGCTCGGATGTAGTCCAATCTGGACGTCCAACTTTCGATGACTTTTTCCAACATTTGTGGCCGTATATCGGCAATAACACGGCGAATGTTGTCTTCCAAATGATCAAGCGTTTGTGGCTTATCCGCATAGACCAATGACTTTACATAGCCCCACAGAAAATACTCTAGCGGTGTTAAATCACAAGATCTTGGAGGCCAATCCACAGGTCCAAAACGTGAAATTAGGCGGTCACCAAACGTGTCTTTCAATAAATCGATTGTGGCACGTGCTGTGTGACATGTTGCGCCGTTTTGTTGGAACCACAGCTCCTGGAGATCATGATTGTTCAATTCAGGAATGAAAAAGTTAGTAATCATGGCTCTATACCGATCACCATTATTACCTTCATCGTTTTTGAAGAAGTACGGACCAATGATTCCACCAACCCATAAAGCGCACCAAACAGTCAGTTTTTTGGATGTAACGGTGTTTCGATATACACTTGTGGATTAGCTTCACTCCAAATGCGGCAGTTTTGTTTGTTGACGTTGCCATTCAACCAGAAGTGCGCTTCATCGCTAAACGCGCTAGTGCGCGATACGTATTCCGCACAGAACCATTACTTTCGAAATAAAATTGCACAATTTGAAAGCGTTGTTCAGGCGTGAGTCTATTCATGATTAATTGCCAAACCAAACTGAGAATAAATCACTTGACAGCTGTTAAATCGGTCGCCATCTTGGAAAGTAATGCCAACTTAAACTTCTATAACTGGAAAAAAAAACACTCTTTATCAATATATATATAACATAAAATATATAATATATCAATATATATATATACATAACATATAAAATATATAATATATCGATATATATATACATAACATATAAAATATATAATATATCGATATATATAATATATATCAATATATATAATGTATCAAAAATTTAATCCGGCAATATATATAGTATATCAATTTTTTTTAAAAAAAAAAAATTCAAAATTAGTTCAATATTATGTGCAAATAGTATGAAACTTTATCTGAACTACATTCTTATGCGCTGAAACTTTTTTTATATACATATTATCAATACGATTTGTTACTAAATTAATAATAGACAATGCTTCACATGTATGTTATTGTTAAATGAGTGTCATATAACAAGTTTCTAATTTGCTATATAATGAACAAACTTAAATTTAACTATGGTACTATTAGCATGGATGTAGTGTTTCCTCCCTTCACCAGGAGGCGCACTGTGCTCCTCCGGTAAGAATGTGTTTTTTTTATATAAGAGAGAGTCTCTCGGCACCGGCGCGTTAGGTCGGAGGCCATTTTGAAACATTACCGCGTGGGTAAATTAATTTTAAAATTTACATGTTTATATCGAATAAAAGTGCTGTTTTTAAGAATACGTCTCTCTGTTGGGAAAACGGCAACATTATACATTTCACCACAACGTATCACATTGGCGCATCACGACAGGATCTAGAACGCCTGAGGGAGTCAAGACATCAAAAGGAACCACGAGGTAGGCAACCCTTTTTGTATCGTTTTGAGCGAATTCAGCAAGGTTTTTTTCTCTTTTCTAAATTTTCTGAGTTAATTCATGTGGTATAATTCTTTCTTTCTAATCATGTTTCGCGGAGCTAGAAAAGAGGAATTAATATTAATTGCGGATGAATTGGGTGAGAAAAACAACCCCAGAAATGAAAGTGCTAGATTTAAAAATTTAATTTTAAATAGCGAGAAGTATAAAAACAATAAAGAGTTTATGGATGACTATTTAGATTCAATTATTTCGAACAGAATATCGTACGAAGAACAAGCGCGTGCGGACAGAAAATCGAAGGAAGAGCAAGCGCGTTTAACGGCAGAATCGCAGCTTGAGTTTGAAAGAATAAATCTGGAAAAAGTTAAACTGGAAATAGAATTGGGAAAAATAAATTTAGAAAGGGCAAAATTGGAAAGTCAAAGGGATAGCAATGAGTTGCAGCGTACAAATCCCGAAACAAAGCAAACTTCGATAGAAAATTTTATTCTAAGTGTTCGTACTTTAACTCTGCCGATTCCTAAAAAACAAGAGGGGTGGAATTTATTTTTCTCTTCTTTAGAACGTTCATTTAAAACCAAAAATGTGCCGGATGAATTTAAAGGAGAAATTCTTTTAAATTTGCTAGGAGAAAAGGCCGAAAATATTTTGGTTTATGTAAAAGATGAAGAAATAAGCGACTATAATAAATTAAAAAAGTTTAGTTCTAAGAGAATTTGAGCCAACACCTTTAATTTGCTTACAAAATTTTCAAAAAGCAAAACGAATGCCAAATGAAACGCATGTTCAGTTGGCATCTCGTTTGTTAACGAATTGGGATCAATACTGTAATTTGAGAAATGTAAATGATTTTAATTCTTTAAAGGAGTTAATTGTTAGCGATAAACTATATGAAACATTAGATAATGAAACTGCCGTTCATATAAATATAAAACAGGAGCAAAATTGGTTCAAACCAATTGAAATGGGAAAAGAGTGTGACATGTTTTATGCTTGTAAAGGAAAATCATTTTCGGAGTTTACACATAGAGCATGTCATAATCAGAATGACTCACGCAAGGATTTTAAATATATCCCTCCTAACGCGAGACGGGAAGTAATAAATCTCAATTCGAAAGAAAACAAATTTATTAACTCAAAACAAAGTAGGTTAAATAAAAAAATAGAATGCTACATTTGCGGTGAAAACCATTTAGCTCGAGATTGTAATAGAAAGTATTCTAAATTAAAAATGAGAAAAAAAAGAGACTTCTCAAGTGCAATATGTACAACCGAAAGTTGACCTTGAGCCTTTGAAATATGTAATTGTTTATATTAACGGGAAAGCAATAAATTGTGTTTTGATAGCGGAACCCAGATTTTTATATGCAATTCCGATACCTTTCCAGATAGTTCTAATGATGAATTCGAAAAATTACTTTAAGCTCTGCATTCGGAGAAAATGTAGAAGCAAAACTAATTAAAACCGCTATAGCTCTCGATAATAATTCTTTGAATCATCCAATGGATTGCTTGGTAGCGATCACAGATAAATTAAATGCTGATGCTTTAATACCTCCTGCTTTATATGAGTCTTTGTGTTCAATAAATGACAAAAATAATAAAAAAGGAAAATGAGATTTTTGCCGAATCGGCTGATAGTTCTATTACGTTTTCAAATGATGAAAATGAAGCAGAGTGTGGGAAAGATATATTTTATGTTGAGAGTGACTCAGATAACATAAATTTTAATTCGGATTACACTAAAATGAAAGATGAGCAGAATACTTGTGATTCTCTTAAAACGGTTCGTGAAGAGTTAAAATTAAACAAAGGAAATTTTTTATTAATTGATGGATTAATTTATCACAGGGATAAAATTCTAAATGAACCGGTTATGCAATTAGTTTTACCGCGTTGCAGAATAGATAAGGTAATGAAACTAGCCCATGAGTCAGTTTTTGGAGGTCATATGGGGGTTAAGAAAACAAAAGAGAGGATAAAATATAATTTCTTTTGGCCAAATATGTCTGGCGAAATTGCTGAATTCGTCCAGACATGCAAAGGGTGTCAGCTTCGGAAGCCTGAGAAAATTGGAGATAGAGCTCCCATTACACCTATTGTCCGTCCTGAACTTCCCTTTGTGATTGTTAACATAGACGTGATCGGACCTATTCAACCGCCATCTGGTAGAGGGCATAAATACGTTCTTTGTATGATGGATCAACATACACGTTGGCCTGAAGCACTACCACTTAGATCCCTAACAGCCAAAAATGCATGTGACTCTTCTCTATTACAAATATTTTCGAGGACTGGAATTCCGAGTGTAATTGCCAGTGATCAAGGCACAAACTTCAAGTCGGCTTTAACCCAAGAATTTACGAAAATGATTGGATCTAGTCCTAGGTTTTCCTGTCCTGGCTACCCGGCCAGCAACGGACTAGTTGAAAGATGGAATAAGGTATTGAAGGACATGATTCATCACGTTATTCGTGAAGATCCACGAAGCTGGGATCGACAATTACCTTTTCTGTTGTTTGCATACCGTGAAGTACCGAACACTACCACTGGTGTATCACCATTTAGGTTACTTTATGGCAGAGAAGCTCGAGGGCCGTTAGCCATTCTTAAATCATCCTGGGCAGGCGAAATACATCTTCCGACGAACATTTCCCAGTCAGCTGCTGATTACCTTCAGGAAATGAAGATAAATATGGAAAAGGCTGCTGAGAGTGCCTCTTTAACTGCTGCTCAGAAACAAAAGGCTTATGGAGATTACTTCAACAAGAGGTCATCTGTGAAGAATTTTAGCATCGGAGAACAAGTTGTTTTGCTGATACCAGATTCTAGTAATAAGATCTATGCGAGATGGACTGGACCTGGAGAGATAATTCAACACCATCCACCCCATTCGTATAAAGTTAAACTGTCCGATGGAACTGTAAGACATGTTCATGTGAATAAGATCAGGAAATATCATCCTCGTGCACTTGCAGTTGGCGTCATTTTTGAAGGTGACCACGAATTCGGAGAAATCCATCCCACTCCTAATTTATCGAGGTCCACATCTGAAAGAGTTCTACATGAAATTAATCTGAATCATCTGAAGGAGAGTGAGAGGGAACAAGTGCTAGCGATTGTTCTAAAACACCAAACACTATTCACAAGTGATGTGAAAATAGCCAAAGTAGGGACTCATCGAATTCGCTTAAAGCCGAACATTGAACGTAAAAAGCCGTTCGTATATCGCATACCAGAGTCCTTGAAGATTAAAGTTGATGAGCAGATAGAGGAGCTTGTGCGACTTGATTTAATTGAAGAATCTGACGCAGAAATAGCCTATCCAATTGTTTGCGTTAACAAGAAAGATGGTACCCTACGACTTTGCGTTGACTCCAGAGCTCTGAACTCGGAGAGTGTGTCTGATGATTTTCCGATGGAAGATGCAGTGGAGCTCATACATTCTATTGGAAGAGCCAATATCATCACAACGTTAGATCTCTTGAAGGGGTATTGGGCTATACCCATGGCTGAAGACAGCAAAAATCTTACATCTTTCAAGACTCATCGGCAACAGTACCATTTCAAGGTGATGAGTTTTGGTTTGAAAAATGCCTCTGCCACATTTCAGCGTGAAATGAACAAAGCATTATCGTGTTACAGAGAATTTTCACGTGCCTACATCGACGACATTGCAATCTTCTCCAAAAATTGGGAAGAACATCTTCTTCATCTGGATACTATTTTAACGAAACTTTCAGAGTTAAATTTCACTGTGAATCTCAAAAAGTGTGCCTTTGGAAAAGCTCAAATTAAATATTTGGGTCATATTATCGGTTCTGGTAAGCATGAACCAGATCCCGAAAAAGACTGCAGTTATCAACAACTTACCAGTGCCTAAAACGAAGAAGGAGCTTCGTAGTGTACTTGGACTGTGTAATTACTATCGTGAGTATATTCCTAAATATTCAGAACTTGTGTATCCATTGACGGAACTCACCAAAAAGAGAGTACCTGATTCCATCCCATGGACTGAGAAACATGATTCCTCATTTCATCTTCTAAAAAAGGCTTTAGTGGAAGCACCTTCGCTGTACTCTCCAGTTCCTGATAAACCGTATACCATTCATTCAGATGCATCGCAAATTGGCATAGCTGCTTGCCTGTCACAAAAATGTGGTGATAAGTGTTACCCAATTGCTTATGCAAGTCAAAAATTAAGTAAGACCCAACAGTCATGGTCAACTATTGAACGAGAGGCATTTGCGATTGTGTGGAGCTTAAAAAAAGTTTGAAGTATGGGTATTTGGGACTGAAATTGAATTTTATACTGATCATAACCCTTTACCCTACTTAACAAAAAAGTGCACCACAATCTGCGGGGCTACAACGATGGGCTTTTGCTCTACAAAAGTTCAATGTGACAATCAAACATTGTCCTGGTGTGAAAATGCCTCATGCTGATGCACTCTCACGATTAGTGTAACAAATGTGCTTTTCAATTTTAAAAGAAAATTTTGGATTTAGTGAATAATTATTTTCTTTATCTTATTTTGTGTATCTCATTATATTATTTGTGTGTCTATTTACATTTAAAAATGCTAGTGTTTCTTTTTCGAGTAACAGTTTTTTTTATATATTAATGTTTATTATGTGAATTCCTTAAATTTCAATTTTCTTTATTATTATGGTATAATTAATCATATCAAAATTGTATTCTTAATTTAGTTTTGTGTAATTTGTTATGTATACTTATTTTTCATATTTTTTAAAGTGTGAGGTAATGCTAATTACTTGTATTTTAGTGTATTATATGAATGTATATTATTTTATGCTTTATGATCAGATTGAGTATCATGTGTGACACATCAATCTTGTGTGGGGGTGTAGTGTTTCCTCCCTTCACCAGGAGGCGCACTGTGCTCCCCTCCGGTAAGAATGTGTTTTTTTTATATAAGAGAGAGTCTCTCGGCACCGGCGCGTTAGGTCGGAGGCCATTTTGAAACATTACCCGCGTGGGTAAATTAATTTTAAAATTTACATGTTTATATCGAATAAAAGTGCTGTTCTTAAGAATACGTCTCTCTGTTGGGAAAACGGCAACATTATACATTTCACCACAACGTATCACAATGGACTTAAATTTTTCTGCAACCATCGATTAGAAAGTACATCTCTTGAACTGCTATCTCACTATACATTCTAGACCTAAAGACTATTCATACTATACTCTTGACAGGGCTGCTCTTCCGCTTAGGCACCCTTGGCACGTGCCTAGGTTGGAAAAGATTTCAGAGCGCAAAAAATAGAGGGTGAAAAAAGAGAAAAAATTAAAATTATAGCGAACACACACAAGCCACACACCGCTTAACGAATCCTATATGCATTGCATTTGTGTGTGTGTATGGGCACGGAACTATGGAAAATAAAAAAAATTGTCGGGAACAAAAGACTGTAAAAAATAAATTATCGAATAAATAATCAGCATTAATTAAAAAAGTTTTTTTAATAAGAAATACTTAATTAAGTTTTACGCGCGCGCGTACTATATACATGGGATTATAAACAATCGGTAAGAAAAACATCAAAGGGTATGGGGAAGGATCTGGACACGTGGACTCTCCTCTCCCCTCCTTGTGTGCGTCACTAACACTGGGTGAACCGTAACACCTTGAAAAATTAAAGTAACCCGTACCCTGGAAAAGTCTGCCCACTCATGCTCTATACTATAATTGCGAACGATTTCATAAATTTACTCCACTAATTCACAAAAGGGTGGGTGATCCGTGATTCCGCAAGATAAGAAATGAACAAGAGCGTCCAAACCATGCCTCTATGCTTTCCTTATGCTGTTGGTGGCCTATTCGGGACACGGTGGATTCATAATTTGTGGATAATGGAAAGACTATCCAAAAAGCCAAAACAAGAAAGGAAAAAGAGTAAGAGAGTCAAGGGGAAAAATTATCTTGAACCAAATATGGCTAGGTAAAAAGAAAAGGAGAAGGGGGGCTATGGAAATATTGAAAAGAGTATGTAACAATTTGAAGTGCTTAGGGCGCCAGTGAGGTAAGAAACGGCCTTGATTCTCGACTGGTGTTCGTCAACAAATTTTGTCGCTCTACAGTGGCGTTAATTAACTAATTTACATAAACTTCCATTATTCCAAATTCGTCATTTCCTCCATAAACTTTCAACTAAGCGTGATCAGAACCACAACTACTTAAAAAGCTAGATTACAAATTTAAAGCACACACACAAAAACTTACTTATTAAAAACTAAAATGGAGAAACACACTTTTTTTGTTCGAACGATATTTTTAAGTAAGTTTATTTTTATTTCTTTCTTTAAAAAAGAGGGGAGGCTTATGTTGCTATGTCACTTGATTTTAATTAAGTGATTAAAGAATTTTGAATGCAGAATTTTCATTTTTCCCAAGAACAAAGTCTGACAAAAAGTTAATTATGTCTTTCTCAGAGCACTATTTAATTCTCTCCGAAATTTTTCTCTTAAATTAAAAATTGGGTTTTTATACCAACATAATTAAGGATAGTATGCATTTTGAATAAGAATCCAGTGATTTCTGCATTATAAAGTCGTGTTTTTTTTTTTTTTTTGTCTTTTACTGTCCTGGATTATTAAAACTGCGTTTCATGTAAAAGCTTGTTTCTTTTTTCCTCTTTGAATTTTTCCCCCCACATTATGAATAAATAACATTTGCGTTTCTTTGTTGTTATTCGTTTCTTAACATCGTAGTCACCGTGTGTTTAAATTAAATTTTGTTAAAAACAATGATAGTAATCTGGTGCCAAAAACAATGATAGTAATCTGGTGCCTTCATTAAAAATAATGGCGGGATTTTAAAATTTATGTTTTTATCCTGCTTTGTCGAATGTGGGACATAGTTTGATGTATTTCCATAAACAAAGACTTAAGTTAATCTACTTATTTTTTTTTTCTTAATTTTTCCGGAGGAAAGTATTTGGTATGAAAATTGAAAATAAAAATTTTTTATGATTATTTACTACGAAGACAAACTTTTAATTAAAATCTCGATTTACCACAGTTCAAAATGTACAGTGAAATATTATGAAACTAAGAGTATTCAAATAATATATCATACCGATTTCCATAACAAGCGACTTCATTATTGCTCATTTTTTTTATCCGACTACCCTAAAGTCATGATTTTTTTTTAAAAAAAGGACAAATTTTCTGATGATTTTATATTATAGGCCTTTTTATTAGCTTTATAAAAAATACCAAAGGTTTTTTTTTTTTTTTTTTTATTTTCCATTCACAAGAACAAAAACATCAACTGTTTTAGTAAAAGCACACAGATGACATAACTTTACATAAGATCAAACTTTAAGATGTGTTTTACTCGAAATGTGTTTTTTTTTCGAAAAAATTAAACGGGGACAGCGATTGTTAAAAAATTTTTGAAAATAATTTGCTGAAATTTTTGTGTAAGTTCTGTATAACAGTAGATGTGTTTTAACTTTCAGATACATCAAACACTGTTTATTATAAAATTTACAGTTCTTTATGCGAATATAATCACCGTTTTTTTTTTTTTTTTTTTTTTCTTCTTAATTTTATCCTTTTTTTCTTAAAATGTACTAAATAAATCTAAAAACCACAAAAAATCTCAATTTGTCCGTTTTTTTATAAAAATGTTGTCACAAGCAGTCGGATACCTAAACACTTAATTTTGAGCTAAGAAAAATTTTTAGTGACCCCCCATTTTTTTGTACAAAATTTTTGTGCAACCCCAAAAGCATTGTTCAAAGTTTAAACAGACGCTTGGGTAATGTGTTTTATATGTAGTAATCTATAGTTTTGCAGTAATAAACATCCGCAATAAGTTTTTATTTTTAATATAAAATTATAGAATTTTTATTAATTATTGATATTTATAAGAATTTTTATCAATTATTAACATTATATAATGTACGCACACGGTACATTATGCATAAACTGTAATCTGTTTATTAAGGTATCCGCGACTACTTGCGACAACTTTTTTTTTAAATGGAGATATGTTTGTGGTTTTGAGATTTATTTAATATATATATATGTGGCAGCCAAAGCCGAGCAGTCTTCGCGCGCAGGCGCAGCTAATGAGAACTGAAACTGTGGAAACTTTTGAACTAGTGAAAGTAGAACCAAAACTTTTAAGAGAGGAGAAAGGAGAACGCGAGAGGTGCGCGAGCAGGCGTTACCTTCTGCATATCATCGTCAAACTTATCTGTTAAAATAGCTACATTTTTTATTAATTTTTATTAAGTTTTAAAATAAAATAGAAGAAAGACAAACGTCTTGGACCCCTTGTTGTCTCCCACAAATTATGGGGGCTCGGCCGGGATCGATAAAATTTCGATTTTGAACCAAAGTCTGGAACGGCAGCGTCCGTGAAGGAGACGCTCCGCCATTTTTTGGAAACTTCGTTCAACCTGTGTAGAGGTTTGAACTCAGCATGAATACTCCGCCTGTGTAGAGGCCGGGATTGAAAAAAAAAATTTCGATTTTGATCAAAGTTTGAAACGTGAACAAAAGCCGTCCGTGGAGGAGACGCGCCGCCATTTTTCGGAAATTTCGTTCCGCCTGTGTAGAGGTTGGAACCCATCGACGAAAATCCGCCTGTGTAGAGGTTGGATCCACTCACATAAACACCTGCGAAGAGGTGTCAATTCGAACAATTTCAACTATATTACCTGCGAAGAGGTGAAATCAGTGGAATCGAAGTTTTTCTTCAATTATTGGATACATCGTACGTGCGAGCAACAAGGGAGCTAGAAAAAAAAGGTAGGATCTTTCCATATTTTTCTAAAATGTATAAAAACGTTCTTAAAGAGGATCTCATAAGAGTTGTTGAAAATCTAGACGGTACTGTGGAGAGTACGGACACTATAGTTAAACTAAAGACTAAAATTAAGAACAGTAGTACATTTGAAAGTGATCCAGATTTCGTTAAAACTTTAATTAAAAACTGTATAGATGAGAGGATATCGCGAAACGAAAGAGAAGTAACTTTAGAAAAACATAAAATTGAGCTCTCGAAACTACAGTTAGCAAAATTAGAAAAAGAAGTCGAACTTCAAACGGCTAAAAATAAAGCATTAAGTTTAAATCCTGCAGCTAAAGTCGAAGAGAAACAGTTCGAAACTTTAAATAAGGAAACTGCAACCCATATTGGCATTCGAGAAGCAGAAGATTGGTTTAGGCCTATCGATTTAGCTAAAGAGTGTGATATTTATATTTCATCTAGAAGCGGATCACATAAAGAAATTCCTATTACTTATGGATATACCCAAGACCCCTTTAAAAATAGATCACAAAACTTTAAACCAAAGATTAAAGAGAACTATCCCCAATATCTTGAAAGAGAAAATAAAAATTGCTTTATATGCGGTGATTATCTCATTGCGCAAGAGACTGTGAGAAGCGTTTTAAACCTAAAGAATCTAACGACCACATCCATAATAGAATAAACGTGAATACTTTGAAAATCGAGAGCGAAAAACAAAATAGCGATGAATTCGCAAATCTTCAATATGTAAACATTTTTGTGGAAAATCAGCCCGTAACAGCCTTGATCGATTCAGGTTGCCAGAACCCAGTTTTAAATTCCTCACTAATTAGAGTGCAAATACCTTCCGAAGAGATCATAACATTAAGTTCATGTTTTGGCGAACAGCGAATGGTAGAAGTTAAACCCATAAATATTTCTCTTAATCAACACTCTTCCGGTCTAAGTGTTCGAACGGCAATATCACCGACCTTGACCGAAGAATTTATTATACATCCCAGTGTATATGCTGAAATAAAGAAACTAGGCCACGCAAAGAGCGATGTTTTATTCAGTGAAAGTGGATCCTCTTTGGGTGTTCATTTTAATTCAAATGTTTCTGTTTCAAATGTGATAGAAAACTCTAGTTATGATTTGCCACATGTTAAAAACTTTAATACTAGAAATGATTTGAGTTCTCTAATTAAGGATTATAAATGTAATAAAATTAAGAGTACTAAGTTAAAATTGAGTATTATAAGAGAAAAATGTTTTGGTATAGTATTGTGTAAGAAAGTAAATGGTGCCATGAAAACGAGTTCCGTGAACTTCAACGCCCCTTCACCTATGGAGAGTAAATATAGACGGTTTGTGTTGCTCCGGAAAATCTTTGAGCCCTGGCAGTGGAAACGAAGGAAAAAGAGAAATCGTTTTGAACAGACGTCCAGAACTCTAGAGAGGAAAATATCGATGCGTTCAACCAAAGATCAACTTGTTAAAAAAGACGTTCTTATGCCTGTGAAACATGTTTTCCTGTGGAACCTTCCGGATGTCGAAGAGATGCCTTCACATGATGGAGAAACTGTCTAGTTCAGAAAAATTATGATATGTTAAATCTCTATGTATTTGTCGTATAGTCCTTGTCTGTTCCGTCTTTTTCGTATGTTTCAGATTCTCCTCTGGTCTCGATGAAAAAGGAAAAAAGGGACGTCTGCTCTACTGCAAACAATTTTTACGTTATAGATTCAATCCGGAACTTTTGAATCCTTCCTCTTATACTGTCTAGTTATATTTCTATTTGTTACTTAGCTTTATTTTACATTTGTAACATTTTAGTATATATATATATATATATATATTGTTAGAGGCTAACACCTCTCTCTCGGGCTCCTAGATGTGTGGGATGTAGGGAAGAAACACTCTACAGGATCCAATTAATCTATTTATTTATCACACAATGAAAGACACAATTTCAACTAATAATAGTAAGGGAATGTCTCAATGCTAACCGCGAAAATGGAGCAATGACGGTAAAACACGAATGATTAGGAGCCTATCAAACTTGATCCTTAATTTATTAAAGGATTTAATTTATCACCCTATTTAATCTAATATCAATTCAATCCCAGTGAACAATCGTCACCTTAAAACATCCTCCAAATGATTTCTAAAGTACAATAATTCAAACATCATACCTTCATTAGCAATCTCACCTGAGATTCGAATATATCTCCTCTCCTACTCTCTCTTCAAGCTAGAAAACTTCGATTATATGTAATAAGTTATTTTGAATATAACGATTTTCTTCTTCCGAAGGGTTGGTTGTGAATAACGCAAATTAATAGCTCAACAGATTTACCAAGAGGATTAATCGAAGGAACATGTATAGATCCGTCACAATATATATATATATATACACTTGGTTCTCTTTTTATGCGGTTTTTTTTTATGCGATTTTAGAGTTATGCGGTTTTTTTATGGCAAGAAAAAAAAATTTTTATTCATATTTAATTCTTTTTGGTGATTCACTTTTTCTGAAAACGAATAAGAATAACAACTACAACTCTACTATTACGCAATCAATACAAAAAATTTTATTCATATTTAATTCTTTTTGGTGATTCACTTTTTCTGAAAACGAATAAGAATAACAACTACAACTCTACTATTACGCAATCAATACAACGAAAGAATTTCTCCTTTATATGCAAATTTATACCTTGAACTTTTTTTTATTGACATGTTTTCTCTTGATTTGTTCTTAAAAACAAAAAGACAAAAACAAAAATATCCCGCTAAAATTGCGTGTTTTTATGCTGCATTTTGCATTGCATTTTGTTTTTTATGAAACTAATTAAAAAAGCTTGCATATTAGAAAACATTAGAAAACAAAACTTTGTGAAAAAAGGTTACTACCGAAAACCGGAAGATAAATTTACTCAAGTGAATTGTAAGTTTTTTTTTGATTTTTTTTAGTGCGTAATTGTACATTAAGTTTTCTCTATAATTTTTTAGTCCTCTTAAAGAAAATGTGTGACAATATTAAAAAACAAAAAAGAAGTGCAATTTCGCTAGAAACCAAAATTAAAATTCTCGATTGCTTGGCGAAAGGAGAAAGATCAACAGCAGTAGGTAAACGTTTTCATTTAGGCGAATCTACTATAAGAGCAATAAAAAAAATGAAGCGGCAATAAGAAAATCAGTCAGATCTGGTACAAATTTGAGTTCTAAAATTTCATCATATTCAAGAGACACTTTAATAGAAAAAACTGAAAAGGCTCTCGTAATTTGGATTGAAGATTTAACTCAAAAAAGAATTCCGTTAGATGGACATTTAATCAAGATGAAAGCCCTTAAATTTTACAAGGAGTTAAAAGAATCAGAGCCATCTACATCTTCACGTGAAAGTAGTCCACAATTCTCTGCCAGCACAGGGTGGTTAACTGGTTTTATAAAAAGACATTCTTTTCATAATCTAAAAATAAAAGGTGAGGTGGCTTCTGCAGATGAAGAAGCTGCTAGAAAATATCCTGAAAAGTTAGCTAAAATTATTAAAGATGGAGAATATTGCGCTCATCAAGTCTTCAATGCTGATGAAACAGGATTGTTTTGGAAAAAAATGCCAACCCGTACTTACATTGCAAAGTCCGAAAAAACTGCCAGTGGTTTTAAAGCTGCTAAAGATCGAGTTACTTTATTGCTGTGCAGCAATGCATCTGGCGATCGAATGTTAAAACCGCTGCTTGTAAATCGATCTTTAAAACCACGTGCATTAAAAGGAAAAGACTTAAATACACTGCCCGTACATTGGATGGCTAACAAGAAGGCCTGGGTAACAACGGCTATTTTCACTGAATGGTTCAATAAATGCTTCGTACCCGAAGTTGAAAATTATATGAATGAGATGGGTCTCGAATTTAAGATCTTATTAATTCTTGACAATGCGCCAGGTCATCCAATCTTAGAACATCCAAATATAAAGGTAGCTTTTTTCCCTCCAAACACAACGAGCCTAATTCAACCATTAGATCAGGGAATTATTTCAACATTTAAAAAATATTATGTAAAATTCACTTTCCAATTCATTTTCGATAAACTGGAATCCGAAACAATAACAGTTACTGAAGCTTGGAAACAATTTAATATCTTGAACTGTGTAAATCATGTTGCATTAGCAATTGCCGAAATAAAATCACAAACTTTAAATGCATGTTGGAAAGCTGCTTGGCCTGAATGCGTATCAAAAGGAAACGAATCAAATAGAGCAATAGTAACATCAGAAATTATTTCAATTGCTAAGGAAATAGGTGGGGAAGGTTTTGATGATTTTGGCGAGAGCATGATATAGAAGAATTGCTTGTGGACGAAGCCCTAAATGATGATGATATTTTGGAAAGTATGGTAGATATTACTAAAGATTTGGAAACAGTAGATAGCGAACCGGAAGAAGATGTTACTCCACTGGACGAAAAATTACTTCGGGAAGGCCTTCAACTTTCCGGTAAATTGGCAAATTTTTTTATTCAAAATGATAATGATGTAGAACGCGCCTTAAAATTCCAACGTGATCTGAAATTTTGTATGTCTGGCTACAGAGAACTCTACAAAGAACTAGTGCCATCACAGAGTTTGGATTACTGACTACCTTGTCAAAGAAAAAAAAATCACTGAAGTTCCTGAAGAAGCATTACCATGTAGATCTCATGACGTAATTTTATCTTCAAGTGATGAAAGTGATCTTGCACCAATCCACAAACGGGTTCGCACATTATCAGACAGCGAATAATGATGAAAACATTCTTAATATGATTTTAAATGAAGTTTTGTTTTTTGTTACATATTAAGTTTTGTTTTTGTTTTTAACATACATATGTGCCATTTATTAAAATATGATGGAAAAAAAAATAAATCTTATTATTTATAAATCTTTTTATGATTTCTGGTGCATTTTAAAACATTATTTGGGTTTTATGCGATTTTTTGAATAAATGGAACGTATCCATCATTTTGCATATAAATGTATGTCTTTTTTTGTGTTTTTTTTTTATGCGGATTTTCGTGGAACGTAATCTACCGCATAAAAAAAGAACCAAGGTATATATATATATATATATATATATATATATATATATATATATATATATATATATATATATATATATATATATATATATATATAAAAAGAGAGAGAGAGGGGGAATTGAAGCTACGGGAATATGATATTAGTAACCAAATTATTTCTGACTTTTCCTATGCATTCTCCGAGGAAAATAAATATCGATTTGTATATAGTGCAGTAAAAGGAAAATAGTGGATGTAGACTGGGAAAAAACAACCCCCAAATATGTATGTGGTTTTTTTGCTCTCTGCAAATAGTGTGATCCGGATCTTCCTACTCAGTTCATGGTTGAAGATGTTGACAGCACTGATGTATTTTTTCATCCATAAAACGCCCATTCTTTCCTCTCCTGATCCTCCCTACTGCTGTTGGGGACTATTTACTTTATCCTCGCCTGAAGACCTACTTAGGAAATTCAAATGGTTACAGCGAAGAAAAGATTTTATTTGACTTTTTCTCCCCCTCTCTTTCAACCGCACGTCCATTTTGTAACTTTATACACATATGCTGGAATTCTATATGTGTATATTTGTTTGCCAGACAATAAGATGGTTTCTATGTGCATGTTGCAGAAGTGACGAAAAGGCTAGATCTTGTTCCATATTTTTTTTTTTACTTGTATTTTTTTTTATTTTTGCATGATATTAGAAAGGACTTTTTATGCCAAAGAATAAGCCGATATCGATGATTTATGACTTCTTTTGTTGAGTTAAAGAGGTGTTTTCTTGTAAGCCAAGAAACGTAGAATGTATTTTTTGTTATTCTTAATATTGTGCTTTTTTATGCAGTAGTTTTGTAGGTCAAAATAATGCACTGTCGAACGAGTAAAAAGAATTCAGTGGAATTTTGTAGAATTATTGATTTTAATCCTTGTGGTCGATATTTATGCGCTTTCTATTCAAGAAGTGCTGCTGAAGAAGAAGTATTGTTGAATATAGAGCTGCAATATCGTGCTTTATTTTTAATAGTACTCGAGTATTCTTTTATTTATTTGTATTATAATATTTATATTGATACTTCGCATTTCTTGTGATTCTTTGAATTTCAAAAAAAGTAAAATTTCTAGTGAATTTTTTGATATATATATATATATATATCAGGGCCCAGGCCTGCTGGTAAAATGAGGAGGGCATCATCGGTAAAATATTTTTTTATTTTGCTTCAATCACAGAAAATCCAACGGTGGCCCTTTGGCGTGCAACTGAATAGAACAATAGACGACAATTCGGCGAGGAGTCAGTCACCAGCTAAGCCTTTTCGAGTATGCGTTTTCATTCGTCATGAATAGGCGTTGAATAGGCGTTTATTTTTGGGCGTCTGGACTGTAAAACAGTCCTCAATCCCATATCGTGAGAGTCTATGATGTTGGGCATGGCAAAAGTGGAGTTTGACATTCTGCTGAGTGGCATGATGGCGATTGGTTGGGCGATGGAGTCCGGGAGGCGTGGCTATGGTTCTTCATCTGGGTGAAAAGTTTTGAGTTTTTTTTTTTTTTTTTTTTTTTTGGCTTGGCTGAGAGCTAAGAGATTGCTCTCTGATTGGATGTTGGGTAGAGTGATCATTGACTCCGATTGGCTGCCCCGGGGCTGAGATTTAAATTATGGGGAGGAGCATGTCCAGTGGGGAGAGCAGGAGAAAATTATTGACAAAAATATAAAGAGAAAGTTAAATTTTAGCAACTATGGTGTGCAAAAAAATTGCACGAGGAAATAGAATTACGGGGATTATAGGAGTCAAGAAGAATTCTTCTTGGTCTCTTTGTATTTTCATTAGGGTATAATGAGATAAATTTTGCATATTTATATTATTGGTAGCTTCTAAATCGTTAAAAAGTTAATAGCTATATTCTGAATGTGAGATTTGAAACTTTTTAATCTTAAGAGCATTACGTATGTCGTCATTACGCATGTATCTTATGGCTTTGACGATCATACGTATTAAAAAGAATTTTGCAGGGTATCAAGTATATTAATATTTGTTTTAGCGGCATAACCCCAAACTGGACATGCATAAGCTAAGATGGGACGCATAACGGCTGTATAGAGAAGCACTTTGTTTTCTATACTTAAATGAGAGTTCCGGCCAATTAGGGGTAAAGTTTAAACATTATTTTCCGAATTTGTCGCGAACGTAATAAAATGTGTTGTTTCCAAGTTAGGTGTGTATCAAAGATAATTCCAAGGTATTTGGCTTCCTGAGACCAGGGATTTGAGTGTTGTACATGATAATAGGTGGTGGGAGAGACTGTTTTTTTCGTGAAAATAATGGCAGTAGATTTTTCGACATTTATGCTAATTTTCCATTTGTCGTAAAAATTTTGCAAGAGTAGAAAGGTGTTTGTTTAATGCGAAGGAAATTGTTTTAAGATTTTTATACGTGGCGTGAATGGCAGTATCATCAGCGTAAAGATTAATTTTAGTGAGTGAATAGTTAGGGATATCGTTGATGTAGAGGTTAAATAGCAAGGGGACCGAGCAAGGAACCTTGGGGACACCCTGCAGAAACAGAGTGTTCATTAGAAAGGGTCTCGTTAATTCTGATTCGGAAGGAGCGATTAGTGAGGTAGGAGGAATAAGATGAATCAGAGATGTGGAATTTAAAGGTAATTAGCTTAAAAGTAAGACCATTAATCCAAACACGGTCGAAGGCTTTCTGGATATCCAGAAAAACTGCTCCCGTGCTTTTCTTTTTTCTGAAAACCTTCAGAGATATTTTCGGTTAGTCTTAAAAAAAGTGGGTGAAGGGTAGAGAGTTTGTTAGCGAAACCATACTGATTGGGATTGAGGATGTTATTTTCATTGACAAAAATTTTTTAGTCTGTGAAGAATAATAGATTCGGTTAGTTTACCGATAGTAGAAAGGAGAGATATTGGTCTGTAACTAGATGCGAGATGAGGGTCCTTGCCAGGTTTGTTAATGGGGAAAATAATGGCTTCTTTCCAGTTATCTGGAAAGTGATTGAATTTGAGGATTTTGTTAATAAGGATTGTTAAAATTAGGATTAGTTTAATTGGAAAGTTTTTAACATGCGGTTAGTTATAGAATCTTTACCAGGGGCTTTTTTGGCATTGATATGTTTAATGTAGTGGATAATTTCATCCGGGAGAGCAGGTTCGATGAAAGAATTAGGGGGTAGAAAAGAAAATTATTTACGGTAGTATTTATTAAATCATCATTTTGCTTATAATTATCATCTTCGCGATCGTTTTCAACAAAATTATTTTTTTATGTTAGTTGCAAGAAGGTTAGCTTTTTGCTGATCAGTGACTGCCGTACCTGTCGCACAGTTAAGAGGTGGAATTTTTGGTCTTTTATTTTTGAAAAATTTTTGCGTGCGCCAAAGGCTATTGTCTGCGGTGTTAAGAGCTTCGAGTCTTTTTGCCAAATGATATCATTATATTTTTTAAGTTCTTTTTTAAGATCAGATTGAGCTCTGTTATAATGTGATTTGAAAATGGGATTGAGGGTTTGATGATAACGTTTTCTGAAGTAATTTTGATTTTAATCAGCTGGTTAATGTTATGCGGAGTGAAGTTTCTTCGGTCTGTTTCTATTGGACGGGAGGCGTGGCTATGAGTATCAATGACCGCCTCGGTGAACTCTGTGATTTTTGTTCTAGATCGTTAGTGTTGTTAATATTATTAGGATGAAAATCAAAGAGAGAAATATTTTTATTTAGATTTATTTTGAAAGTTTTCCAATCTGTGGAGACCGCTCTGGGATTTGGGGGTGCTTCTGCGAGTTTGAAGTTAAAATTTAAGAAAACCGGATTATGGTCAGAGGATAAATCGTCGATGGAGTTAATTGTAAAGGGGTAGTAGAAGTTTTTGATTAGAGCGATGTCAATGGTGTTAGCGGAATTGTGACCAAATCTAGTAGGAGTTGAGGAAAAGCGATATTTAAGTTGAGCATATTAGCGAAATTAAAGAGGTGTCTTCCTCTGGTAGTATTATTTTTACAATTCCAAGCGTTATGAGTTGCATTGAAATCTCCGAAGAGAATACAATTACTAGCTGTTTGAATAAAGTGCTCAATGTCTATAGTAAATAAATTTTCATCGGAAGAGGGAGGAATGTAAACACAAGTAATTGAAATGGGATCATGCTTGGGGGAGTTAGTATAATATTAGTTGCTTCAATAGCTCGAAAGAGGAGGGGTGGGGAGGCAGTAGTGTTTGAGAGAGTTTTTAACAAGGATCAGAATTCACCTGCGGTCCGCGGACCATCGGAGATTCTGTCATTTCTGTGACAGGTGTAATTCGCTATATTAAAGTTGTGAGAAGGTCTCAGGTGTGTTTCTTGTATGAGAAAAATATCCGGGGAGTGCTTCCTCATAAAAATACGTAGTTCAGCAATTTTTTCTTAGTAAGCCGTTTGCGTTCCATGAACACAAACTGAGACCAATCGGGGATGAACTATACATTATTAATATTGTTACACGATGCCTCTATTTGGGCGTACATTTGATTGGGATTTAATTGTTGGTTTGTATTTAAATTGTGCCGTTACAAAGAAATTGGGAAAGCTGGATTAGACAGTGCATTGTCATTTGCAGTGTTGTTTGGATATTAATATTATTGCTATTATTCATGTTATTAAAGTTAAAATTGTTATTTCTACGATTAAAATTGGGGAAGTGATTATTATTATATCTGTTATTGGGGGAATTGGTTTGTTGGTCTCAGTTTGTGCCGAAGACTCAGGTCCACGTGTCGCCATCTGGGGTGTTTTGGAATTAGCTCCGGTTGTCGCTTGAGCGTAGGAGATATTTGGTCTAACTAAGCTATTGTAGATGTTGGTGTAAGAATTTCTGTTATTTTTCGCGGCTCCTTTGGGGTTTGGGAATGAGGGCAACCTCTATAATTTGCCATATGACCATATATGTTGCAATTAATGCAGTAAGGCGTTTCTAGTTTTTGTTTAATGGGGCAATCTCGGGTGAGGTGGTTTTCACCACATTTTAGACATCTAGGGTTTAGATGGCAGTTTTCAGAGCTGTGATTAAAATTGTTACAGGTGTAACATTGAGTTACACCCCTACCATCGTAACCCTCAACTCTGATGCTGAGATAATTTAGAGTTTTAAGATCGAATATTTTGAGATTATCAAGGTTACGGGGGAGGGTGATTAAAAAGATTGGGAGGGGGCGTTTGTTTTTTCTTCCTATTAATTGATTAACTCTATCCGGGGTGAATCCTAGTATTTCTAAATCCTGTTTAATTTCCTCTTGGTTTGTGTTTCTGGGGGGGAGGCCCTGATAACGACTTTAATGGGGCGTTCTGCTTTTGATTTTATGGTATAAAATTGAAATTTAAGTAATTTAAGGTGTTGTACGGCCATGCGTCTTTCTTCGGCGCTGTCAGTATACAGTTTTAGAAATTCACCCGTTAGGCGGGATCTTATTTTGGGGAATGCTTTCGTAATTGCAGCCATTTGGGCTTTGTAGTTCTTTTCAACGAAAAGCATGATGGGTGGTGGGAGTTGATTTTGTTGAGAATTTTGACTGGCCGAATTGTTCGAGCCATTGGGGGTTTTCGTTGGCGACGGACCTGAGTTTTCGAGGTTGTTAAGGTGAGTGCCTTGCGGCAGTTCAAATTTATTTTGTGACAAATTTATGTCTTCATTATCAGTATTTTTCAAGAATTACTTTTCTTGCCGTTTTTTTTGGGAGGGATATTCGAAGTTGGAAATTTCTTTCCTTTTTCCAGAGTAGTTAGTTTCAGGGGTCGATTTTACAGGGAATTTAGAGGAGTTTTTTCATGATGGGGGCAGCCAGGATAATGCAGGGTTCGAATGAGTCAATGTCACTTACCGCGAGTGCCATGGTTTCTTCGATGTCGTGCAGCTCAGTGAGTGCTCTGACGTAGAAGGGTTCATCTGGGTGGTGGTCGGGCATCTTCATCAGTGCGTCAACGCAGGCCTGTTTGCATCTGCGAAAGGTTTCCATTTTGGCTAGTTGAGCTTTATTAAATTTCAACTGCTCACACGGAGTAATCTGAGGCGAAGGTGTCCTCGTAGTGTTCCGTTGCGATTCTGCTATTTCCAGTTCCATGTCGGTAGGTAGGTTGGCCATTTCCAAGTCGTAAACGTTTTATCAGCAGGGTAGAAAGAGTAGAGGTTGGCTCTGTCGCAAGAGCCCTGAAAAGGGCTGTGGGAGTCAGAAAAGTACGTGCTCAGTCTGTGGGTTCCGAAACGGGAAATCTGTTGATTCTGGTTCAAATCAATAAATCAAAAAAAATTTTCATTCGTCAGCGCTCGCTCCACCTTTAAATAGGCTTATTTACCCACAAATCCTTATGCGATGGTAAAGAGTTCGCTCTATTTTCATTCATTATTTACTTAATTTTGAAGCTAAACTTTTCAAACCTGACATATATATATACGATATATAGTAATTCCTATTGGAATTTTCGATTTAGAAAAGTATCTAAATGATTAATGATTTTTTAATATTTAGTGTAAGTTGAATTAGAATAGGAATGCTGTTTTAAGAATGTTACTTCAAGACAAATAATTTAAGTGCAATTCTTGAGGTGAAAAATGAAGAAAGACAGACATATTTTTGAGACAATTTTTTCTTATGAAAATTTTTTATAATAATAATGTTTTTGCTATATATTGGTAGGAGATCTCTGCAGTGTCTGAACTAGGTCTTTGAAAAATTCTCATTGTTTTAAGAGTTGTAATCAATAGAAATAATAGCCGGTGTTTTTTGTTTAAAAACTCCTATACTTTGAAATATTAATATAGTAATATACCCACTTTTTTCTAAATTATATAGTTTAAAAATCCTAGTTCAGACTCTGTACAGATATTTTAAGCATATATTATTGTTATAGAAGCATTTTCCATAACCTGAGAATACTTTGTAAACATGTCTTTCTTTTCTTTTCTTTTTTAAAAAAAAAAAAAAAAAAAACGCATTCAACATTTTTTTTTTTGTAACAATATTTTTAAAATGATTTTGCTGTTTGTTCTAACTTAACTGACTTTAAATACTCAGAAAAAATGATTCATTTATGCGCTTTTTGAAAGTTATGATTCTGAACGTAATCAGTCATCTTAACTTTAAAAACTTTGATAAGATAGATACATTCTTCTTTGAACCATGATAAGGTAAATTCTTCTTTTTCCAATTAATTAGGCTGTTCTTCTTATGACTAACTATATTTATATGAAACTGCCAATGAAAGGTGATCAAATTCAGCAGCAACATGTCTAGACAAGTCTTTCTCTTTTCGTATTCTCTGATAGTCTGTGATGATTCTCGATTAGTTCTCGAAATGCAAGGAAACCAATAAGAAACAAGAATCCTGAGAAAAAAAGGATGCTTGGAAATCGTTTAGTGAGATTGCCGATTTCATGATTTCCTGGACTTCTTTTGTTTTTGTTTTTATGTTTTTTAGCATTCCTGCTTCGATTGTTAGTGAGTGTAGTCCATTTTTCAACATCCTTAGGGACAGTTTCCGCCAAATGTATTCCCCAATTGAGAATGCAAAAAGAATGCTTCCTTTTTTTATTTGTATCGTCGCCGAGTTTTTGGAAAAAAATGGCGTCGATTAGCAGGAAACAAGAAAATAAACGCAGAAAGGAAATAGATACAAAACTTTTACTTCTAATGGTGTTTTTCCAATACTTTGCTCTACTCTAGGAATTTTTACTTGGGGTTTAGCTGAAATATATTTGTTATGGTAACTGTTACAAAACTATGATTTTTATTTAAGCAACTAACATTTAATTTTATATGGAATGATAAATATGATGTACACAGCAAAAGTTACAGCCATTTTTCTTGGTATTTACCTTAAATATTCATGTTTACATATAATTTTGGACAGGTGTCTACTTATATTTAGTAATTAAGTGAATTTTAAAATAATTTAGTTTTAATACTTAGTCATGGGGTTAATGGATTTCCATTGAAGTAATATATATTTAAAGCATCTAACATAGAGAGCAAACATATTTTTTTCCTACCGTATTCCCCAAATGAGATTCCTTGAAACCTTAGAAAAATTACAGATATAAAATTTCAAGATAAAATATTTGCATTTTTTTCTACTCTTAATCTTATTAGAAATTCGATTTAAAATGCTTTTCTTAATATGTTTGTGTGATATTTAATGATCTTTTTCGTCAGAAAGAGTAGTGACAAAAATTGAAAGGAATATCTTACAGGTTGATTGTTTTATGTTTATTATTATTATTATTTATTTGAGGTTGAATTTTGTATTGTGACGATAGAAACAGTAACTTAGAGTTGCATACGCAAATTCTGTAACAATATGAACAATAATGTGTACAATTTATTTAAATTACATTGGAATTTTTGGAAAATAAAATATTATTAGGAATAGATTTAGACAATTATAAGAAACTATCAGTTAGCCACCTGCTTCGCTTAGTATTTCGTGATGTTGTATGATCAGCAGCGCACACAAGTGTGGGGGGTTTTCAGGGTCCAAACTCCCTCATAGTCCTTATTTTTTTCGATTAATTATTATCCGATGTATATAGTACGTAAAGTTAAATTAATTGTCATTAGTGATTAATTTTAATCATTAATGCTAATTGTTTATTCAATAATTAATTTTAAGCGGTTTTTTTCTTTCCGAAAATCGACAAAATTAAAAGAATATGCTAGGTGGCGCATTGGAGCATGATACGAGAATGGTGGACTTTCGACCCTTAACCTCACCCCTTAACCTTGAAAAATTTCTGTGTGACCCACTGTGTATGACTACATGCTGTTTATTAGTTATTGATATCTATATGCTCCAGCATTAGCATTCAGTTGCATTGCTATATTTTTATAGCCCTTGCCTTTTGATAAAACTAGGACAGGCCTTGAATTTCTAAACCGGAAGCATAGTTATCATTTACGCTCCCGCAACACACCTTGAGAGTGGATTTCCGCAAACCCCGTTCTTAGCGGATATCTACTCCTCAACAAATGAAACACGCGTACTAAATTTCAAGTACGTTGTTCAAATAGTTCTAGAGATTTCCTGATGAGTGAGTCGCTTTTCTCCTATATATGTTTTGGAGGTAAAAGGCGATATTAGGAATTTCATCAAATCTAAGGAAGATGATCACTTGATGGTAGATGGTAAAATAATGTCTCTTCAAGGTCATTTCCCTGATGAAATTAAATGATTTCATCAAATCTCTGAACTGTTTCTGGGAAATGATGAACCAGTGAGGATTTGCATCGGTAAAATGATATCTGTGTGTGTGTGGGGGGAGACACCTGGGGGTCGAGTCCTTGTACTTTCTAACCATACAGGTAGTACTATCGATCCCCCTAAATATCAACCCCATATCTTTAAAAAAAATGGCGCGCCATAGGATTAACTTAGGGATTGATATTGTAGTGCGTAAGCAACCGAGAGAAAAGATGTACGTCAAAAAATACCAGCCTAATTTACTAATTATTTGTTAATTAGTTTCGAATAAATAGTTTATATTTCATTGACTATTGTTGTATTACTTACATCTACGTTTAATAATGCACCATATTTGTTAAATAAACACTTTTAATCTCTTGGCAATACTATTTCATAATTTCACTGAAACAGCTCAGGGATTCGTTCAAATCCCTTACTTTTATGAAGGAAATCACCTTGAAGAGAGACGTTATTTTAACATCTACCGTCAAGTGATCATCTTCCTTAGGGATTTGATGAGATTCCTAATTTCATCATTTTCCTGCGACATGTGTATATATTATCAGGTCTTTAAAATATATTTCACCCCTTAAAATATTTTGGGTAGTAATAATCAACCATCTTATGCAAAACATATATTAATTGAATTGTGAGTTATGTCTATGGAGATACTACATTGGGATCATTATTTGGTCAAGACATAGTGTCTATTGAATCCTATGGAAATGGTCGAAATTCCTGTTAACAATTTGATTTGGTAACCTTGAAGGGAATTTGCCAATTTAGGACAGTTTACGCATGCTTTGAGTTGTTTGGACTGTCAAATTAAACGCTAAGTTTGTAAAACGGATGACTAGTTTTAGGCTAGTGCTTCAGTTAACCCCTGATGAAATATTTAATATTACCTATTTTACTCTATATATATTGCAATTTACTCTCTCAAACTATTATCATGAAGTCAGTAAATTTCATATAATTTTGACTGTGGCATAATGGAGCAGTTGATATTCTTACACATTTTTCTTAAGGAAGTTTTTTTGTTTTTTTAAAAAATGATACTAACGGGGGAAAAATTATTCTTATTTCAGCTATTGCAGAAATTTTTATTATCACGCTTATCTATTTTTTTTTAAAATATAAAATAGTATCATGCATTTTTTTAAAATTAAAAACGTTTAAATATCTTATGTGAATGTTAATTAGGTTATAAAATTTTGGATTATACCTAATAAAATGGGGAAGTTTTTCATGCATGAAAACTGATAAAAAGTGATGTGTTGAGAAATAGAAATCAGTAATAAAGCTTGGATGAAAAATGTATCAAATTTATTTCAAAAATAGAAGCCTCACAAATCAACAGAAATTTTTTACATAAACATTAAAAAATTCATTCGATAAAAATGCTACATTTTCTCACTGTTGTTGAATTTATTATACCATAAAATTAGGTGTATTACGAGCACCTTTATTTTCAAGCTGCAGTTTTTGATTTTTAGGTATATTCCCCGTTTACCGCGCAATCTCTTTTTTACAAAGGAACCTGAAATGTACGTGCGCAATGTTCTTATGTTTTGAAGTCATTTATTCGAGGTATTATTCTAAGTTTTAGAAAAAAATTAGTATACTTCTAGAACTACAAGCTTTTAAGTTCCTAAGAAATGTCATTTCTTTAAATGAACAATATTGCAGTATATGTAGAAGTCTTATTTTTTTTCTATGCTCGTTTTTTTTCTTTTATTTTTAAATATCTCATTTTTCACCGGCGTATAACGTGCCCCCGTAAATTTCGATATTCATCTTTTGTTCAAAGTGCGCGTTATACGCTGGATATTCCAGTACCTCTGAATGTTTCAGATACGTCAAACGCAGAGAATGAAGAGTGAATAGTTGCGATTTTTTCCCGAAAAGCAAGATAAAACTTCATTAAAAATTTACTATACTTGTGATTAAAAGTTCATTTCAATATTATATATATATATATATATATATATATATATATATATATATATATATATATATATATATATATATATATAGTTCCCATTTTTTAAAATAATACTCGTAAGGGATAAACTCAAAAATTTGGGATTAACCCTTTATATTTACCGAGAGTACTCACTTTAAAATAACAAAGAATAACCAACTTTACGAATATTCTGACAATACTTAGCAGAAATATTCTTTGAAATCCACTCTTCCAAGATATATGACAGCACGGTTTCTATGATGAGTATTTTAGCGAGGAAGGCGAATAGCTTTATCGCAAAAATCGCGTTTTCAGCGGATTGCAAAAATTATCATTTTTGTCCCCCAAAAATAGTTCATGTCAAAATTTAAATGTCTTATTGTTTTTGTATGTTAATGAGGACGTTGAAACCGATTTGACTCTTTTTTTTAAGTGAACAGTGCATATAATTAATTTTACAGTGGAATATATTTAATTAATTCATTAGCTCTAACGGATTAAATTTCTCAAAATTGAGTGTTTTGTTTATGTATATCCCTTAATTTTCAATGTAGTGATCCAAAAAAAATATTGTATGGAAAAAAACTGCAGTAAATCATAATGTGGTAGATAAAGGGTTAAAATGAAATGTATTTTCTCTTGCAATATATTAATTAATATGTGGTAACTGAATAACTTTTATCAATGTAATGGTAATGAATAGAAATAAATTATGAAAGTGTATCTGACCAATGCGTTTTCTGTCTTTCAGCTCTGCTCATTGCCACTGGCTGCTGCATTTACCCCAATGGCTGGTCCAGTCGGGAGATCCGAGATGTCTGTGGGCCGGACTCGGAAGCATATAGACTTGGTATGTGAAGTAATTGATTATCACATTCATACACAAAAGTGATGCACACTTTTATAATTTTTAAATTTCTTTTGAAAAGAAAATCTATCAAATCTATCAATCGAGACACAATGTTAGGAAATCGAGCTCATTTTTATGTGAAATACCGCATTTTATTATGAAGAGTGCTTATTTGAAAGTAATCCATTATCTCATTTATCAATGAAAAAATATGAACTACTTAGTAAAGTATCATAAGAAACTTCAATTAATTAATCAGCGTAAATGACTTATTCTAATTATATGCCTTATTTTATATTTAAATATTAACACTCGTTCAATATTTTAACACAATGTTAGCACACACATATTTTCTTATTCAATGTCCATAGACGAAAGTCAACATTAAATTTATAGGTACTTCGTGGTAGCTTGCAGAGTTCTATGCTCAGAGCTGTTTGAAAGTAATAGTAGACTGAGTTCGGATGACATGTACGAGTATATTATTCCATGATTACTTGTGATTTTGTGTGTATACTATAGTTCATTAATAACAGTAGTTAGCGAGTTGGGACGTGTTAGTGTCTCGCTAAGACATAATTAGAACAGATTGCACTCTCTGCATCAAGGGAGCTCAAGACAACGTGGATTGCTTGCGGTCGTGCATTTTCTTAGTAAAAAGTACCTATATTGATGTATTGAAGGCAGAGTTCAACCACGAACGTAAACGTTCGAAAATATAAGTTGACTGCCTTAAGTGTTCACTACGGTTATATATATATATATATATATATATATATATATATATATATATATATATATATATATATATATAACAGAATGCGTACCTTATAGCGCCCTATATTATCATTCAAGGTTCTAGGTCCATATAAGTATGGCAAATTCAAGCTAGAAACGTCCGTTCTTGTTGGTGTCTCTATAAAAGAATAAGTCCATTTTAATGTTGTAAGCAGAACAGAAATTCGGCTGAAAAGACGAGTAATACCACTCCTGTATCCATGATTGTCGATCAACATGCCGTTCCTGACACTCCGATCTCTTTTACAGCGTCGAGAGAAATTTCTATTACGGTGTTCGTGTTGATTGCCCGTTTGGTTGTAAATGTCGTCGCATTTTCCGTGCGGACATTTGTCGCCCTACAAACGAACCGATGATCTTAATTCAGAGCACATGGCATAGTTTTAAAATTCTGTGAGGCTGTGCTGATAACATGTCTGTCCTCTTGTACATCTGATTTGGGCCCCTGGGATCGTTCACAGCTTAAACAGTCCCAGTAGACCACGAATTGTTTGCTTACTTGTAGCGGTTTTTTGCTTCTTACGCGATACTTAGTAAGATCTCTGCACAAACAACCAAAGCAAATGCGACCCTTAAGGTATCCTACTACATTCGGAACCGTGATTTTGCAAGAGCGTATAAATGGATATTATTTATGATATGCAGTTTCACTTAGATTAGGAAATGTATATAAAATTGTTTTAAGAATAGTATTATAGTTAAAAATTATTTAAGTACAATATTTTGACAAAAAATGACCGGTTTTCAAAATAGTCTCCTTTTGTAAAAAATGCTTGTATTATAATACATTGCCTATATATTGCTCAGACCTCTGTACAGAGGCTCAACTAGAATTTTGGAAATATATAATTTAGAAGTGGGTTTATCCATGTTTTACGACAACAGAAGGGAGAAATTTTAAGAAACAAAAACGCCGATTATTATTTCAATTGGTTGTAACTCTGAAAATAATAAGAATTTTTCAAACATCATAGTTGAGCATTTGTACATAGGTCTGAGCTATATACAGACAAAATATTATAACAATAGAAGCATTTTTCACAAAAGGAGAACATTTTGAAAAAAGGTTATTCTAAGTTAATTTTTTGCCAAAATATTGTATTTAAATAACTTTTTTTGTCATAATATCCTTAAGACAGTTTTATACATGTATTCTAATCTAAGTGACACTAAATATCATGGAAATTATCCATTTATGCGCTTTTTTAAAGTCACGATTCCGAACGTAGTCGGATACCTTAATGAAAACTGCTTTGTTCAATTTTCGATTTCATTTAGACTATAAATTTTGTTTTTCCAACATGCTTCGCTTAAGTGCCATGAAATGTTAAATATCTTTAAATGTTTCATCAAAAATGTCATTTACTTTTGAATGTCAACTGAGAGGCATTTCTGTAATGACATTTTCAAAATGTGCTTTTTTTTAAAGTGCCTAACTAAATTGATAATGTGATGTAAGTAAGCAGTCCTGTATTATTTTGAAAAATATCTTGCTTCAGCCACACACGCCCACGCACGGACGCTTTGTTTTTAATGCATTCGTACCCTTTTTTAAATAAATTCTCCAAATAATCGAATATCTTCTGTCTCCTACTTCGTTGGAAAGGTATATTATATATGCTGCTTTTCATAAAAACATCTTGAAAGTTCGACACACCTCTAACAAAATAACTTATATTTAATTGATTTCATTAACATCAGTATTGTATTAGAAAAAAATCTGTCCTTGAAAACATTGCATTCTCTTATCATAAGTATTGACACTATTTGACCTTTCAAGAGGGGTAATGTTTTTTTAAATATTCCAGTCTTAAAATTTTCTTAGTGTACATGTTAAAAGATCTGAATTCAATAAAAATTCCTCTTTCCGTTCTTCTTGCTGAAAATTTCACTTGTGACAGGAATACATTAATTCCGTCGTTTTTGGAGAATGTTCGCCCGCATACTTGCAGTGTGTCAATTAAAGCTTCTAAATAGTTTTCCTTTAAAACATGGTACCACCTCTTCGCTTTTGTTCCACGTAATTCAGTTAGTATGGAACTGTGTTCCGTAACGAATTACTAAGATTGGTGATTATCGCTTCACTGCAAATGATGTTGACGACTTGACCCAGACTGTAATGGTTATCGCCTAGCTAACTATGAATGTGAATGGTATGCAAATAAAGTGTATAGGAATATGGTAATGACTATTCCATGTTCTTGAAACAGCTAAGCTATTAACCACTGATGGCGACAGGTTGCTCCATAGGAAAATGTTGAGAATGTTGGTTCACTTCTGTAGTATCCAATTAGATATCAAACTAATGTGTTAGCTGACGAATGAGTGCGGTGCCTTTCAAGGAGATCGAAATTAGTTTTCTAACTTCAGAGATTTCTAAGGTGGTATAATTAGTATAATGTGCGGCTTCTTAGGTGTACGTTGCTAGGGTTAAGTTCATAATACTTGTTAATTATTTGAAGTTGAAATATGAGTGTTATATTTTAAGTTCACGTCTTTTTTTGAATAATTGGTATTTAAAATATGCAATTAGTTGGAACAAAAGCTCCAGGACAATGAATGCGTATATATTTATTCTTTAGTGACTTTTTTAGTTGATCAAAATAATTCATTTAAAAACTCTTTTAGACTGGAATGAATTGGTGGAATTTTTGAAATATATCTTTTGATATCTAACTGATATGAATGTACATTCATACTTGTTAGGTGTAAAGATATCAAATATTTTTCTATTTCTCTGTATTTTATACATCTATAAATTTTTTACATAGTTGTTTCATATTTGATTGTTAATTCGAAGATAGATTTCGAAATATTTTTTGAATGAAAGATATTTATATTTTGTATCTGAAATCTTAATATATATATTTCTCCGTTCAATCCATTCCCCATAATTTTAAAATCATGGTTTTATAATGTATGTTAGATGCGTAATCACAAATATTAATGTAATTATTTGTTATTTATGAGAGACTCAAATATAATATTCATTTAGAACATTTCTCCCTCACTGCTTCGATAAACAAAAATTACTTATCAGAACAGCTATTGATTCACGCATTTGCTTTTTTCTACATTCCTCTTTTTATTATCTAAAATTGGAAGCAAAGCTAATATTTATTACTATCAAATGCACTTGAATCATTCATTAAAAATATTGCTTCGAATTTGGATGAGTAACTACTATCATCCTAACAATTATTTTAAAAAGATTTAAAACATTTCAATTTTCTTAAAATAAAACGAGAAGTAAAAAAAAGAGCTAATTATACTGATACCATTCTAAATTTCTTTACACGAAATTAAAAGCATCTCATTGAGCATCCTCCGTCTTTTACTGTAATGTTAAACGTTGTCTTCTATTTTTCCATGTATACGCTTATCGACTTTCTTCTAAAATTTCTTACAAAAACTTGTATTAAAATGTTATATGGGATAATAATAGGTAGAAAACTTAAGATATTAATTACTTTTTCAGTCCTTTTGGCGTTCCTTAAATATTTTTGTACGTGGCTGACCGTTGAATATCTTTTTAACTGCATCAATTACTTAGTACTCGATACAGAAAACAAATAATTTTGTAGGGAACAAATGTTTTGGGTATAATGTGTGTGTGGTGGAGACTTCGATGTCTCCAAATTTCTTCAGAACTTTGATACGCGTATGCTCTTTAGAAACCCAAAATATAATTAATAGTGGCCTAGAATTCTCAATATGAAAAACATTTAAGACTTAAGTCTCTGAAAACGCTAGTGACAAAGAATCAAAGTGTTTGCATTTCAACATTCAAACCTTTTAAAAACAGCATCAAAAATCACAGGAAAATTTCAAAGCCTAAAAATGATGTGTCCAGAAAAAAAGTTAATAATTTGATTGTTGAAAAGAGTTAAGGCTACTTGCGTATTATTTAACATCAAATAATATTGTCATATCAAAGAAGTCGCCAAATGACGCGATATACTGCCAATAGTGGAAACAGTTACCTCGCCGTTGATGAATGTAATAATAACTATGACAGCATTTGGCGACATTTTTTTCATTGATGATGTCTTTTTGTTCGGTGAAATTGATGACGGTAGAATACGTAAGCTCTGAATTATTCTTTAATATATTTCAACATTACATGAAGTTTGACACTACTGGTATAAATTGCTGATGTCCCAATTTGATACATTTTTGAGTTTTATCTTATAAATATGGTGGTTTCTTAAGATTTACTTAAGTATTTTAAATTTTGAATAGATTTTTAAGTATTCATTAAAATTCTATAAATATATAGTTGAGTTGACAGTATGTTAATATTGTTATTTTCTCTCTATAGGCTCTTGTCAGATATCGTGGTCTCTCTACCTGCTGTGTACTGGTGTTGGCATTTTGTTACTGTGCGTCATCTTATCCCTGAAAGCCTCTCATGTCAAACCGAACTCTTTCCGCATTTGACACCACCATCACGCGTCCACTGCATTCTGCCACAACCAGCACCAGCCGCAGCAGTCACGATTTCTGCTCCTGCGTCGCCAACACCGTCCTCGCCAGCAGAGCTTCGAGATGCAGATCCAGCACCTGGATGAGGAAGACATCGCCACCATCACACGAAGCTGACAAAGACTGACCACATGTGACGCAAAGAGGCCAGCCAAGAAGAACAAACAAAAGAACAAAAACATCGTAGATGAACTCTGGACGGCCTCTTTGTGATTGGATGGATATTGCTGGACTGAACGACTAATAAATTTGCTGGTTGGACCACATTAACTTCTACGCAGTGGACGTGGACTTTTTTTATTCTTTAAAAGCCAAAAATGAAAACTCTATAAAGTGTTAGTTGCAGTGTTTTGCAAAAAAAAATATAGCTTGGTGCCAAGCTACAGAGTGTAATAGAAAATGGATTAAGATAATTTCTAAGAATTTTAAACTCAAGATAAAACATAGTCTTTCGGAAAATGGAACATCCGTGTTTTTATCTTGACTGCGTTAAAAAAAAGTTTTTTTTAAAAAAAAAACTGGTGATTTTAGTCATAATTCTGTTATTTAAAAAAAACTGGTGATTTTAGTCATAATTCTGTTAAGTGTTTTGATAAGAATTCACTGTATGATTGTGCAACTCCTATCATTGGTTTTCAATCATAGAAGAAGGTGTTTGTATGTTTTAATGTGCTTTTTTTTACAAAACATCAGATAATAAATTAATAATATATACGGCTCTTTTAATGTTCATTATTATTGATAATAACTAATTTTCTGTGAATAAAAAACATTTTAATATACAATTATTTACTTTATAATTCTGATGATATACGACAGTGAAGCTTTCTATTTTAAGGAAAAATCATTGCTTTTAATGGTGACAGTTTGCTGTATATAATCGTATTGAGATTTTGTTTTAGAAACACATATCATTAATAATTGTAACAGTTATATTATCTTAAACTAATAAAAGAGGCTATATGTAATATCTCCATTTTCTGTTACATCCTTCTGGGATCAAGCTACATTTCTAAAAGAAAATATTTGTACTTTTACGTATCTCTATACATTTAAACTACTTTGGATGGACATTGATAAAAATATTGTGTGTCAATTCCTGTTGCATATACAGGTTCAAGAACATTTGAATATCATTCTATATCATCGAGAACAGTCAAATGGACTTCAAAAAAGTCTGTTAACTGCAAAAAAATGAAATTTAAAGATTTTGAACTAACATTAAATGATGTGCATTGCATTTCTCTTCAATACGGTTTTATACTGGCCCATTTAAGGCCATGTTTTGCATGTCCTTTTTAAAACGTAGTTAGAGTGTACAACTGATTATTGCTTGTTCAGTGTCTACTTGTTACTGTTGTGAAAGATATGTTTCCTTACGTCAACACTTAACTCCATCCGATTGACGGGAATATCGAAAACAAAAATGTTTATTTAGGGTTTGAAATTTTATTCAGTGTTGGAAATATATTGGACGATTCTAAATTGCTTGATATGAGATTATCTTTGTTAGCGGGATAGTGATATGGAGGCTTTTGTGGTGCTGTTTTTTTAATGAAATTGCAAAAGAATTTATAATTGTACGAATGATATTGTGTGTTTTTTTCATCTATCTTATTGTCTTTGTAGTCATATATGTTATTCATGTGATTGTTTTGTGATGGTTCTGGTTATATAACAGTGACTTTCTGTAATGCAAATTTTGTTTTTAAAAGAATTACCTTTGATTTGTGCATCATTATGAGTTCTACTTTTGAAGATTTTTCATAAAAAATTTGAAGAATTTAATATGAAAAAATAGAAAAAAATGGCAACTTTTATTTGATTTTGTATTTATTCTTTTATTGCCTCACCCTACGTTCTATCAAATTTAGAAAATACATATTTGTTTCTTTTAAACAAAATGTGAAATAAATATTTAATCGCTATACGTAGTCTTTTATACAGAAGCATTGATAAGATTTTTGTTTCGATTCGTCATTAAATTCATTATCTGCAAATAATCCCCCACATGTATACTTTCTTAAAAAATCATTGTACAGGAAGTCACTGTAATATTTCAGTTTTAAGCATAGAGGTTGTGTGATTACTATTGCTCATCACAAGCATGTAAGAGATTAACTGTATTCTGATATAATATATATCTGAATTTGTTGCCTTTTTTTAGGAATATAATTGCATTGTATTGTGATTTTTATTTCTGAATTTCATATAAAGTTGAATAAATAAACTTAAAAAAATTCATATGCTGCTCATGAAGATGTATACATTTCTTGCAATTGTGTTTTTACTTTCAAAGTTTTAGCATTGTGAAAAGCCAATTCCTTTTAAAGTTTCAGATGTGAACATCAATGAATTTGCAAGAAGTATTTCCAAAGAATGATTCCATACATTTGACCTATCATATTACCTAAATACAAATTTTGAATACTGACTTTTTTAACAGTTAATTTTTTCCACACACACATATAATATGTGTGTGTGTTTTTGACTTGAAACATGACACACACACACGTATGTGTGTGTCATGTTTCAAGTCAAAACCAAGTTTTTTAAAAACGGTTTATTTACACGTCTGGCGCTGAAAGAAAAAGGCACCAAAGTGAAAATCTAAGTGGCCTTACCACTTATGTCCAGATGTGTTAAGTACCGTTCTCTTAGTTAATGAATTACATTTGAAAGTGAATGTTGACATATAGGGCTATAAAAAATATTGATCTGGGATTAGAAGTATTCTGTTTGGATCATCTGTTCGGAGAAATAACTGGGTGTTTAATTTAATACTTGAAGATATAATTGAAAATAAAAGTTAAGTATTATACAGGGAATTTAATTTTAAATATAACTTATTTATCCTTATATATATATATATATATATATATATATATATATATATATATATATATATATATATATATATATATATATATATATATATATATATATATATATATGAGTGCGTTTTGATGGTTTTGTGGTACACGTTTCCCCATGGTCTTAGATAGCTCAGCAGTTTACATTAGAATAAATATGATCCATACACCTTATACTTAAAAATCCACAAAAAGTTCGAAGTAAATAAATGAAATTTTATTAAAATTACGTAAGATCTTAAAAATATTTTTAAAGTTTAATTTATTTGAGAATTTTGTTGATACGTGTAGTTTAACTAAAAGTGGAGCTTCACTTAGAAGTTGAATCATTCGAAAAAATTAATACACGTTTTAAAGTTCTTAGAGAGTGGAAAAAAACTGGACTTCAAAAGATAATTCAGCATGTATCATATACAGTGAAAATACGAATCAGAATTACTCTTATGGTTTTGAAAACGCCTTGTTGCATGGAATAATTGTGTAATGTAAGTTGTTAAAAAATAAATTCTTGTAAAAAAATGGAAATAATAGTAATGGAAATAAATAAGATGGTATTTTCAACTTTTTTGTTCAAAAAGCCACGCTTGTGGATTTGAGAGATATTCCAAATTTTTAAATACCACAAATTTTTCTTCCATCATTTTGTTAACTCGGGAGAAGTCGCGTACTCGATACTCGTGTTAGTGGTCGCTCCGTGTGACGGAGTCGCACCCAATCCTTTTTTTTATAATTATTTTTATTGTACACGATACAAATCGTAATTCAAGTGGATATTTTAACTAAGAGAAAGTTTTTCCCCTACTTTTAAGGACTTGCCAATTTTTCTTTGATAATTTGAGAAAAAATCCAATTAAACCTAACTAAAATGTTTCAAATGCGCCATGATTAATAAAGAACACAAATCACAGACACTTTTCGCTAACATTACAAGAATGATATTTGCTGGAAAATATTGTCATATTTAGTTCAAATTATTGTAGTTTTATTGTCCTTTAATGAAAGACAAAAGAGCACTGGAACATTTCTTGCTTGTGTCTTTTTGTCTGGGGTACCTTGTGGTACGCTTCTGTCTTCATAACTTTCTTCGTGGAGTTTTTGCGGTAGCATTTAAAATTTTCCTTAGATTCAAACTTTTCATGTCCATCTCTTTCTCAAATTTACTTTCGTTATAATGGTTAACATCCATTCTTTCATCAGAATCTTTCCCCAGGATCATTGTCAACTTCATCCAATAGAGATTACAGATGCCTATTTCTTTTTTTATATTCTGTTCATTTACATTTATAAACCACAATGAGTTATACAACACAGCAATCAAAACACTAAAGCTGGGAAAAAATAGAGGAAAAATTTAGCCTGTTCATAGCGAGTATTTTGGAACAAAAGTGGTTGCTCAGGCCTCAGTCACCTCAAGTACCTTAAGATTGTATGTAAGGTTTGTCGCTCCAAAAAAATAGGGATTTGTGTGACAAATACATTTTATTTCTCTTGAAAATTCTCATATAGGAGGATATTGACTAGATCATTTGTAAAAAATAAGCAGTTCTCCCAGAATCAAAGATTTCGTGAGCCTGGGGTGACTCTGTGCCCCGCTTGACTGATCTTGGGTTAACAAACCAAACTGCGTACCATATAGAGCAGGGGTACTCAACCTTTTTTTTTCTGCTGGGCCGCATACATATATCAACTATTTCACGCGGCCCGCATACATATGTTAGTTATTTCACGCGGGTTGCAACATGAGAGTAAATGAGGGAAGGGGGGGGAGAAATGCTTTATAACCATGATAACATTTTAAATTTAAAATATGGAGAATTGATCAAAATATTATAACACCTGTTTAGTTTTTTTTTTCAATTATAATTTTTTTAATTTTTTTTTATTTTTCTCACTAACACTAAATTAGAAGCATTTAAGAAACACTCCTTCACAATTTCTGCATCAGTAAACGGTTTCATATGATTACCAATAATATAACAAACTGAATAGGATGTCTTTGTTACCGCTGAGATATTACCACTAATAAAACCCTTTGTTGCTGTTGCAAAGATTATTGAAGAAAGCCAATTATTGACCTAAGTTTGATTTCACTTCAAAATCCCCCAATCGTTTTGAAACGATATATTTTCTTCGAATATTTTTCACTTGCAAGACTTGGAAGATAGTTAAAAATTAGTTCCACCCATATAATTGTCGCTACTCCACTGTTGTCTGTTACCACTAACCGTAATCGTTCCAAATAGAAAAAGAATATCAATTCGTACCCGTATGGCATCGACAGTAAAAAGCAAAATTGATACATTTTTTTTTTTTTTGGCAAAAAACTTTTCACCAAATATTTAATACAATGTTCTTAAATAAGAAAATTTCTCACGCAACGGGCTACTTAAAAAGGCTCGGTGGGCCACATGTGGCCCGCGGGCCGCTGGTTGAGTATCGCTGATATAAAGCAACAATATAAAATCAGATGATAAAGTTACTTTAGCTTTCGATTGAATGAAAGTAAATCGATATAAGTATAACCATTGACACCTTTCCAAATCAAATGGATTATTACTTATTCTTTAAATGTTTGAATTTTTCCGTTAGATAGGGAAAACATGTTTAAATTTTTTTTTCTTAGGGTTTACCAAGAATATGTAGCATGAGAGTTGCCACATGTGTTGTAAAAAAATCTGTTAAAATTGTTAATTACTTAATCCCTCTCTGTCTTGGTCATTACCAAATTTTCATTATCAACTAAAATAAAACTCGAATAACATTCTACAAACGAAATAAAAAAAATACATATACGTTTTAAAAGTTTTGTCGAATTGGAGATAATATAGACACGAATAATTTATTTTCGAAAAGAGTCATGTTAAAAAAAAACTTCTGAAAAATATAATGGAGCTTATTTCACAATAATAGTTTTTTTTATTCGTTAAATTATTTTTAATCTTTGTATAGGACATTAAAAAGGAAATTTAAGGGCTTCTTTCGCTTTTTTTATCATCCCCAAAATCCATGTGTTTACTCGTTTTTCAAAATTCATTAACTAAAAGGATATTTAAGACTGAATTCTAATTTGTGATTTTTCTAATGCTTATTTGCAATATGATACTTAGCACGAAGATTCTAAAAGAAATTTCTCAAAGATTTATCTTCAAGAGTTAGGATAAAAGTTACGTAGAAAATGTATCCACTTAAATTAAGTAGATGCATTGAATGTGATTTTAATATAAATTGTTCTCTATACTTATTTTGAATTTAAACACTAAGATGATTTATGGAATTAAATTCAAGTGTAAATAGTGATTATTTGTTACGGGGTTTATAGTTAGATGCTAAGAGTAAATTTAATAATGTCTGAAATATTTTTGAATTGACTGCATACACACATCAATCCTGATTTAACTACAAAATTAAATTACGTGTGACATTTACAAAAAATCATCGCATTTCTTAGTTTAAATGATTAAAAATTTCGGAAATTTTTGAAAAAATTTACGAAGTATACCATATACTAAGGAGGTACCAAATACTGAGTATATACTACATAAGGATATACATTCATAAATTCCATGCGCTAAGTCTCAAAAACATATATAATTTTTTATATCTCTTACTGCCTTATAATTTTCAGAAATGTTTTTTGCGATTTTCTATATAAAAGAAAAATATATCTTTATAATTAAATTAACTCAAAATTACATATCATTCAAATGGATTATGTATTGACTTTCTTAAAATTATTCTTTGGGCGATTTATTTTAATTTAACATCGAATTACTATACATCAACAAATACTATTCTTATATAATAATATATGAACATATTATCATGTAAAATAGATTTTTAAAATCAATATAATAATTTACAAATGCGTTTAAATGCGTTACAATTGCATTTTATTCAGTATGTATAAATTGAAATTAAACTTTTCCTTTGGAATTAAATTATTACACCAGCATGTTGATCAAGATCGATTACTTTTTAAATAAGTAGTGAATTCAACTTTAAGCGATAAACCAATTTTAATCATTCTAAAAGGATATGCATATATTACGTAACATTTAAACAATATTTCTTTAAAAAAGAATCTTTTTCTGACAGTCATAAAATTATTTCTCTTTTGTTAAAATCAAAGTACTTTAATTTGGTAATGTATTGATGGACTAGTGTCAGACATCCTAACTTATTTAAAGGTAAAACAAAACGACTTATGTGCTTCTTTTCATAAGTACATTAATTGAAAAAATCATTAAAAAATATTTAAGTTATGACTAAATTGTGTATGTGTGTTGATTTTATGAAGATATTATATAAGTTGATTCTTTATATATAGTATAATAAAATAAAATAATAGAAGACAAATCGTAATTCCTACAAAGCTAAGAATGAGTGAAATTGGATTTTAAAAACATATCAAAACCCGCAAAAATATAAGTAAAATAAATGGTGCAAAAGAATACCTTACTAAAATTGGATAAAAACAGAAAATACAAGAATCTGAGGTATTGAGCTATTAAAATTGAAAATACCAAAATTTAGACTTAATGGAGTCATTGAACTACAATGGAGAACTATTATTGTTTCTAAAACTGTTAATGATTCAGGATTGTGAAATAGCATTAAGTAATGCTTTATGGATCCCCGTTCCTCGTTCAGCAGAAATTTTCGATTTAATGGAAATGTATACATATAATATATATATATATATATATATATATATATATATATATATATATATATATATATATATATATATATAAAGTATAATAAAATAAAATACAAAGTGAAAAAGTTGTATAACCTACAATGGCAAAGAAGAAAGAAATTGGAGTTCAAGATACATAACAAATGTAGATAAAAAAGAGTCTTTGGACTAAAATGGAGACCTATTATGATTTCTAGATCTGTCGCTGAATTAGGCCAGTGATTTAGGTTTAAGCAAAGCTTTATGGATCCAACTACCTGTACAGCAGAAATTTTGGACATAACAGAAAAAAACAGAGCTATGTTGAAAAGTTAAGCCTATTCCTAACACACGTGGATGATAAACCAGACAGAGAAGTAAAATGAAATTATTAAAAGAAAACAATAATGCTTCTCTCATAAAGAATAATAATAATAATAAAAATAATTGTATATATATATATGTAATATATATACAAGTATATATGTATATATATATAGTATAATAAAATAAAAGTGAAGAATAACTAGAACCCACAGTACTAAAGAATTAAGAAATTGGAATTCAGCAAGCACAACAAAAGTAGATACAAAAAGTCATAAGACTAAACTGGAGACCTATTATGATTTCTAAAGCTGTCGCTGAATTAGGCCAGCGAATTAGGGTTAGCTATGATTTATGAACCCACCTTCCTCGTACAGCAGAAATTTTCGACATAATAGGGAAAAAAAACCCAAGTAGAAAAAATAAGCCTAATACAGCACGTGGATGTAGAACCTAACAAAATCGTAAAAAGAAGCTGAGAAAAGAGAACAGTAATGAATCTATCAAGGAGAGGAATAATAAAACTTTTTGAATAGAAAATATTAGGAGAAACTTACTCTTGTAAAACAAAAATCCTGAACTCAAAAATCCTGTCCACGAAAACACCACCTACTTGAAAGAGATTCTACGAGAAATGGCGAAAAAGATTAAAACACCAGCGCAGGAAAGAAAAAAATCGAAGTGTCATCTGCATAGTTATTTTGCAATTAAACTAACCGCAAAGATAAATAATTAAGTAAACAACACAAAAGTTTTAAATAAGATAAAGAACAGAGTTCAAAATAGATAGTAACAAACATAAATATATTAAAGTAAATTTACTAGGATGATTATATACTAGAAAGTTATATTGCAATTAAATTAAACGTAAAAAAATTTTTAATATATTTTTTAAAAATAAACTCAATAGAGAGAGAGAAGAAATATTAATTAAAATAACGAACTAAAATAAAACTAGATTTAATTAGAAATAGAAATATATTTAAAGATAAATTTACTAGGATATTTGTATTCTAAACAATTATTGCAAAATTTCACAAAATTATTATGTATTAAAATTTTATCAGTAACTAAATCATTGTTTCTTTTCATAAAATTTAAGATAATGTTTCTAAAAATTGATAGGTGTAGGTTACTTCCCCAGAAAGAGGCTTTTTTATAATGTTAAAATTAAATGAGTCTCTTTTATCAAAAATATTACTTGTAAGCAAATTATTCTTAAGGTTTAATTGAAGGTCCAAATATATATATATATATCAAGAATATATATATATATATTCTTGATATACATATCAAATTTTAGGAATATTTAAAGAAGTTTTTTTACATTGCAATACTGTTTCAAATAACTTTAATGCTTACAAATGTAATAGATATTTAGATAAGCTTCAAAATAGTAAATTTGGCAATAATAAAATTTCTTTTTACAAAAGATGTGGCGACAAAAGATGTAAAACTTATAAAATGATCCATAATGATCAAATCAAAGAGGATTCTAAATTTACATTCTGTAAGACATATAAATGTTTTTACTTATTGATATGTAATAAATGCCAATTTAAATATATTGGAAAGACGTCTAATAAAATTAATATTAGAATTTATCAACATAAGTGAGATACTAAATACTTCAATAGTATTAAAAATTGAAATAAAATAGAAATACGACACTGTAGTACGAATGGTTTTGAGCATGTTTCACTTAATATTATTAAAGTTGTTCCCGATATTAAAGAAAGATTATGGTGGGAAAATTAATGTATATTAAATATTATAATTCAGTTTATCCTTATGGACTAAATGTATTATACAAGGGAAAAATATTCTACATGCAATTAAACAAAATTCTCAAGATTATTATTACAATAATGAGATTAATAAAATAACTAATAAAAGAAAAATAGAGGGCCTAGAACTAAATATTAAGTAGAAACAAAAAAGCACTTACAGACAGTATTATAGATGTTTGTAATAGCTTTGATAACAATTTTAACATAAAACACATTAAATCTTTCATGTTTGGACTCAGTAAGACAGAATTATGTATTACAGAAGTTGTACTTATTTCACATAAAATTAAAGATTGCTATGTTTTGCATATTATAAATGACATTCACAAATTTTTGAAACTTAGAAATAACATAAAAGTTAATGTTAATAAAGATTATCAAATAGAATATTGTACACTTTTATATACATGAATAAATCATATGATAATATTAATTTTTCTAGCATTTTTTAAAAAACACATGTCATCTTTCCCAATACAAAATATTGCTATTAAAAAAGCTTTTAAATACAGTAAAAAATAGGTAGATCAATTTTTAACTATAATGTGTATATAAAGCAAGAAAACTTAATACGTAAATGTAATGAATTTAAAGAATTTATAGATAAACATCACAAGCATGTTGTTACTGGTGACCTCAATATTGTAAAAGACAAATAATCTTAGAAACATAATTATTAAAGGTATTGGTTTTGGATTAAATTTCGAATAATAATAAAATTATAAAAAATCAGTTATATAATGATATTAAACAATTTATATAAAAATAACTCTTAAATATAGTATGCCTATAGAACTCAAATTGTAGAAATTCAAAGAATTTAAATGTAATATTACACAACAACGTAATAAATATAACTTTGGTACAGATAATAAAATATTTTTAAAGATATTAAAAATCAGATTAAAACATTGCAAAATAAATTTATTATAGTTTATGTTGATAAAGTGCCAGGAAATGTTGCCTTCATATGTAAATCCTATTATAATTTAAAGATCAACAAATATTTTGATACTAATGCAGCTTTCATTAAATCATCAGTTTCAGATAGAGAAATAAATAAACGAATTTCGGCTTTTCATAAACAAATAAGAATACAAATTAACAATAATTTTAAATTTCCACATATATTCTCTCCTTACTCCTAAATTTCATAAAGACCCAGTCAAATTTAGGACAGTTACAAATGGATTTAATACATATATCAGCAAAAAAGGCAAAATAATCCATGAGAGAGAGAGAGAGAAATATTACATGATACAATAAATAATCTTAAATCCACAGCCGTACTTAAACATAGTAAAACATTGGTTGAACTAATGAAAGATAAAAGGATTTATTCAGTCTATAGTTAAGATTTTGAAGATCTTTTTAACTCTATTAATATTGATGATTAGGTTAATATACTTGTTAATTTACATAAAGGTAATTTATTTAATAATGTTAATTATGATAGATTTAGTTCACTACTTAGGTTTGTACTTAAATAAAACTGTATATAATATAATGGTAACTATTATCTGCAGATTAAAGGTTTGCTACAAGGTGCTTTGCGAGCAACAGTCTTGCTAATTTATATTTAAATTACATTGAAAGTAGTTACATTAATAATTTTACGTATTATATTTATCGTTATATAGATGACATTATCATTTTTGGCAAGCAAGTCAATTTTAAACCGAATCCTGATTTTTATCCACAATATCTCAATTTAATACAAACAAATAGTAACAACAATGAAGCCAATTTTCTTGATATACATATCAAATTAAAAATAATGTAATAGTTTCTAATATTTATGATAAAAAATATTTTAATTTCAATATTATGAAAGTTCCTCATTGGGAGAGTTATGTACATGTTTCTATATTCAGAAATATTGTTATTAATTATATACAACGCAATAAATTTCTAGTCTAAAAAATCAGATATAATACACTCTTGTCCATAAATTAAGGATAATGAAGTTAAGGCAAAGAAAGAGACAGAAGCAAAACAAATTTGACTTATTTGTAAAGTCTATTTTTTAAACAAAAGGTAAAGAGCAAAAAAGATGCTATATGTTTGAAATAATTAATAAAAATTACGATTTTTACTCCCTGGAGAAAATTTCAAAAAAGAACCTTTTTACAAAAAACAGTATAACATGGTTAATATAATGGTTAATACGGAGTATGTCTCCCGGACGATGCAATGCAGGCCTTACAACGCCTAGACATGCTGAGTATCAAATTATCAATATGATCTTGGAGAATATTACACCACTCATCAAGCAATGCCTTCCGAAGTTCCGGTAGACAGGTGGGAGGGGGTTAACGGTCTGCAATTCGTCGGCCAAGCATATCCCACACATGCTCTATTAAATTCAAGTCCAGTGAGTATGCTGGCCAATCCATACGGGTGATATCCTCCAATTGAAGGCGTTCGTCTACAGTGTTTGCGTGGTGAGGACGGGCGTTGTCAACCATAAATAGAAATTCAGCACCCATGGCACCCCGAAACAAACGTACATGTTGTTCCAGAATGACATCCCGATAGATGTGGCCTGTCATCGTTACACTCTGAACATGCAGGTCAGTTCTGGAACCAAGAATAATTCCTCCCCAAACGAACCATCCTGCACCACCGTAACGGTGTCGTTCAATGGTGTTCTCTTGGTGGTAACGGGTACCTGGTGCTTTCCATATTAAAGTCCGGCGAGAATCAGACTGCAAACTAAACCTGGACTCGTCAAAAAACATCAGACAAGACCACTGTTGTGGTGTCCACAATGCATGCTCTCTACTCTAGGTTAATCGCAGTTGACAGTGAGTTGCGGTAAGTGGAACACATTTGACAGTCCTACGAGCATAAAAACCAATGTGTCCTAAGCGTCTATGCACGGTCTGCCTTGAAACTGTCGTACCGGTAGCTGAAGAGAGTTCACGAGATAGGTCTGATGCTGTGCTCCGTCTGTTTCTTTAGGCAGTAACTGCCAAATATATACCGGTCCTCATTCGGCATTGTAACTCGGGGGCGACCTGTGCTGTAATATCTACTCACATTACCATCATCTTGAAATCGATGCCAAAGCCTGGAGATGACACTCCGGGCGATTCCAAGTTCCTCGGATACTTCCAGCGGGGCACGTCCACATTCCTGTCGTCCAATAATTCTACCACGTAAAATATCTTCCAAATGCTTTCTTTGTGCCATAACTATGCGGTTATTGCACTGAAAGGTTTGTAAAACGCTTGGGAACAATTTTACTTCTTTGCCACAATTCCTTATATACCCCTCTCTTACGCTCTCGTCATTGTGACGTACTATCCGCGCCATCTGGTGGTTTCCTGTAATTTGCATATTCTTCTTCATGATGTGTGTGATAATTCTACAGGTGAAATTTTTAATTTAGAGTTCCATTTTTGTGTGATTCTGAATTATCCTTAATTTATGGACATGAGTGTAAATAACTATAAACATTTTAATAAATATTGCTTAAATCTGAAATACCCAATTAATTTTATTAATAGTTATATGAATAAAGCTATTAGAAAAAGTAAGGATTAATATTTCTTAAATTAATAATACTTTATTACTATAAATTTACATAATTCCTAGTTATAGTTACCTCTATTTTCTGATATTAGATAAAATTACTTATTATTTAAATCATGTATATCTAGTGTCACTAAAGTTACGGTAATTTGTAACTCTCCTTTTAGTTTGTTTTTCCGTTTTTTATGCTTTTGTTAAGTCCTACATTTCAGCTATTCACATGCTTTGAATCTGCATTAGGGTCCAGAATCTGGCAATAACTTATTTATTGCACTCAGATTTAGCGCGGGCTCTGCATTTTGAAGTGAAATTTTTAGGTAAGTTACCTCTATCTTGTAATGGATTTAGATATTCCTATTCATTTCTTTCGATAGGCTTTTCCTCAGTATTGTTTACATAAAGGGGGAAGGTCGGCTGGCTAAAAAACATGTTCAACCCCACTTTTATATAAATTATTTTATATAGTAGCTGTCCTAAGTCAGCAATGTTTATAATACTGTGAAGCATTCATTTTATAATATTTAATCTCGGCTGCTCATGTGTCCTTCTTTGTATGATCTTCCTACTGTACATATGTTTTTTCGAATATGATTGATGAATGTTTATCTCTAGTTTGTAGAGAATTAGATATATATATATATATATATATATATATATATATATATATTCGTTTATTCACAATATTAAAAATAATTATTCAACATATGGTTAACAACTAAGGTAACGTTACTTCGTTAACAATAACTTGGTGTTATTCAGATAAAATATATAATTAACATTATATGAGATAGCTAATATAATTTACTGCCGTATAATAAAATTCCTTTACATTTGGATTTTCTTAATAAGAAAAAAAATGAAGAAATTAGAGGGATAATTTATTCGTTTTCTTTCATGCGATTGTTGATAATTTTTTCCATCAATATAATTATAAAGAACAGAAATTGAAAGTATATATTTTATTTAATTTTAATGTATTTTCATGTACTCACATCACTGTATCTAGCAAGAAAAATTATTTATTACAGAAAAGAAAGATACATCTTATATACATAAATACACTGCTCAAAATAATTAAAGGATGTTGCGGTTTTAGGTGGATCTTGTGGCTGAGAAACTTATTAGCTGATTGATACATGGTCGACAGACATAGTAGGTTATATGAGAATAAATTACACATGTTTGGCAGAAAAAAATGCATTTTATTGCACATTTGTGTACAAAAGGAAAAAAACACAATTTGTGCATAAGAGAATAAAAGAGTAATAAAAGGTGTTTTCTTCAAAGGAAATCATTTTCAGTAGAAGGTATGGTTTCTACGGACGGCCAGCAACGCTGAGCACTTTTGAGGCATGGAGTCAATGAGGCTATTAATCAAGAGTTGGGGTATGTATTCTGTCTCACTCTTCCAGAAGAGCTCTTTCCAGTTCTTGGAGAGTTTGTGGGGGTGGTTGGTGGCCAGCAACTCGTCTTCCTAGAGCGTCCCAAACGCACTCTATTGGATTCATGTCTGGAGAACTCGCTGGCCATTCCATTCGTACGATTCCTTCCTCGAAAAGGAAATCCTCCACCAGGTTAGCACGATGAGGCCTGCAGTTATCGTCCATTAAAATGAAGTCATCTCCGATTGCTGCAGCGTAATGGACTACAATAGGTCTGAGGATCTCATCACTATATCGGCGACCAGTAAGAGGTCCATCTCGAATGATGTAGAGGTCTGTGCGCCCGTCAATGGAGATGCTACCATATACCAACACTCCCCCACCGCCAAATCTGACACTTTCGTGCACGGACGCAGAATTATTCCTACTGCCACACTCCCTCCAGATGAAAATACGCCTATTATTCGGATGAACAGAAAAACGGGACTCGTCAGAAAAAATAACATTGCTCCATTCAATTCTCCTCCAGTTCACATGCTCTGTTGCCCACTCCCTGCGGTCGCGACGATGCCTTGATGTTAGTCTAACACATATTTCAGTGTCTCCGAGCCGTTAACACTAAATAACGATCTTCATTGGGGGCGTTGTTGTCCGTCTACCACCTTGTCCTGGTCTTCGGCCTGCACTTCCAGTCTCCAAGAAACGGTTTCAGATCCTGGAAATCACATTTTGTGACACTCCAATGGCTTCCGCTACTTCGGCGGGACTCGTCAGAAAAAATAACATTGCTCCATTCAATTCTCCTCCAGTTCACATGCTCTGTTGCCCACTCCCTGCGGTCGCGACGATGCCTTGATGTTAGTCTAACACATTCCATCGGTCGGCGAGCATACAGACCTACACCATGGAGCCGGTTTCGGACAGTCTGAGTTGAAACCGTGGTGCCTGTAGCCGAGCGAAGGTGTTGTTGGAGAAGAGTAGCGTTCATATTTCAGTGACTCCGAGCCGTTAACACTAAATAACGATCTTCATTGGGCGTTGTTGTCCGTCTACCACCTTGTCCTGGTCTTCGGCCTGCACTTCCAGTCTCCAAGAAACGGTTTCAGATCCTGGAAATCACATTTTGTGACACTCCAATGGCTTCCGCTACTTCGGCTTGAGTTTGGCCCCCTTCTAACCTACCTACAACTCTCCAAGCTTCTGAATCAGTTAAATGACTTCGCTGAGACATCGTACTCATCGAAACAAAGCAGTCACTGAATGCCGATCATCCTTCTCTTCATTTCAGTTGAAAGTCACATTTCATTCGCTGCCGCTGAAGCGACGTTTTTGATGTCGAACTCAAAATTAGCATACTCCACAGTTTGAAAATCAGAAAAATTTGCATTTGTGATTCTCTTCTTCAATTTTCAGCAAAACAAATTTCGCTTATATCTTTATTTGATACAAAAATTACATTATCCTTTAATTATTTTGAGCAGTGTATATTTTTATATACTTATATAACATCATTATATATAATATAATTATACTTATATAATATAATAATATATATATATAATATAATTATACTTATATAATATAATTATATATATATATATATAATGTAATAATATGTGTTATATATAGTACTTATAATTAATATACTTATATACACTGCTGGACAATTGCTAAGGACGGATAACACTATCATCCATAGCAACTTCAAAATGAAAGGAAGCAAAATGTGGAAAATTAGAATAAGTGAGGGATATTAGTAAGAAGAAGTATGAGTATGCAAATTTTTTTCCACGTCTGTTCATCACGTGATAGCGTTCATAAGAGCTTTAAAGGTTTTGACGCGTGTGGACAGTTGTTGTTTCAAGTCAAAGTTTTACAGGAAAGATTTAATAGACGAACTTAAAAGTTTTGGCATGTCTTCCCGACATCACATAGATGATTTTATACGTGGCCGAATTATTGGAAAAATCGAAGAAGGGCTAAAAATAACAGATGTTGCCAGGGAGTTCGACATCGCTCACAGCGTTTTTTCACGGCTGTGGAAGTCATTTAAAACTACTGGAATGTGTAGTAGACGGCACGGGGGAGGTCGTGTTAGAAGTACGACGCATGCAGAAGACAGATATATCGTCCTATCAGCAAAAATGAACAGGTGCACCACAGCTCAGCAGGTGGCAAATCAGTTTCTTGCTGCCTCAGGAAAGCAGATCTCCCGAAAAACTGTTGCCAGACGTTTTAGGGGAGGAGGACTATACGCACGCAGACTTGTTGTGTGTGTCCTATTGACCAGACAGCACCGTACTGCCCGTTTGCAATGGTGTCGGGAACATCACAATTGGACTGAACAGGACTGGGCATGCGTACTATTCTCAGATGAGAGTAGGTTCAGTCTGTCATCGAATTGTAGACGCCAACTGATCTGGCGCGAGAGTGGTACTGCTTATCGTCCAGAAAATATCCAGGAAAAGGACCGATATCCGACATGCAGTATCATGGTGTGGGCCGGCATCATGATCAATGGCCGCACGCGCCTACATGTGGTTGCGAATGGGACTATGACGGGCCAACGATACATTGATGAAGTTCTACTTCCTCATGTTCGTCTTTTCCGTTGTTCTGTCGGTGATAAATTTGTTTTTATGGACGACAACGCAACATGTCATCGAACACTCGCTGTTCAGGATTGTCTAGACAGCGAGGGTATTCAACGTCTCGTATAGCCAGCGCGTTCTCCAGATCTAAACCCCATTGAAAATGTGTGGGATGCTTTGGGGAGGCAAGTTGCTGGTCGAAACTATCCTCCGACAAACAAGAACACCCTCATTCGTGCACTCACAGAGGAATGGGTTAAATTGCCTCAACAGCTGCTGGATAATGTTGTGCAAAGTATGGTACGACGTGTGGAATGCTGCATCACACTCCACGGTGGACATATCCCGTACTGATACCTTTCTTTAAGGTGCCTTCTGACTTTTAGATGCATTGTTCCATTTCTCCGTACGCAGATCAAATGAACATTTTTTTTTCTTTCAGATGTTTCACAGCTTTTGTACTTTCCAGAACAATAAATATTCTTTATTCTAATCTCTGAACAGTGTGGCAACTATATTTTATCCTACTAGGCCTCATGTCTCGCTTAATGTTATGCTACATAGCAATTTGTGATCCGTCCTTAGCAATTGTCCAGCAGTGTATATTTCTTCAAACCAACGATTACAAAATTTTCAATTTCCTCTCACGAAATATGTATCCAAAGTTGGTTTCATTTGCCCTAGCTAAGTGCTTACAAGAAAAATACTATTTGGAGAAAAAATACTCAAAATGAACTGAAAAAGAATCATGTTGTGTGTAAAATTTCCAAAATTGAACTTGAAAAATTTTAAATGTGCTTTTTTCTTTTTATCGAAGATTTGAATTTTTTTTGTCTAAGTCATAAAAATAAGACAAGAGAAAGGTGCTTTTTTTCAACAAAATTTCAAATATATTAAGATATCTATGATTGATTCAAAATTTTTTTAATGAAAAGTCATAAGAATGCAACACATAAGTTGAGTTAAGAATATTGTAATGATTTTAAAGTGAATGTCTTTTTAAATATTAAAAGTATATCAATTGATTTAAGGAATTTAGATGTGTTTTAAATTGAGCTATTATTTGAGAAATAAATTGTCAAATACCCATGCTTGGGGATATATCAAGGCGCTATAGAGCTGCATAAAATTAAACATTGTCTATTACTAATGAATATATTTAGAATTTTAAATGAAGAACCTAACCATATAAGTTTCAATTTGGTGTACTTAAATTATTCTTCATAATAAAGTTATTAAAATATTACGTTCAATATACATTAAATATATATAATGGGTGAGGGAATGCTTAAAGTCTCTTAATCCGACACTTGAGGGAAATTGAGGAAATTCCCTGAAGGATGTATTTATCATGCGAAGCTACTCTTTTGCTCTTTTAAAACTCTGCAGTTTCTCGGGTGTTAATTATATGCTAAAAATCTCCACTTATCAAATATCAGCTTATGTGAAAAGAAAACCCGGAATATTTAAATTTATTAGTTAACCTAATCTTGACAACTAATAAATGCATGATATTTTAAAATATAAAACTTTGTATGTGTAATATATATGTTACCTTTAAAGTGTGAAATCCGTTATTTCATAGAATAACTAGGTGTTTCTTGAAATAACTAGACAAGTTAGTTAAAGTGTATAAAATTATTCCATTCTAGATTTAACCAATTCCAAATTACGTTCAAATTAAACGATATTTTGCTCTTTAAATTTAATACCAGAGTATGTCTTTGCAAAAATAATTTTTGATATGTTTCAATATGATACAAATAATCCTTTTTTCATTTTTAATTACATGTATGCAAATTAATTGAACTCGTATCATAAAATTTACAAATATCAGCATTCTGTTTGTAAAGTTTTATAGTAGAATTTTTCTGAACGTTGTCACATTTCAATTTTCTGTTCGATAGTGAACTTAAAAAATAATAATATTCAATTCAAAATATTGCAAAAATAAAGGTATATTTTTTTATTCTTAAACCTCCATGGAATCAGTTTTTTTTATTTCAATACAAAAAAATATTCCCTTTTAGAATCAAAAAGACGGATTTGAAAAAAGAAATACGATCTTATTTAACGAAAGGTTACTCATACTATACGTATAAGTATCGATAATGCATGATATTGGATGTTTGATATTGACCTACATTGTAAAATATTATGTTTATAACTATCACCATTATGATAACTGTTTTAACTCGAGTACGGAGGTTATACTGTTGGTTTTTCAAATAATATTTGCGAAACTGTGAATTAAAAATTTTATTAAGATGAATTAAATAAACGTGCTTTGTCTATTGAAAAGTCTGTGATGTGTTTTTGAATACCCTGCGTGGGAATCGCCGATACAATTTTAAATGCATGGTCATGCTTTAAAAACCTTCTTATGCAATGGCGTATTACTGTAGTTATGATGAAGAAATGTGATATTAATGTAATTTAATAGATACAGTATTTAGTATATATATATATATATATATAGTACAACAGTATTTACGTATGAAAAAAAGTCTCTTTGTGGGGATGATCAGGAAGAATTGAATGATGAAGTGCATGATAGCAAGCATGATTCTTACTGAAATCTATTTAGATAATTTAACTGAGGGAGCAATTATCATCATTGATAAAATGACCGCATGATATTCAATGGCTAGCAAAACGCAATTATTAGTCGATAACAACAATTTTTGGTCTTGTTGAAAGTTGCGACAATAAATGCGCAAAATTATTTTGTTAAGTACTCAGAAACCGCCTGCTAAACATCGAACCAAACGCTGATTTCTGAAGTGTTTTCGATTTCGATTTCTAGAAGTAATTAAAGAATGTAAAATCCAGCAAAACCAATGCTTCTACGAAATAAAAAAAAAACTAAGATCCAGTGAAAACATTCCACTCACTTGCGACGAAGACTAAAGTAGTGTATTAGCAATGTAATGAATACCCTCATAAAAAGAACAGAGAAACTAAATTTACGTGTGAAAAGTGTGATAAACATATTTTTTCCCTACTTTTCTTCCTTTTTCACCTTTGTATGCAAAACTTACTGTAAAAATAGAATGTAGACACCCTTGGGTATGAGATACCCTGCGTGGGAAATTCCGTTCGTCATTTTTTTTTCGTACGTGAAGTGCCAGGTTAAAAAGTGTAATGGGAGTACTCATTCTGATGATTCAAAAATATTTCTGAATATATTTCGTGTTCCAAAACGCATTCTGCTTTACTTTTTCATGTAGTATCAAGACAACATTTATGAGAGAATGAAGTTATCAAGCCCTCAAGAAGGGACTGAAAATCAATGAGAATAAGACCAAATATATGCCTTGCACTAAATTATGTTTTAACAATTCCCACTTTAAAATTGAAGAGTATAGTTTTGAAGAGAGTTGTTGACTGTTTCACTTATTTAGGCTTGGAAATTAACAATAGAAATGATTGCACTATTGAAATCCAAAAGAGAATTACTATGACTAATAGATGTCTTAATGGAATACGAATATATATATATGAAATCGAATTCAATCAAAAGAAAAGCAAAGGTTCTATTGTATAAAAGTATTTTAAGATTAGTATTAACTTATACATGTGAAACTTGGTCCAAGTCTCTAACAGATGAGATCATGATAAGTATTACGCGACTGGAAGATTAAGATTTATTTTTAGAGGAATTCAGAAAAATGAAACGTGGTGAAGGATATAAAATTTCGAGCTCTATCAATCATATAATAAATCTGACATTATTAACTTTATCAAAATACAACGAATTAAATGGGCAGGTCACGTTGACAGAATGGATGAAAACTGCACCGCTAAAAATGTTTTCAATGCTCAACCAATAGGCACACAAAGAAAGGACAGACTAAATCTTAGAAGGACTGATGGCCTAGAAAAAGATCTCCTAGTTTCAAGAACTAAGAATTGGAGAACACTAGCAAGAAGATGGCTAGTCTTCAGATGGCCAAGGCTCGCCCTGGGCTGTCGAGCCACTGAGAAAAGAAGGAAGGAAGTTTTCATAGCAAACGTCGTTGATTAAACTTGAAAAACCGCTATACAATAACATGAGAATTATTTTTGAATTGAATTATTTTTGACTAACTTAAAAAAGTATCCGTTTTACGAAGGAACCATGCTAAGGAAGAAAACTGTTTTCAGAACTTTTATGTGATGTGTAAAAAGAAGTCTGATAATGATTAAGGTAATATCTAAAGAAGAGTTGGTAATATTTTGCTCTCCTTCAGTTACAAGTTTAAGAAATTAATAGGAAAAATCTAATTTGTGTAAACTGCATCAATAATACTATTATGCATTTTGTAGTTCATTGTCGAATCAAATATTTAAACTTACATCTATTAAATAAAGAAAATTTTACGTGAAATTTACTTCTGAAAAAAATGCTATGATATTTAACGTACAAAAAATACACAACTCAATGCATCATTTTTAATGTGCTGAATACTGAATTAAGGTGTTATTTTTTTAGATATGTTTGTGGAAATATAAAAGCAGACGGTCGTATGACACGATATATTAAGTTCATCTGAAACACACACACACAAGTTATATATAAAAAAATTTAAATCAATTCCTACTTAGGTCAACAAAGAAAATTTTATTTTAGTTACTTTTTATTAAATAATTACAACTATTATAAACATTATATAAATATGATAGAATCACAATACTAAGTTGCAAAATAGAAATAAACTTTTTCTGTATATGGTGTTGGGCTACTCTCTTTGTGTTTGTTATTATTTATTCATTCATAAATCACATTCTTAGAAATTGTGCCATCCCAGGTAGAATTCAAACCCTCAATCTTTAGAATAGAAGTCCGATGCGCTACAGTGACACAACGAGCGATTTTCCTTTTTATATATGGTGTTGGACTATTACTTTCGCTTGTTACTATTTATTCATTAATTAAATTTAATGAATGAATTAATATTTGAAAACGCTGTATTAACATGAAGTGTCATCCACTACAAGCTTAAACAATATATTTCAACTTGAGTGGGTGACTAAAAAGTATTTTATAAATGATTGGAAATTTGAACAAGTTATATATATGTATAAGTATTGTAGTTATATATATGTGTTAAGTATTGTAGTAGCGTTGGCCGGTGTTGGTTGTTGTCATATTTTTTATTGAATACATCTTCCGAATAACTTTACCTACTTTATTATGAATCTCACATCACACACAAATCAGATTAAAACACAATTGCGGTACATTTTCACACTGAATAAGCAGCGGCATGTTGGAGGACACAAAGACAAAGAAATGCAGTTGATTACATTCTTACATGATGAAGGCAAGCAGACAAAAAAAAAAGCGACTACACAAGATTTTTGTTTTTATACCGGCAGTGGTTATTACGTAATAGTAGTTCTGATTGGGGATAGAATGGGCGGGACAGGGATTTTGGACTCGCCGATTACGATTAAGATTACAGTGTTATTTTTTTAAACTAAATAATTAAAGTTTGTTTAAATATTGATTCAAAGAGTTAACAAAAAGGATACTAGAGTGAATTATATATATATATATATATATATATATATATATATATATATAAAGTGTGAACTAATAGTAGGAATTGAAAAAAAATCTGTCAGGGGTACGATGAATAAGTATGAGAATTTCGGAATTTACTGAGTGTAGTGTTTGTTGTACTCAATTTCCCATTTTGTAATGGATGACGACAGAGACTGTGGAAAACATATGCACTAAGACGCATGTTCTATAACTATACAGAGATAAAGAATTTCTTTAGTTTTAAAAGTAGTTCAAAATGAAGAGTTTTCTTTTAAGCAGAAATTGGGTTCTCTGGTACTCATGCTATAGAACAACAGAATTATTCACAAAAAAAAGAGGGATTTTTTTAAAAGAAATTTTCAAAGTAAATCGCGAAAGTTACTTTGAGAAACGCCCTCACGCATAAATAATAGTGCCGTGGGCGTATATACACGTCCTGCTGAGCCAGGGCCTTTAGTGCCCCGGACGTGTATACTCGTCCATCCAAAGTTGGGCTTTTTATTGTACTGCTCTGTTTACAACTAATCTCACTGCTTTGGATTGCAATAACATGAAATTGACAGTGTTTCTAAAGAATTTACTTATTTCGGAGAAGAGGTTGGGAGGAAATTTGGAAGGGTTTATTCTAGCAACGAGAAAATTCATTGCTAAGCAGTTTTTCATGTTTTTTATTTGAGTGAGTGAGTGAGTGTTTGGGTTAATGGCGCAAGAGCCAACTTTGGCTAAGCTGCGCCAAACGCGTGTTAAAATATTAAAAGTGTAAATCAAAGTTTTCTCATTAGAAAAAACTAAATGGAACTAGATATTATATAAAATATTTGTTCGTGGTCTGGACGTGAAAAGGAAAGGAGAAATGGGATGAGAAGAAAGAGGGCCGAAATTAGAGAAGGATCACTAGAGTACCCCGGGTTGGTTTTTGTTTGAGTGTTCTCTTGTTTATACTTCATTTGCTATCATTTTTGCTTACCGTGTGTAATAGGAGCTTTTTAATTTTTTTTTACAAATGCACTGAATGTAATACTGGTTTATGTGTTCAACCGTGTTTCATGATATATCACAGAACAGATAAGTTAAAATTTATTTTTTATTATACTGTAACTCTAGAGATTAATTATTTTTATTTTCATTTTATTATCTTATCATTTTCTTCTTTTAAGGGAATGTAAACAATTTTTAAGTTTAAAAAAAAACACGCCTTTCTCCTCCCCTCCTCCAATAAACTGCCAACGACGCGCGCCTGTGAGAAAACGGTGGCATTGGGGGGTTAATTTCGTATCCTTTCCTCACCAGTTAAGCGTTTAACTGTGAAATGTCACCTACATGTATCCATATATCAGAGCGAGGGTGCATACTAAAGTCGTATGTGCATTAATCAAACGTTACACACGCATTACGAAAATTATACAGTTAATGCGTTACTTGATGATAACTGAATTGTAGAGTATAATTAAATTAATATTTAAGAAAAGAATACTACATAACATGTTATTTTTTCATCATCAGATCCGTCAGTGTGTCATCGCGCTTTGAAGCTTTTTACGCTAATGTTGCAGTAATGATATTAAATTTATTTAAAATCAAGAAAATAAATTGGATGTAATTCGTGGTGAATCAAATTTGTAATCAAACATAATTGGAATTATTTTTAATGCAAAAACTTCAAAATGTATACCATCCTGTAACTGTGCAATGCACAAACAGATTTATTTAAAATTAGTATTTACAATGCATTTAATAAATAAAATATTGCAGCTTTATTAAATAAGAACAATAAAATAAGAAAAAAAATCATCTTAATTTGTATAAAATCAAATTTAAAGCTGGTTTCAATTATATGTACTAGGTGTGACAAAAAAAAACGAGACTAAGTGTGAACTTGAAAAAAGAGTGGAGTTGGCAACAACTGTTTCGGTGATGTCATCCCACTCACTTCTTTTATTTATGTAGCCAGTTTCGTCTTAATCGATTCCATCTATTGGGAGTACTGCGTTATTGAGTGAACATGTGTAACTGCATTCTGCCGGAAAAATGTCAAATCAACATCAAATTTCTTGTGAAACTTAAGAAATCAGTCACGAAAACATTGAAAATATCAACCGAAGCTTATGAAGAGGAAACTTTGTCTCGTGCACATGTGTTTGAATGGCATAAGATTTTTTCAGGGGGAAGGGTCAGTGTAGAAGATGATGAATCTGCTGGGTGTCCAAAGTTAGCGATTTCAGACCAAAACATTGCCAAAATTCTTGATATGAATAGATTTCATCTCATATCAGTAGTCAGACTATTAATCAACACTTCTACATTGAAGTACTAAAAAGACTCAGAGAAAAAATTTGGAAAAAAAGGTTAGAATTGGGGAGTGATGGATGGTTGTCGCACCAAGACAATGAACCCGCACACACGGCCCTAACTGTCAAGCAGTTTCTGACCAGCAAAATCATTATTGTGATGGGGAATATGTCCTTATTCCCCTGATATCGCCCCAAGCAACATTTTTTTCTCCTACAGTTGAATATTGCTTAAAGGGAACCCATTTCACCTTAGTTGAAGAGGTTCAGGCAGAAACAGAGAATCTCGTGAAAGTGCTTTCCAAAACCCTCGTTCCAGAACTGTTATCAGTAATGGCAGCAACAAACGCAAAAGTGTGTGAATACTGAAGGGAACTTTTTGAAGGTAATATTCTCACGAAGAACTATTTCTGTAAGTACACTGATTTATTGGACCAGTATCGTTTTTTTTTGTTATACCAAGTATGTATTGAAATCAGGGGTGTAGCCAGAAGTTTTTATAAAGAGGGTTGCCTCACTTAAAATCTTAAGCAAAAATTAATTTTAAATTGCAATGTTTATTTTGGAAAATAAGAAAATGTTTATTTAGTTTTGAGTATATATATCAAATTTCGAAAATTAATTTTTTTCCAAAAGAAGGCATGGAATTAAAAAAATTTTATACAAATTGTTGCAAAGAAAAATCTTATTTTCATATACCCACATACTTATTGTCAAGTATCTTTTCTTCTAGCTACAAAGAATCAAAATATCTCTAGCACCGACAGAAAAAAACATGACATATATGCACTATTGTTTGCTAAAAATGCAACCCCATGAGAGAATCATCAGATTTAAATGAACTTTGCAGCAAATATCAATAATAGGATGTTACGAAAAATAGTAAAGTTTCAGAGCCACCATGCATGCGTGGCGTGTGCAGCGCCCTCTTAACTGATGCTGAAAATTTATAAATTAAGGGCTGTAGCGAGACGAAAATAGTTAATGATTATTTGTTAGTGGTGAACGTTCAGTGAGACTTAAGTATGCCTCCACGACGAAATAAGGAAACATTCCAACGGAGTTTGAACGGGGGAAGATCATCAGCCTTCTAGAAGAAAGATTTTCCTATCGTGCAATAGAAACTCGTGTGCAGCGGAACAGTTCTACAGTGAGGCGAGTTAGGAAGCGTTGGACCGACGAGCACAAAACAACTCGAAAAACTGGCAGTGGACGACGGAAGGTGACGTCAGCACGCGACGATCGACACCTTCTCCGCATGGATGTGAATGACCGCACAGCTTCCTCCAGAAAGTTGGCAGCACGTTGATCTAATGCTACAGATGTACTAATGTCGGCTTCGCTGCGCCGTGGATTGCGTGCAAGGGTGTCTTTGTGCAAGATCCCTCTCATGGCAAACCGTCGATGGCTGCGTCTGCAATGGGCTCATGAGCACAGAGCCTGGCAAGCTGATTAGTACTAAGTTGTCTTTTCAGATGAATCGCACTTCAATTCATGGGACCATGATGGCCACATTCGTGTTAAACGTTATGCCGGGGAAAGCTGCCTTCCAGAGTACGTAATCGAACAACATAGAGGCCTAGCATCCGGAGTTGTGGTTTGGGGTGCGATTTCGTATCATGGACGATCCAATTTGCTACGAATTGAGGATAATCTCAATAGCTACAGGTACGTCTGTGAAGTGATACAGCCCGAAGTCGTTCCCTTCCTTGAAGGCATCCCTGTAGGTATCTTTCAGCAGGATAATGCACTCCCACATGTTGCAAAGACTGTTCGAGACTTCTGTTCAGCCCAACACATGCAACTTCTTCCTTGGTCTGCTTATTCGCCGGATATGTCTCCTACTGAGCACGTGAGGGGTTTGGTTGGTCAGCGTCTCGTTTGTGATCCGCGTCCTGCAGCTTCAAAAGACGAACTTTTGCTGCGCTTAGAAGCGATATGAAATTCTCTTCCATCAAATAGTGATTTCGGACACTTAGTATTGCTTTTTTTTGCTTTGAAATTACATCATTTATTTGTACTAATACAAGTCATTTGTGCATTAAATTTCATTTAGTTCTGATAATTCCTTCACTGTGTTGCCTTTTTTACAAACATCAGTTTAAAGGACAGTAAATACACTTTTTCTATCTTGGTTCATTGTCCAGTAGGACTAAAGTAATCTAAGAGAAGAGAAAGTGTTTGCTTTTGAAGAAGATATAATAAGCGTTACAGGAGTTAAGGCTTTTCAGATATTTTCTTACTGTTGTATATTGTTTACAAGAGGAGCAGAAACTCCCCTATTGTTACAAGCAATCCTTTTGGAGAGAGTTCCAACCCCATTTTTCCCTTACCACTACATCCATATTTAGAATGCATAGTAAATAAATTAATTGTTTAAATAATTAATTAATAATAATTAATTGTTAAATAAATTAATTGTTAAAAAATTTTTCAAAAAAATAATATGGACCGCATAGCAAATACGTTAATTTTGAATTGTATCTTTCATAAAATACACAACTTCAATAGTATACACAAATTGAACACAATTAATTCAAAGAATTTTAGATTCTTGAAACATTTAAAAAATAAATACTTTACATACATCCGAACAGAATGTGAATATATGAAAAGAAATGCTGAAAAAAAGGAAATTGTCTTATATCTGAAAGGAACGTTTTTGGCTTATTTCCATATTACTGATAGATGTATAGGATCTTGAATGTAATTTGCATTTATATTATTCTTTTCTGAAAGTTATTTTATTAAATAATGTAGACAATTTATATTTACTGACAAAAAATTTGTATACATATATGTGACCTAAATCAGCGACTCAGATACGAGAGCTATGGAATTCCAAGTCTTTATTGAATGCCCGGGGTTTCCTTTAAGGTATCCAACAACGTTCGGAACCGGGATTTTAAAAAGCACATAAATGGATACTTTCATGATATTTAGTGTCAATCAGATTCGAATACATGCATAAAATTGTTTTAAGGAGATTTTGACAAAAAAAAATTATTTAAATATAATATTTTGGCAAAAAATTAACTTAGAATAATCTTTTTTCCAAATGTTCTTCTTTTGTGAAAAATGGTTCTATTGTAATAATATTTTGCCTGTATATAACTCAGACCTCTCTACAGAGGCTCAGCTAGAATTCTTGAAAAATTCACATTATTTTCAAAGCTACCACCAATTGAAATAATTATTGGCGTTTTTTCTTAAAATTGCTCCCTTCTGTTGTCGTAAAATATGAATAAACCCACTTCTAAGTTATATATTTCAAAAATTCTAGTTGAGCCTCTGTAGAGAGGTCTGAGCTATATACAGGCCGCGGTAGCCGAGTGGTATAGGCATCGGATCGTGGCTGGCTTTGTCACGAGTTCGATCCCAGTACCACTAAAGACCCGCCGTGTAGAGCAGCAATGCATGCTAAATCTGTCGAGAGCTGAAACGTCCTCCCGTTGGTGTGGTGTGGTAGTTAGGAGAGGGGGGTGCCAGCTCAGGTGTCGTCCACGTCACTTGACCATGGTTCAAAATTACGTGGTCCGTCGCCAAAAGCCCTCGTGTAGCTGAACAGTGCGACGTTAATCTTCACTCACTCACTGAGCTATATACAGGCGAAATAGTATTATAATAGAAGCATTTTTCACAAAAGGAGAATATTTGAAAAAAAGATTATTCTAAGTTAAATTTTTGCCAAAATATTATATTTAAAATTTTTTTTTGTCAAAATCTCCTTAAAACAATTTTATGCATATATTCTAATCTAAGTGACACTAAATATCATGAAAATTATCCATTTATGCGCTTTGCAAAATCACGGTTCCGAACGTTGTCGGATAACCTAATCCATAGGTTCTCAAATTTTATCTTAAATTTTCTGTGCCATGACATGGGACATTAATTAAGTGATTAAAGAATTTTGAATGAGGTATTTTCATTTTTCGTACTGTTTCCGAATCTGGCAAAAAAAGTTAATTATGTCTTTCAAAATAAGGGGCATGTTAATTCTTTTCAAAATTCCTCTTAAATTAAAAATCGAGTTTTAATACTAGCATAATTAAGTGTAGTATGTGCATTGTGTTAGAATGTAGTGATTTCCGCACTGTAAAGTCGGTTTTTTTCTCAAGATTATTAAAAAGACATCCATTTTTTCGAAACAATTTTTTTATTATAATTAATGAATAAATAGTATTCGCATTCTTTTCTTTTTTTCTTTTTTCTTTTAAATTAACTTCGGGCAAAAATAATCACGTTCGCATTCCGTTGTTTTCGTTAATAATGATTTATATTTAAAGCTGTTATTTTTTTTCATATTTTGTTGAACGTTGAGCATTACTAGATGTATTTTGATTAAAGGCTAAATTATAAGGATCCCTTTTAATCTTTTTAAATTCCTTTTTCCTAGACTGAAATGTTTCATTTCGATCTTACTATTAAATTACTATTTTAAACATTTATGATGGTGAGTCGGGAAGTAAGTTTTCCTTGTCGACTGTGGTCACAGTTGTGCATGAAAGTCAAAATATAGAATGAGACGTTAAATATAAGGCATATCTTTATTTTTTCCACATAACTACAAAGTACATTGCGACATTTGTCACACTGCTTGATGAGCTTCAAAAATTCCACCAGGAAAAATTCATTTCTTCGCATACGGAAGAAGTGTTTACTTTTGCGAGGAATTTTGGAGGTTGGAATCATCAATGCGTGTGTGCTAAGCGTTCCTTTTACACCCTGTCGAAACAGAAAGATGCGATTCGGAACAAGCAACCTGGGCTTCTCAAATGTGGTGTTCTGTTATTGGATTGTCAGCTAACAACAGAACACCACATTTGACCCACTAAAACGCAAAACCATTTTGCAACTCTTGGTTAGGAGTGCCTACACCATCCGAGATACAGTCCTTATCTCGCACCAAGTGACTTTCATCTGTTTTTGACTTTGAAGGAGAATCTCGCTTGAAGCCGCTTTGAAAGCAATGCTGAATTTAAACACGCTGTTAAATGCTTCTTCCTTATGCAAAGAGTTGAGTTTTTTTGGAGGGCTTTTTGAACCTCATTAAGCGGTATGACAAATGTGTCTCAATGTACTTGGTACTTATGTGGAAAAATTAAGTTGTGTCTTATCTTTAATGTCTCATTCTATAGTTTGACTTTCATACACAACTCTGACCACAGACGACAGGGAAAACTTACTAAATGACTCACCCTCGTAGTTTGATTCATTAAAATGTTTCTTATTCTCTATTTCTTCGGAAATATGCGGATAACAATTATGAAATATAAATTATGAAAATAGTATAAATAATAAATATACAATTTATTTAATTTATTCACTCCATAAATTGGAAAGAAAACTTTGGTACTCAAAATAAAGATTATTTTCAAAGTTCAGATTTTGTTTTCGAATTTCTGGAGAAATTCTTTTTAAAATATCTTTAAATTTCCCGCTCTGGAATGAAGTTTTACTGATTAGTACTTTTAGGAGGATCACCAATAAATTGAGAAAGGAAAAAGTATTTTTATATAAGTAATTTTAGCCTGTATAAAAGTCTAGAAATTGTTTCATTCTTTTACAAAATTTTAAATTATCTACTTACTCTTTTAAATTATCTACTTATTATTATCTTATGCTATAGCATAAAAGAAGCCTCTATATTCATGAAAAAGCACCTGTTTAATAAAAAAATCAATTTTTCTGCAGTCTTTTTTTAATAATATCCAGAGTATGCAATTAAGTTTCGTGAAACGTAAGCCAACTTTTGAAATGAAAACATTAATTATTCAATGTATTATAAGCGTTCAAATAAAGCAATTTTTACTGTGCACGCGCATATATATCAATATATTTCTTTGTTAATTTTGTTGCAAGTTATACAGGGCAAGTAATATAAAACATCCAATTAATCATCATGAAAATTCAAAAAGATATTGATGATGGAATGAGCCACTTTTTTGTTCTTTGCTGAAAATAGTTAGATAATAGTGGCTTTCCCAAAAGATTCATTTTTAATCATATAAATGCCAAGATGATTGAATTGAATTAAATAAATATATATATATATATATATATATATATATATATATATATATATATATATATATACTAAATACACATACATACGAGGGTTGTCTGAAAAGTTTCTGACCTCAACGTGAAGATGGCAGCACGTGTCAGTAAAAGCTAGTGAATTTCATTGTTCATCTGTTATTCGCCAGTTTCAGTGATTTTGGACGCGCAGTTGATGTGTAATAGTCGTTTGAGTGAGTTGATATGAGTGCTTTTGTGAACATGGACAAAATCGAGAGCATCAAGCTGTCCTTAAATATTTCTGATTGAAAGATAATATGTCTACGCAAATCAAAGATGAGTTGGATTCTGTGTATAGGGACTCTACACCATCATTTACTACAGTGAAATTTTGGGCAACTGAATTTAAACGTTGCCGTAAGAGCTTGGAAGACGATGAACTTTCGAGACGTCCAAGTACTGCAACTACCGATGAAAACATCGCCAAATTTCACCAAATGGTGCTAGACGACTGCCGAATTAAAGTGAGAGAGATATCAGAGGTTATGAACATGTCAAAAGTACGTGTTTGTCACATATTAAATCAATATTTAGGCACGGGTGTCGCGTTTGCTCACGTTAGAGCCAAAACGTGTTCGCCTGATCATTTCCAACAATCTGTTGGCGCAGTTTAGGCACCATAAATCCTAGTTTTGGCACTGATTAATTATTATAGATGCAACTTGGATACACCCGGAACAAAAATACAGTCCAAATAGTGGACTGCAAAGGGGGAACCGGCTCCAAAAAAAAAAAGAAGCAAAAACTGTTTTTCAGCTGGGAAAGAGATGGCGAAATTTTATCGGGATAGTCATGGAGTTATTTCAATCGATTATCTTCATAGAAAAAAAACTATTACAGGACATACTATTCATCATTATTTGATAAGCTGAAGGCAGAACTTGCGAAAAAACGGCAACATTTGCAGAAAAAGAAAATCCTGTTTCACCAAGACAACGCACCATCTCACACCTCGTCGGTTGTCGTGGCGAATATCCACGAATTACGGATTGAACTGCTTGACCATCCGCCTTACTCACCAGATCTAGCCCCAAGAAACTTCTTTTCGTTGCCTCATCTAAAAATTGCGCTCGGATGACAGAGAATTTCGTCAAATGAAGAGGTAATCACCTTCGTGAACAATTATTTTGCAGAGAAAAATGTCGAGTACTATTTAGACGGGTTACAGAGATGAGAGCATCGCTGTGTAGAGTAACAAGGCGGCTAAGTTGAAGAAAAAAAAATGTTTTGTTTCTTTGTTAGGTCGAACACTTCTCAGACCACCCTCGTACATATAAAATGGCTAAATACCATTGCAGAAATTACGTCAAATTACAAGAATTCGGTTTCGAAGTAATGTAAGATTTTACAAAACAGAAACAGGGACGACTGTGTAAAAATGTCCCCTACTTTCATCATGTATTTACTGATTCGGTTATGCGAAAGAGGATCCTTGATATTACATTTCTACGGATAACGCTGAAAGCATTTAGATAATAGGGGCTTTCCAAAATGTTTCATTTTAAATCATATAAATCCCAAAATAATTGAAGTGAATTAAATAAATCTTATATATATACATGTATTGTATATTCGTACTAAATGCCCATATGTACATATAAAATGGCTAAAGACAATTGCAGAAATTACGTCAAATTGCAAGAATTCGATTTCGAAGTAATGTAAGGTTTTACAAAACAGAAACAGGGGTGCGACTGTGTAACAACGTTCACTACTTTTATCATGTTTTTACTGATTCGGTTAATCGAAAGAGGATCCTTGATATTACATTTCTACGGATAACGCTGAAAGCATTTAGATAATAGGAGTTTTCCAAAATGTTTCATTTTAAATCATATAAATCCCAAAATAATTGAAGTGAATTAAATAAATCTTATATATACATGTATTGTATATTCGTACTAAATGCCCATATGTACATATAAAATGGCTAAATACAATTGCAGAAATTACGTCAAATTACAAGAATTCGGTTTCGAAGTAATGTAAGATTTTACAAAACAGAAACAGGGACGACTGTGTAAAAATGTGTCCCCTACTTTCATCATGTATTTACTGATTCGGTTATGCGAAAGAGGATCCTTGATATTACATTTCTACGGATAACGCTGAAAGCATTTAGATAATAGGGGCTTTCCAAAATGTTTCATTTTAAATCATATAAATCCCAAAATAATTGAAGTGAATTAAATAAATCTTATATATATACATGTATTGTATATTCGTACTAAATGCCCATATGTACATATAAAATGGCTAAATACAATTGCAGAAATTACGTCAAATTACAAGAATTCGGTTTCAAAGTAATGTAAGATTTTACAAAACAGAAACAGGGACGACTGTGTAAAAATGTCCCCTACTTTCATCATGTTTTTACTGATTCGGTTTTGCGAAAGAGGATCCTTGATATTACATTTCTACGGATAACGCTTAAAGCATTTAGATAATAGGAGTTTTCCAAAATGTTTCATTTTAAATCATATAAATCCCAAAATAATTGAAGTGAATTAAATAAATCTTATATATACATGTATTGTATATTCGTACTAAATGCCCATATGTACATATAAAATGGCTAAATACAATTGCAGAAATTACGTCAAATTACAAGAATTCGGTTTCGAAGTAATGTAAGATTTTACAAAACAGAAACAGGTGCGACTGTGTAACAATGTTCACTACTTTTATCATGTTTTTACTGATTCGGTTATGCGAAAGAGGATCCTTGATATTACATTTCTTCGGATAACGCTGAAAGCATTTAGATAATAGGGGTTTTCCAAAATGTTTCATTTTAAATCATAAATCCCAAAATAATTGAAGTGAATTAAATAAATCTTATATATATATATACATGTATTGTATATTCGTACTAAATGCCCATATGTACATATAAAATGGCTAAATACTGTTGCATAAATTACGTCAAATTGCAAGAACCCGATTTCGAAGTAATATACGGTTTTACAAAATAGTAACTGGGATGACTGTGAAATAGACCACTCCTTTTATCATGTCTTTACTGATTCGGCTGTGCGGGAGAGGGTGTTTTGATTTTAAATTACCTACGGATAACGACAAGCGTACATTTAGCCCTATAGCGCGATGAATTTCGCAGCGCTTGATTTGACACCGTCAGACATGTGGTATTAGTAGCAATAACATTGCAAATAAGAAACGGTTGCATATCAATAGTAAAAAGAATCTTGTATTCAAACCAATATAATAATAATGATAACAATTCAGTTGTACAATTGTTAAAAAATTTAAAAATACAATTTACTAACTTGAATTACTATGCGCAATTTTGAGATTTTTAAATCCCAATGCAATTTATGTAAGGCAATATACATTGAGAACTGGAGAACACTAGCATGAAGAGGGCTGGCCTGGAAAAGGCTTCTTGATAAGGCCACGGCACACTCTGGGCTGTCGAGCCACTGAGGAAGGAAGGGATATACTTTGAAACATATATCTTTGATCATATAACCATTCGTCTTATTAAAAATGATATAACTGAAAACATTTCATCATAAATACAAAAAAATCATTAAAATTGTAGCATTAAATTAGTTTGAAAAATTTGTTTCATTAAATTAGTTTTATTTGTTCCATTTAATATAAGCAAGACAAAATCTTAACTATAAAAATTTGACTTAACATATGACTTGTTACCTTTGACTGTTCCTCTGCGCATTCGGATACAAAAATGTAGACATTTCAAAGGCAGAAAAAATGATTTAAGAAGGAAAAAAAATCTAAATTTTTTCCTGATTTTCCTGTACAAATAACCCGTTCCGGGTATTCCTGAAATATTTCTTTTTAAACTTGTAAGCAGAAGAATTGCAGATTTTCATTCGTAAAATGTATATCGTTTTCTTCTCCTGAGATCTCTTCCCTACTTCTCTACTTTGTTTTCACCTAAATACCGTTAGGAAAATTCGGATCCATTACAGTTACAGTGAAAAGGAAATTTTATTTGACTTCTTCTAAGACCACGTATTCTTGTCATGGCACTATATACTCGTGTGCAAAGCTTCTACTTTCTTTATAGTTGCGATGAAACAACTTTTTTCTCTTTCAACCAATTTATGTGTATTTCAAGTCTGACACAGGAAATATATTTTTTCAGTTGGTACACATATACTTTTTATTTATCAGTGCTCGTTATTGAGAAATATTTTCCGTGCCAAAGAATATGACGATATAAAAATGATTTATGACTACCTTTGTTGATTTAAACACGTTCCACCCCATACCAAGAATGCTGATAATACGTTTTCTGTTTTTAAATATTATTACATCAATGCAATATATTTTAGGTCAAAAGCAGATAAAACCAGACAAGCGAAAAATTGTAATGTAAATTTGCATTTACTGGAAACTTCGATCATGATATCAGTATCGAAAAGTAAGTTTTCCCGTTCGAGACGAAATAAAAGAGGATCTAAACATTTGTGATAATTTTTTAACTATATTTCTTTACTGAAAACATTAATTAATGTCATATGCTGGTTAATCAATGACATTAACTATGCTGGTTAACTAATGCTTTTTAAAAAAATGAACTCACGGATAGAAACGTTTTTTGTTATATTTTATTATCTACTAGCTGGTATACCCGTTCTTTGCACGTGTGAATTGAAAAACCAAGAGATGCAGATTAAAGGATAAAAAAAGTTTTTACATTTGAATTGCAAATTAAACAAAAGAGAAAGCTTTTTTCATATCTCAGCTGAACAAAAAACCCATATTTGTTAGATTTTAAGCCTGCTGATCTAATAGCTCATAAAAAGATTTTTTAAAAGATTTATAACGCCCCCGTAACTGCCTTGTGGTTTGATTTTTGAAAATACCTTCCTAAGCTGATCTCTGCTCAGAAAAAGTAACACATTGTTACTTTTGAACGCTTAAAATAGTGTGAATAATTTATACCTGGATTTGTAATACGTTAATATTACACTGTCCGTTATATTCTTTTTATGTAATGCGATGATGGCGATTCAGTGGAAACATAGCGAAATGTTGGCGATAAAGCCAAGTTGGCATCATTTTTGGCAACCGTATTGACAACTTGGCGATTGGTTGAACGGTGCGGAAGTTGAAACTCTGTAGTGCTACTTGGTAGGGATCTTCAACAAGGAGGATAGCGCAAAACCTTCTCCTCAAAAAATACATATACTTGCCAATTTTTATTGGGATCGGTTGAAAGGTGTTGGGGTGAAGCACGGTCATATGTAAAAGCATCCATTTTTATGTATATAGATTATGGCTACGTAAGTAAATATGATGGCGACTCGCTCATCACGATATCTCGAGAGTTATTAAACTTACAGACTTGAAATTTGTCGACATGTTCCTTTCATGGAGAAAAGATCCGCTAAGAATGGATTTTGCAAAAATTGTTCCCTGATGGGCATTGCGGATATAAAAAGTGCGTTACAGATTATTATTACCATTTTTAAGCTATTAGACGTACAATTTTGAAAAATTTGGTACACATATTCCTTTCATAGAGTAGATGTCCGCTACAAAATGGGTTTCTTGTCAGAATTGATAATCAAGTGGCGTTACGGGGGATTAAAGTTCATTATAGATAATTATTTCCGTTTTTAAACTATTAGACGTGCAGTTTTAAAATTTGGTAAGCAGACGTCTTTCATGAATTATCTATCTGCAACAAAATAGGTTTAGTGAAAATCAATCCTAAAGTTTCGTTGAGGGGGATTAAGGGGATTTATAGATAATTGTTTACATTTTTAAACTATTAGGCGTATAGGTTTGAAAATTAGTATGCATGTTAGTTTCATGGAGAAGATACTCACTACAAAAGGTGCCCCACCCTTTGAACCGGGTCAATGGATCAAATGCCATCGGGGCGCCCAAAGAAAATTAAATTATTTTTATTTTATTAACTGTGGTACATTTCTCCAGGGTTTGTGCAAATGTTTATGGACGAGATGTTAGCCAGGCAGCTGAGAGATGTTACTAAAGCCAGGTCAATACCACGCATGTGCAAAATATCGGTATATTTAAAACGTAAACAATCAATGTCCCCTCCTCTCTTCCATTAGCGAGGTGTGGTAAATTTCCAAACGTTGACCGGTCAGCGGCGATAAAACGGTTGGATAACACTGTCATATAGCCTGCGTTAAGAAAGAAAAAAACTTATTTATTACTCATTCAAAATTTTGTACAAAAATCATCAAAAAACGCAAAAACTCTTACACCCACTTTTTTTTAAAGAAGTTAGAATGTATGTGTGTGTGTGTTTATACCCCGTGAATTGTTTAAATTTCATGTCATTAGAATAGATGTGTTTTTGTGGATATTGCGAATTTAAAAACTAAAAAAAAAGTCGAAGATTTTCCTAAATGTTTTAGTAATATTTCTCAAAAGAAAAAAAAATGTCAAAAATTAATTAATTAGTTTATAAGCTCTAAACCAGTGGTCTTCAAACTTTATCGAATCATGGAGCCCTTCGACATAATAGGACTTTTGATGGAACGCTGTCGTACACTTAGAAGAATATATTTTAAAAAAATATTTAAAACAGATCAACATGTTATATGCATTTTATATATATATAAAACAATTACAATATATCTTCCTAAAGAGTTTTAGCTTAATATTTATGAAATTTAGTCGTTAATAATATTAATAGGGCTCAAAGTGCCACCTTCCCTTGCATATTTTTTGACAGAGGTATTTTTATGTATATGTATGCCTGCATATTTTTGCACAAAATGGCAAAGTCTAACTATGTTAAAGTTGTCTGCAGTCGCATTCTATATTCTATCAAATTATTTTAAGAGTCAAAAATGATGGAATTTTTACTTGGATGTCTGCTTTTAGAAATAATTAAGCTGCTGTTATAATTAAAGGAGGAAATTGTACTGTTGCAATTTTACTCCAGACATTTCTGAACGATAATATTTTGGTGAGATAAACACTTATTATAAATAAGGAATTAGTATTTAACTGCTAAATTATTATTTAAAAGTGATTTAAAATTAAATTTTTTTTAAAAAAATGGATAATTAGAATACATTACTGCTACGATTTTTTTATCAAACGTGGTTACTGCAGTGAATCCTAACAATTTATTTACTGAAAGATAATACGAGCGTATTTTTATTAATAAAATGATCAAAAATAATTTATTAATTCATTCGCAAACGATATCCGAAGTCAAAGTAAAGTGATTTCGATGCAATAAAAACATCAGCTTAATTAAGCGAAAATGGTGTCCGGATGCCGAGTAATGCTTTGTAGACACTATAAATACGCCAGCTTCCTAAATGAAAACGGTGTCTGTAGATAAAATAAAGCTATGCGTCAGCATTCTAAACAACGGTTGTTTCCTAAGACAAGGTAAAACTATGGGTCAGTATCTTAAGTGAGGATGGTGTTCAAAGACAGGGTAAAGGTATATGGATGCAATAAAAACGTGAGCTTCCCAAGAGAGGATGGTTCACACGACAAGGTAAAGATGCGAGTCAGCATCCTAAATGAGGACGGTCTCCAAAGACAGGGTGCAGCTATGAGTCAGCATCCTAAATGAGGACGGTCTCCAAAGCCAGGGTAAAGCTATGAGTCAGCATCCTAAATGAGGACGATCTCCAAAGGCAGGGTCATAAATGATAATGGTCTCCAAAAACAGGGTAAAAATATATGGATACACTAAAAACTTGAGCTTCCTTAGCGACTACGGTTTCCTAAGACAAAGTAAAGCTATATTAATAAAATAAAAATGTTAGATTCTACCGTTTTTGCTCATAAAAGCTTTAATGATATGATTTGCAATTGTATAATATTAGTGAGTTTGAACTTGATTTTAGTTATGTTTAGAGCATTTCAAATAAAAAAAGTGTTTTATGTATCTCACTAGTAGTGTATTTTAATATTTCATCCACATTTTTTTAAATAAAAGTGATTGAACTATTAAAAGCTGTATATGCCGTTAACTTTTTTATCTAATTAAACAGAAAAGAAATATTGAACTCCGTATAATCAGATGGCATTTCAAATCTTCAAGCTTTTAAGGCCCCACGGCATACTCAAAATATTATTTAACCAAACTTTAGACTTTTTGTGATATATATTTTTAATATTTCTTATAGAGTTCTGATTTTTTGTATGCCAAAAAAAAAGGATACTTTTTAAGATACTCTCCAGAACTATAACAATAACCTTTTTTAGCTCAAAAGTTTTTTTCTTTTCTTTTTAGTTACACATGGGTTTGAATTTTAGTACCTCGTAATAATATTTTCATTTAAATCACAATTCTTTTAAATAAAATTACTTAAATACATAAACTATTTTGTACACACACATATAAAATGATCTACAAGACAAAATTAATGAATCTTTTGATGAAAATCACTGGATAATTTCTTTGGAGAAAATTATATAGAACAATTTATACTCTCAATTTTTTCATGCATAAAATAATTTTTAAACTACTAGGTAAAATTTAGAAAAAAAAAACAAAAATGTTTTTGTACGTTATATACACAGGTATCTTTTACAGCAATATGACAAATTTGGAAGAATATAGAGCAATTCTCACACACTTATGTTCGTATAAAGTACTAATTTAATAATAGATCGTTACCCGCCAAATTGTGTCTAATTTTCGCCAAGATGGGGGATAAAATTACAATATGGTTAGATTAATTTTTATCGCTTAGTAATATTTTTGCTACAGCGTTTAAGTATATGATCCTTAATTTTGGGTTCATTTTTATTGTGGCAAGTCTGTTAATTTTAAGCAATTGGATTTCTTAAAAAAATATTTAACCATTTTTATATTGGACGCTATTTTGTTACAGTATTCTATTTTTGTAATTTCCGTTAGATATTGATATTTCAGAAATGGGGAGGGGGTGGGCTGAGGTATCCCAGTGGTCTAGATATCCAATCACGGCAGGCATATCATGAGTTCGAGCCTAGTACCACTAAAGTGACGCCGATGACACCTGAGCTAGCACCCACCTCTTCTAACTACCACACCACACCAACGGGAGGACGTTTCAGCCCTCCACAGATTTAACGTGCGGGTCTTGAGTGGTATTGGGTTCGAACTCATGACATGCCTGTCATGATCGGATGCCTTAGCCACTGAGCTATAGCAGCGAAGACGCGGCTGATGACTCTAAAAACTGCAGATCACATACCCACATTCATATACATTTTTTAATTTAGCTGTATTTAAGGTATTGATCATGATAATCGCTTCCCACTCAACACTCAGTCCACTATATTTATCTTAATTTCTCGTCTAAGTAAAGCTAAATAATCATCACTATACTTTCATCTTTTTTATTGACATAAAATATTCGGATTAAGTCACCGATAGAAGTACTCGTATATTATTTATTACTGAGGATTCCTGATCATAGAGTATCAATAATGTAATTTACCATCGTTGAGGATGTGGATTTTTTTTTTCAATTCACTGGTTCTTAAACATACAGCCATTCTAAAAATTTTATTAATTCAACTGAAACTTATGAAAATATAAAAAGATGCTTTACTACAGTAGCAGTGTGCGTCATATTGATAGAGAAATGAGCGAAAATAGCGTCGAACTTTGAAACTACATTAAGGCCGTTACGAAGGACCTCTTAATTTTGAAACAATGCCAAGTGATGAGAATGACGCCTTGATGTGGTACCCCATGCTCTACACTTCCACAATACGTCAACGTGAGGACAAAAAGTATCCGAACGTTGAACGTACCTCAGCATCTGTACAGTGAGGCGGCTTAAAACCATCAGGACTTGAACACTTAATTAAAAAGTGCCATTAATTCGTCATTAGAAACATTTGGATACTGGGACCCTAAAATGACTAGGGATAATAACGAAAAAAAATCCACCTTTATACTTACTTAACAGATATATTTAAAAGTAGTTTTATTGATGATAACAATATTGAGAACTATGTGTCTCTTTATAAGTATTAATGAATAAAATGTCATATTATATAAGTATGTAAACTTGTAGAATCTCTTCCAAAAACAAAGTTATTGGAAAACTTACAATACGTAACATCATTGATGCTAATTGCGCGTACCATAAATCCTTCGCAAATAAGCTTACGAATTAACACATTTTTTTTGAAAACTCTTAAGCAATTTGAAGCAATTTAAACTGAATTTTTAACAAATTTACATTTCTTCATTTATTACTAACCCCAAAGCAAAATTATAAATGTATAAATTATTGGAGCCACAATTTGTTTCAATTTTAAGTATAGTTATTGTTATTGGAATTATTTTACGTAGAGTGTAAATAATCATTGGATTTTCATTAAAGCATTTTATTATTACTTATTTTAAATGGACTTCTATTGGTTTTTATAAGCACCTGAAGAATGGTTTTTTTCAATAAGTGGCAAATAAAATTATTTCAGTGAATAACAATGCAAATCGAAAATGTTTGTGAAAGATTATGGTGCACTCGAGCTAATAAAACGCACACTTAATCATTTTAACCAATATGTAAAAATAACCCAAGAAACAAATGATAATGATGGATGTTTACGCATATAATACTAAAAATTAAAAAAAAAAAACTAATGGCAAACGCAATAATTTTTGTTGCTTTATATTACACGTACGCGTGAATTTTTAATGGACAGTAACATTTTTTGAAACTAAATATATCGTTCACTTTTGCTGCTTTAATACGAAATCAAGATTGTCCAGTTTCTGTTTTATTCGTATAAATGCTGGAACTAAATAAATAATTCTAAAATCAAACTACCATAGTTAATCACTATTTTTTTAGGAATAAAATTTTTTTTTTCTGAATTATTCTATCATATTCCCTTTAAAGAATGTCATGAAACACAAATGATCTTTTTATTACTTTTGTTGGGTATAATTTTTGCTAGTGTATCTTCTGTAAATGCTCGAAACTAGCATATGAAAAGAATTAAAAGTTGCAACAAATACGTCAATGGAAGGCTGTCCGGAATTTTTAAGTTTTCCCCGTGTTATGTGTGATTTGTGCTGGGAAGCAAGGATTTAGATATTTCCTGTTTGTACAAACTTAATAGAGAATGCAAACCTGTGTTTTTCACACACACAACTTATAATTTTCTTTTCCATTTTTTATCTCACGGAACCCCCTAGGTTTGTTTCGTGGAACCCCCAGATTCCGCGGAACACAGTTTAAATACCACTGCTTTAAACAAAGACATTCCATATTTAAAAGACTCGACTCTCTCAAATAGAGTTTGAATTTGCTTCAGCGTTCTGAGCAAGTTTACTTCTGAGCCATATCGAAAAATAGAACGAATTTAATATAGGTATGCTACTCATTTTTAGCGTGATTTTGAAATCGCACCACATTAATCTTTGGCAGCCAGTGTAGTATCACTACAGCTAGGAAAAATATTTCTAACATTTGACACTAAACTAAGTAGCTTAAGGTGCTAGTTTGATATCGGGGGTAATAGCGCCAACTTGTTGTTTATGTTCGCCAAGATGGGCGATAACATTACAATATGTTTACCTTAATATTTTTATCGTCTGTCGATGTGGTTGCCATGGGGATAACGTATATTAGAAATAAATTTTATTGGTTTTTTTTTCCCGCTGTAACCCTTTTAATTTCAGACGATTTTAATAAAAATTTAACCATTTTTAATGTAATTTTTCTAGTGTTTGCGTCTTCTGTATAATTCTGTGCTATTTTCGAATATGGATATTTTTAAAATAAGAGAGTACTAGAATATTTTTTTTCTTAGAAGAATAAGTGTTGTGCTTTTAATTATCGCTATAAATCGTTTACTTTCGTTTTATTTTACGTTTTAAAAACGTTTTTTTTTCTTTACGTTCTTTGTTCGATGCAATTAGTTGAAGGAAGTTCAAGTTTCATATTGCAAACTTTCACTACTTTGTAATTAGAATTCTTAATTAATTTTAACATATATTATGAAATTATTTTATTCATAATTTAATTCAAAGATGCAATTATTACTTTTTTAATAATCCTCTAATATTCGTTATTTATAATTGTTTTTTTTTAACATTTATTTATAAATATTATTACATATTTTCTTATTTATTTATAATTAATATTTATTTATAACGATTTTTGTTGATTATTTATAGCTATTATGTTATCTATTTATAATTATGTAATAAGAGTAATCTTATGCATTATTTATATCTTTTTACAATTCGCCGATTATTCTTTTTTATAATTCCTATTAAATTATATTATATGATTATTATTTCTGATAACTGTTATTACATCGTACTATATGAATATTATACATAATTACGATAAAATAATATTATAAGATTATTATATACTGCTTATAATACTATTCTTAATACATGTTACTTTTTATTACATATTATTCATATTCATCATTTATTGATCTAGGTTATTCTCAATCTCTTCCTATATTCTTTATTTGAAATACATTTCAATGCATTTCAAAACAATTCCTTAAAATTATTGTGTATCATTAAATTACCGTTAGACCGCCATATTGGATTCCATTCCAACTACAGCAAACGCTGCTAGGCGCGATCTTATCTTGCTAAGCAGCGCTTGGCACAATTAACCCCGATATCAAATTAGTTCCCAAAAAGCTCTTTTAAAACGAATTGAAAAAGTTAGGCTTTTATTAAACTGTGAATTAAATAGTTAGGAATTCTAATTCACATACAGTTTACACTTTTAGTGATGGAGTGAGAAGCCTCTCTAAAAGTACAAAGTATACTTAAAGTAGTAAATAGTACACTAAAATTAGGAGCTGAACCTATAAAATAATATATACAGAGTGTTTTTTTCCAGGTATAGAAGTTTAAGTTGACATTACTTTCCAAGATGGCGACCGATTTAACAGCTGTCAAGTGATTTATTCTCAGTTTGGTTTGGCAATTCATCATGAATAGATTCAAGCCTGAACAACGTTTTCAAATTGTGCAATTTTATTTCGAAAATAATGGTCGATTTTCATAAGCGAATTTTGTTTAGCGATGAAGCGCACTTCTGGTTGAATGGCTACGTCAACAAACAAAACTGCCGCATTTGGAGTGAAGCTAATCCACAAGTGCATGTTGAAACACCGTCACATCCAGAAAAACCGACTGTTTGGTGCGCTTTTTGTGCTGGTGGAATCCTACTTCAAAAACGATGAAGGCCACAACGTTACAGTCAATGGTGATCGGTATAGAGCCATGATTACTAACTTTTTCTTTCCTGAATTGAACAATCATGATGTCCAGGAGCTGTGGTTCCAAAAAGATGGCACAACATGTCACACAGCTCGTGCCACAATCGATTTATTGAAAGACACGTTTGGTGACCGCCTAATTTCACGTTTTGGACCTGTGAATTGGCCTCCTAGATCTTGTGATTTAACACCGCTAGACTATTTTTTGTGGGGCTATGTAAAGTCATTGGTCTATGCGGATAAGCCACAAACGCTTGACTATTTGGAAGACAACATTCGCCGTGTTATTGCCGATATACGGCCACAAATGTTGGAAAAAGTCATCGAAAATTGGACGTCCAGATTGGACTATATCCGAGCCAGCCATGGCAGTCGTATGCCAGAAATCATATTTAAAATGTAATGCCACAAGATTATCTTTCGAATAAAAAAAATCATGTCAATCGAATAATACACCGTTGTTTTAATGCAATTAAAAGTCCTATACCTCTCAAAAAAATACCCTTTATTAGAAAGTCTTGAACAGGGAAAGGAATTACAAAACTCGCAATTAAATATAAAGCTGTAAGTTATCGAAAACAAATAACTCAAACTAATTTAGATAAAAGATAAGCTGAAATGTAGTGAAAACTTTAATTGAAGTAAACAAACTTGAAATAAAAAAGTATATCTAAATTTGATAATACTATCATTAACACAATAAAAATAACTGAAAAAGAAATTACAATATAAACATGAGTTTAAGGCTTGTACCCCTTTTCAAAAAAATGTTTTTGGAGACACTAACAGTAAAAGTAATTAATGTTTTAAATTCAAATTATATTAGTAAGGGGATTCTGAAAGTAAAATTCAGTTTGGCCAGCCATTGTCTTACAATTTTAAAAGATTAAGAAATTTTGAAGTTTTTTCAAACCTTTACAAAATGTTCACTATAGTCTTTTTAAGTTATTTATGTTTCTCAGATTATTACAAACAAAATATAGTATAGATTTGAAAATCTATTCCTTTGTTTATTTTTAATATTTATTTCTCTAGAAAAACCTAGAAAAAACATGAAAATTTTTAAAATAGTAAATTCAGTATTTTTTTTAGAAAAATTACCAGAGATCTCAGCCCTAAATCCTACTAACTATTAGAGAACATATGTTTGGGAGTATATACAAAAATTTCAAGGCTCTATGATGAAGAGAAAAAGGCATTAGGAATTAGAAAACACTTATACCTTCAAAACTGAAAGTCTGAGAAAAACGCATTTAAAGTTTGTAAAGGAATCAAACGTATAAACTTATAATGCCCGTAAAACTCTAATTTTTAATACGTTTTTTTCAATGTATATTCTACATTAAAAAACTATTTGATAAAAAATATGACAAAGTAATTTTTTAAATTCAAAAAATATTTTACATAATATTCATTGCATTTGTTACGAGGACCATTGTTTCAGTTTCAACTTAACCTAATATGTTCACAAAAGTTTTGAAACACAAAGAATTTTTGAACAAAAAATAATGTGATACTTACTTACCCTACCAATAGTCAGGTTTGTTCATAAAATTTTATTTTTTTTTCAGTTTTAAATCTTGCAGTTGAGGAAGCTTTAGCTCTTGTATGACTTTAAAATACTAAAATATAGTACTACAATATGTTTAGCATAATGTGGTTTGGTACATCAAGGAAATATTAAGTCTTTTCTGCAATACTGGAATTCAGAATACTTATATTCAAAAGCCTAATTGCAGTATCAGCTGAGGAATGGTTTTTAGGTATATCATTTTCTGTAGTATTCCATATCTTCGAAATATTGTTTCCTACAGCAACCTGATAATGTGTTGGCCAGGGCATTTTCTCTACAAGAAAAATTAATGATAAAGCTTCTAAGTTATATAAACTATTTTTAAAGCAAAAATAGGCCTTGCAATCAATTTTAATTAATTAAGATAATTCGAAAAACTCAAAACATAATCAAGCAGAAATAATTTTAGTAATGAAAAAAATTGGAATTAATAAACATTTCACACTAAAATAATTGATTGTGCAAAGCCATAGTTCAGAAAACTTCGAATATCTTACAAACAAATTTGTTAAAAGATCTGAAATGTGGTAGCAAACTTCTCAATGATATGAGCCAGAAGCAAATGCAAAAACTTTTTTCTGTAAATATGAAATTTGTAGGGTACTGTGTAGTATTAAGTTAAAATTTATTTAAAACAAAGTCAAGCAAAAATTTAGTTTATAATTACGGAAAAAATAAAAACAATTGATTCTCATCGAACTACATCTCGATCGCAGAAACAAAAATGTGAACATACGTTGTGTTGACAAACAATCAAGATTCTGTTGCTGAAAGATTAGTTTTTAAACAAGTGATTTATTTTAAAAACAATTATGGTTCTGTCTCAAGGAAAAAAATGAATAAATGAAATGATAATAAAAATAAATATAATAATAATGATAATGTGTGACAATCTCTAAGAAACTACATGAAGAACAAATTGTCGCATTTAGATTGAAGGAAAAATTTCTGACTTGCAAACCATTATGATAAATAATTTCAGCGTGCAAACTTTTACACTTTATTCCATTTTTGTAATATATTACACACACACACACACTTTCTTATTTGTATAGATGATTTTAAAAGTCAACACTGAAAGATTTTTTTTCCTTTTATAATTTATTCAAATAAAGAAAAGTAGAAAGATCTAGAAAATAATGTCGTATATTATGTTGACAATAATCCTAGGACATTTTGGAATTCTTCCCTACGGGAACTGTCAGAAACATTTTCCCTACTTTTCGAAAACGGGTGAACCACTCATATAAAGTTTTCATGGGCAAGTCATAAATAGGAACCAACAACGCATAAGTTTCTTTTGGTGTCTTAACAAAACCTTTAATTTGTCTTTTTTCGCTCATTTTCTTGTTCGCAGTTAAGAACCAATGTACCAAACAAGCACATTGTTAAACAAATCTTAACACGGAACACAAATGAGTCTCAACTCAGCAACGATGGGGGAAGATGCTCTCAACACCTGCCGCTACGCATGTGCTGCGTTTTGTTTCGTTAGTGTGGCCAGATCAGCCGTTCTGATTTTATTCACCGAACTTTATTGTCAAAGGTTGTATTAATGTCGTAACATAAAGCTGCACAAGAGTAGTTGTTGGCGACAAACCTAGCAATACTGAGCTATGGTGAAGTGACAAGGACGATATCTGAGTATAGACACCTCTCTCTCCTGACCAATGGGAGGTCTTTGATCCTCGACTGATTTAGCGTGCAGCGGCCCCTTTTACAAGGTGGAACTTAAGCATCACTAGGTTCAAACTCATGGCACGTCAGCAGTAGGCCATGACCTTGACTGACTTGAAATGTCCAGGGTACGGAATTTTATTACTAATTCCTTTTACATGCGATTGAAGGGGTAAAATGTATTACAAGCGAATTATTGTAATTTTTCCACGATTATTAAAATGTAAAACATTTACTGAGCGAGGAAGTACCAAGCAAAATTTTGTGATTTATATGATTCTCTCATAATCTATTCTACATAAACAAATCTTACAGTATCAATTTATTTACGAACTACACACGAACTATTATCTTTTCTACACTCATGTCCATAAATTAAGGATAATAACGTTCAGGCAAAGAAAGAGACAGAAGCAAAACAAATTTCACTTATTTGTGAAGTATATTTTTTAAACAAAAGGTAAAGAGCAAAGCAGATGCTATATGTTTGACATAATCGATAAAAATTGCGATTCTTACTCCCTGGAGCAAATTTCAAAAATAGAAGCTATTTACAAAAAAAAAGTATAACATGGTTAGTATGATGGTTAATACGGAGTATGTCTCCCGGACGATGCAATACAGGCCTTACAACTCTTAGGTATGCTGAGTATCAAATTATCAATATGATCTTGGGGAATATTACACCATTCATGAAGCAATGCCTTCCGAAATTTCGGTAGACAGGTGGGAGGGGGTTAACGGGCTGTAATTCGTCGGCCAAGCATATCCCACACATGCTCCATTGGATTCAAATCCGGTAAGTATGCTGGCCAATCCATACGCGTGATATCTTCCGATTGAAGGCATTCGTCTACAATGTTTGCACGGTGAGGACGGGCGTTGTTAACCATAAACAGAAATTCAGCACCCATGGCACCCCGAAACAAAACGTACATGTTGTTCCAGAATGACATCCCGATAGATGTGGCCTGTCATCGTTACACTCTGAACATGCAGGTCAGTTCTGGAATCAAGAATAATTTCTCCCCAAACCAGCCATCCTGAACCACCGTAACGGTGTCCTTCAATGGTGTTCTCTTGGTGGTAACGGGTACCTGGTGCTTTCGAAATTAAATTCCGGCGAGAATCAGACTGCAAACTAAACCTGGGCTCGTCGGAAAACATCACACAAGACCACTGCTGTAGTGTCCACAATGCATGCTCTCTACTCCAGGTTAATCGCAGGCGACAGTGAGTTGCGGTAAGTGGAACACATCTGACAGGCCTACGAGCATAAAGACCAATATTCCCTAAGCGTCTATGCACGGTCTGCTTTGAAATTGTCGTACCGGTAGCTGAAGAGAGTTGATGATACATGTCTGATGCTGTGCTCTGTCTGTTTCTTTTGGCAGTAACTGCCAAATATATACCGGTCCTCATTCGGCGTTGTAACTCGGGGGGTGACCTGTGCTGTAACATCTACTCACATTACCATCATCTTGGAATCGTTGTCGAAGTCTGGAGATGACACTCTGTGAGATTCAAAGTTCCTCGGATACTTCCAGCTGGGTACATCCACACTCAAGTCGTCCAATAATTCTACCACGTAAAAAATCATTCAAATATGTTTCCTTTGTGCCATAACTATGCGGTTATGGCACTGGGAGGCTTTTAAAGCGCTTGTGAACAATTTTACTTATTTGCCACCATTCCTTATATACCCCTCTCTTACACTCTCGTCATTGTGACGTAATATCCGCGCCATCTGGTGGTTTCCTATAATTTGCATATTCTTCAAAATGTGTGTGATAATTCTACAGGTGAAATTTTTATTTTAGAGTTCAATTTCTGTGTGATTCTGAATTATCCTTAATTTATGGACATGAGTGTACTATTATTATAAGATTTTTTTTATTATTTGAGTATATCAATCGTGTTGCTATTTTCTTTAAGTTACTGGATACTTTGATTAGTTCCCGTACTATGAAATTAATGAAAAAAAACCCAAAGCGATAAGCTCAAAAGAAAATTTTTAAGATTCTAAGAGAAATTCGAAAACAAATTCTTTAATAAGATTACTAATTTAACGATTTTACATGCCTTTTTTATGTTTCCATTAACTTGTTTCTATTGCGTATACTTGTAGCTCATTCTTTCACACAATCTTAAGGATAAATTACTTCAAACGTTTTTCCTTCCACAAAGGATCTAAAAGATACTTTTTCCTTTTTTTATATCCCCATTTTTTCTATATTCTTGCAATGCTTAGAAGAAAAAGCGACGGTTTACAAGAGATTAGAGAAAATTCTTGGAAAGGTAAAATAAAAAAAAATATGTTAGAAAATTACTTTTATTGTTGCCTTATGCTCTAAAACGGTGTAATACAGCGGTAAATTTTATTTTTATAGCAGATTTTTGCTGAATATCCTTTTAATAACATTGTTATTTTTTTTTGAATTCATAAAGGAAAAATTTAATCCAATACAATATTAGATACCTGTATATTAAGTATATTAATATGCAGTAAAATATTATGTGTTATATTATTGACCATTATTTTTTAAAAATAATATTTAACAAAATTTGAATTTTCAACTTACATAAGTTCATCCCACGTAAAATGTTTATTATGCACGTGAAAAGCACACTATAAATGAGTGGAAAATGTCATAAATTGTTTAATTCCCCAAGAGATTTTTATATGTATTGCGCTTACAAACTTGTTTAATTCAAACTGGGAGAGTGAAATGCGTTAATTGTTTTTATTAATATCGATCTTTAAACTAGCATGTGGGCTATTAGCTAATAACATCGCAATGTTGACCTATAGTCAAGTACGACATCTGAGATACCAAACCTCTCTCCAAACTTCCACACTACGCTAACTTATGCAATGCATTGAAAGAGACACTCAGGATCATTGAAAATAGCACCCTAAAATAGAGGCAAGTTTCAATCACGAAACTTTGAATGAAATTATCGGAGTTTGGTGCCCAAGCGCATGACCTTACAGCCTGCAGTAACGCGCTGTTATCCGGAAATGGGTCCAATATAAACCGGCACATAAAGGAAGAATCCTTAACGTAACGATCACATTCCGAAACTAGAAGGATCTAGTAAGCAAAGAATGCCTGGTAGACGTGTGAGAAATATTCACCAAAAGGTTGGGCACTGGTCTGTAAAATGCTGTCAGGGATTCGAGAGCCCGTGGCATTTAATTAGGAGGAAAAGGCCATGGCACATTAAAAAAGTCAACTATTAAAAACTTAACTGCATACAACCAAAAAGCCATATTACAAAATAAAGGTAATGTTACTGCAGTGAAAAAAGTAATATATTCCACTTTACATTACAGTATTTCGACAGATCAAAAATCTCAGCATTCGAAATGACCGATTGGTGCTGACTCATGGTGTTTTTACCAGTCTGCAAAAGCAAAAGGAAAAAAACCGGGTCTGCATAAACAACACGTTGGAGTCCAATCAAAGAAAGTTTTTTGCCACATATCATTTCTATTAATCAACGGCTTGCTTCTAATGAACTTTTAAAACGGTGCATTAATTGCGGAACCCAAAATGTTAATGAAAGCTTACACAACATGATTTGGTCGAAGTGTCCCAAAGAAATATTTGTCAGTAAAGACAGAGTGAAACATTCCGTACTTGAAACGATTTGTGAATTCAACAAAGGGACTCTACGCACTGTCATAGAGACTCAAAAAGCATTAAATATACCTTTGGCGAAATGTTCACATGATCTTGGTGTGATTCTTGAATCCCATAAAAGATTATTCCGAATAAGACAAAAAAAAACTCTAAATATCAGCATGCCCGCAAATTAATATAAAAGTTAAGGAGTTACATATGGATCAGGATATTTCTAAGGTATTACAATAATGTAATCTTTTTTCTAAAATGTGTGCATGTAAATATTTTTAATTTAGGCATTTTATATTAATAATTTCATAATTGCAGTTCTTATTTACCATATGTTTTTCATACAAATATATCATTTAAATATTATATGAAGCAAAAGATTTTGAAATTTCTCTCTCTTTTATAAAAGAAATTTTTTTAAACATTTTCTTCGAGGTTCTTGATATTTATGTACAATTATTACTGTGTAAAAATGTATCATTTATAGAAAATATGAGTTAAAATAATATGAAATGCAATTATTTTGAAAAAAATGTATAGCCAAAGTTTTAAAATGGTATTTTAAGTTTGTTTAAGTTTATAATATTTATTTTTTCAGAAGTATATAAACTTTAAGATGGTTTTTCTCAGATTGTGTTTTTTTCGACACATTGGTGCATTCAAAATGCTACTCCTTCCACAATTATTGTCCAATCACTTTCATTTTTCCTCTGTGTGTTACATATCATGCATGTAAAAAAGTAGTGATCCATTTTGTTATACAATTAATACTTTTTTAAAGCAAAATTTAAATTTTGGACAGATTGTACTTTTGGTTGAATCTTAGCATATCTCTCTCTCTCTCTCTCTATGAACATTTTATTCTTTTTCTCCAAAACTAATCAAACTATTGTAAAATTGATCCCTAAAGTTGTGTTTAAAACATACTTAAGAATGTTACAAAAAATTTCATGTCAAAGTTGTAATAAATATAAAAGGAGTAAAATTTAAAATTATCCAATTTTTTTTAAAAAAATTAAATTTTTTAAAATTGTGTGAATATATATAATATGTGCAAAATTATACCGCTCATATTGTTTAAATGAATAGAAAAATTATATGAAATGCTAAAAAATAATTTTAAGTGCATAAATAAAAAAAAATTGTGAATGGGTACCGAGTCTTAAGAGTCCGAAATCATTATTTGAGTTGAAGAGAATTCTTTATTGCTTGTATGTGCAGCAAAGTTCATCATTTGAAGCTGTAGGACGCGGATCACAAACGAGATGCTGTCCAACCAAATCCCACACGTGCTTAATAGGCGACATATCCGTCGAATAAGCAGACCAAGGAAGAAGTTGCATGTGCCGGGCTGAACAGAAGTCTGGAACTGTCATTACAACATGTGGGCGTGCATTATTTCGCTGAAAGATAGCTGCAGGGATGTCTTGAAGGAAGGGAACGACTTCGGGCTGTATATATCACTTCACGAACGTACCTGTAGCTATTGAGATTACCCTCAATTCGTAGCAAATTGGATCGTCCATGATACAAAATCGCACCCCAAACCACAACTCCGGATGTTAGGCCACTATGTTGTTCGATAACTCACTCCGGAAGGCAGCGTTTATCAACATAGAGTCTAATATGTATGCGGATATCGTGGTCCCACAAACTGAAGTGTGATTCATCTGAAAAGACAACTTGGTGCCATTCAGCTTGCCAGGATCTATGCTCATGAGCCAATTGCAGACGCAGTCGTCAATGGTTTGCCGTGAGAGGGATCCTGTATAAAGGCACCTTTGTAAGCAACCCCTGGTGCAGCAGACGTTGACGAATTGACGAGACCGAAATTAGTACACCTGTATCAGTGAACCAACGTTCTGCCTGGAGGAAGCTGTACGCTCATTCCCCACCAATCAGAGCAGGTAACCGATCGTTGCGCGCTGATGTCCTGTACTGTCGTCTGCTGTCAGTGCTTCGAGTTGTTCAGTGTTCGTAGGTCCACTGCATCCAAACTCGCATCACTGTAGAACTGTTCTACTGCTCACGAGCTCCTATTGCGTGATAGGAAATACCTCCTTCTTGAAGGCCGATAATCGTCCCCTGTTCAAACTCCATAAGTTCGAAACTCTCTATATTTTGTCGTGGAGACATACTTAGGTCTCACTAAACGTTCGCCACTAACAAATAATCATTAACTATTTTCAACATCTTGCTACAGTCCTCAATTCATACGCTTTCAGCATCAGTTCAGAGGGCGCTGTGCATGCCACACATGTTTGGTGGCTCTGAAATTTTACTATTGTACGTAACATCCTATAATTGATATTTGCTACACAGTTCATTTAATTCTGAGAATTCCTTCACGGTGTAGCATTTTTTACGAACAGCATATATACCCAAATCAAAATATTAAATTTGTGTGAATGAATTTTCTATAATTAAATATTTTGCTGAATTCGACACCTCATTCTATGTCTTATGTTGCCCATTTTATTAAAATCCAATAACTGCTTACAGATATGCTCATCGAAAACTGCATTCTTGTTTTAAAAACTCTATATTAACTGTTCCAAGTAGAAGAGACGTCCTCTAACTACAATTCGACTTCAGTACTGGTCATGTGAGGAATTGAAGTTGCCACTGTAAAAATCTACTCCTGTTATTTGTGTCTTTAATTTTTGTTATGACACTTGTTTTTTGTCCATGTGTTACTTTACCTAAAATAATAAATAAATATTGCATTAACTGTGATTGTATTGAACCCAACCTCAAATGTACCATCTTTGTTAGGCTTCTTAGTAATCTTGAAAGTCTAACTCCCTACAAATATTATTTTTTCCGCAGTTTCTTAACACTGAATTCTGATAAAATAGATTACTGCGGCTTTGAAAATAAGACGACTTAAACTATAAGGTTTCCAAACGTAAGATTTGATCCTAAATAAACTCATGGACAAAGAAATTAGCGCACCAAGGAATCGTCAAAATGAAACGAAATTTTCATACGCAATCACTACTTTATATAAGAAAATGATTAGTAAATCAAAGAAAAAGGATTATTTATTTCAGAGAAAAAAGCAAAAGAACGGAGGATTTAATATCCCTGTTGAATCCCCTCTAGCGCGAATGCACTATGTGATACGATTGGGCATTGAGGAATACAAGTTCTGTATTCCTCAATGTCCAAACGTCCAAATTCCAAATGTCTTGAGATATTTCATTCCATATTTGCTGTAACCGTACCTCTAGTTCGTTAAAACTCGTGGGATGCCAAACTCGCCATCCCAAATGATCTCAGATATGCTTGATTGGAGACAAATCTGGGGCTCGTATAGGCCAAGAAAGGGTAGTAACAGTTGTTCGGAGACAGTCTAGTGACACCCTTGCTGTGTGAGAGCGAGCATTGTCATGTTGAAAAATGGCTTCTGGGAGCCGTTGCATGAGTAGCAACGTATGTGGTTGCAGGATGTCATGGACATACCGCTGGACTGTCATGGTGTCAGGGATCAATATAGGGGTGATCGTGTATTGTAGGCAATGATACCTCATACCATCACACCAGCCGTGGGAGCGGTGTGTTGCTGTAAAGCAAAGGCAGGATTGAAGCGTTCACCACGGGGACTCCACACATGAACACGATTGTCATCACTGCTGAGATAGAATCTGAATTCGTCGCTAAAGACGACCTGGTTCGTGCGGCACCACTCCAAATGGAGGCATCGACCAGTGGGTGTCAAGGGTAGCACACTTAATGGGCGCCGCTATCCCAAATGTCATTCAGCCAGGCGCCTTCGTATGGTTCAAGAAGACACATTGACCCCTGGTGAAGGTGCTACTTGTGCCTGGATGGTGACCAATGAAGAAGTTGGCTGTATGCGTGCGTTTCTTACGATATGGTGGTCTTCTCTACGACTGATCTGTCGAGGGCGTCCTGAGCCTGGTCTTAGTGTAAATGATATCTCTCGGATCCACTGGTCCAAACACCTCATCATAACACAACCAGAGTGGCCTAATTGATAAGCTACTTGCCTAGCTAACCACCCAGCTTCCATCATGCCGATGATTTTCCTCCTCTCAAGCTGCGACAGCTCCTCATATTGTCTTCGAAATCGGTGTAATGGCATGTCTACCTCAGCTCTTCTTTTGTAAACAATTCAGCTCACTCAAACAAGCTTTGGTTACCGGTTTTATACTCCATGGAGAACGACGTTATACGACCTCTACTGGCTATACGTAATGCGCAATCACACTGAATTTCTAATAATTTGCATATGTCCCCGACATGTACCTTCATGCAAAGTTTCGTTTCGATCCCTCAATTGTTTCTTGGCGTTAATTTTTTTGTCCATGAGTATTTAGTGAACTGTTTCAGAGTATAAATGTGTATTTGCTTTTTATTATGTCAGAATGTATTTTGTTTGTTTTACTTCCAGTAAATTAATAACTTTTTAAAATAATATTTTGCTTTTGACTTTTCAATTTGGTCACGCCCTCTCGTAGAGTTATTATGTCCCTCGTGGGCAGCACCCCACAGTTTGAGAAACGCTCGGTTAAGAGCATTTTTTAAACCAAATAAATTTATTTTATTTTGTTTTAGTTACCATTATTTGTCTCATGGATTTAGATCGAGAATATTGCAATATATATATTCATAATTGAAATAGAAGTAAACACACAGCAAGTATCTATACAAAATTCTTTTCAGGAAATTACGAGTATCACAGTAGAAAATACCCTATTCTCTACATACAATGCATAAAACACATGAAGATTATTTTGTCTCTGTGTAGCATTTTAATACACATATGTTTAATTAACAAACATGTTATTCATGTTGAAGCTATAAAGATAGGAGAGTTCTATTCTCCAACACATCGATTGAGTAATCTGCATTGAAACTGTTAATAGAAAGGAGCTTTTATGGTTTCTGTTAACAGTAGTTGAAATAAATACTGAATTATGGAAATGCATTACTATATTTACTTTATGTATAATGAATTGGTCTGCAGGTTGAGAAGACTGTGTATTTTACATTGTTGTACACAATTTTATCTATCCACTGAATACTATATAAAATACTAGTTGGTATACCCGTTCTCTCACGGGTAAATTGAAATATTAAACGATGCATATTGAAGAAAAAATAAATCTTTAATGAGTTAATTTTACGTGAATTACAAATTAAACAAAAAAATAAGCAATATGCTTTCTGCATATCTCAGGTTAATAAAAGACCCACATTTCTTAAATTTTGAGTTTGTATATCTAATAGCTGATAAAAAGGATTTCTTTTATTTATAACGCTCCATAACTCTCTTGTGGTTCGATTTTTGAAAACCCCATCCTAAGCTGATCTCTGCTCAACAAAAGTAACGCATTGTTCCAAATTTTTTGCAATGAACGCTTAAAATAGTGTAAATAATTTATACCTGGATGTGTGTATTACATTAATATTATTATGTATATATCTGATATTAAAATCATAAGATTCGCAAGCAATGACGTTCCTTACTTTATAATGGCGATTCAATGGACACATTGCGAATTGTTGGCGATAGAGACAAGTTGACATCATTTTTGACGACCACGTTGTCAACTGGGTGTTTAATTGAAAGGTTCTGAAGTTGATATGCTACAGTTCCTCCTGGTGGAGAGTTACAACAAAGAGTACTGTTGGGTACACAAGTAAAACTCAAGAAAAAGGTCTCTCTCAGTAAGTGGACTGTAGTTTTTATTACTTGTTGCACAGCTCGCTCGATTCGACTCCTTACTCGATGGAGTCAGAGGTTACACAGATTCGTTAGACACTCTGAACGCTAGAGGGCGCTCTACATTTACATACTTACACTGAACATGCCGCCCGGCCTTGCAATGTTTTTCAACATGCAAGATTTACATAGAACATAATCATAAAGATAACACTCAGAAATACAATACTTCAAAATACAAACAAAACAGCATACAAATGAAGACAATGTATAAGCAGTTGATAAATGACACAGAATTAAAAAAATACTATTCTACACACAAACATTACTATCTGAAGGGTTATATATGCTACTTCACACACACACACTGTTTCAATTGGTAGAATGCACAGTTTCGAAATGGGTCTCTTAAATATACCTCTAGTGGTTTTGACTTCCACTACTCTTACTTTAGAATCCTTTCATGGATAAATATTGTTGATTCTACCTAATGACCATTGAAATGAAGGTAAATTATCCTTATTTATTATAACCATATCTTCAATTTTAGCATTCTTTTTCTCGAAATGCCACTTATTTCTCTGCTGCAAACTATTTAAATAGTCTACACTCCACCTTTTCCAAATTAATTGAATTATTTTTGTAATTTTCTGCCAATTATCCAACCTATTTTCATTTAAATTAGTTAAATCAGGCTCAACAATTGATGTAATTTATCTACCTATCAAAAAATGAGAAGGAGTCAATACATTTAAATCATCTAAGTCAGAAGATAATGGGACAAGAGGACGAGAATTTAACATCCCCTCTATTTGGATAATCACGGTCAGAAACTCTTCATATGTTAATCTAATGTTACCTACTACTCTCTTTAAATAGAACTTAAAGGATTTAACGCCTGCCTCCCAGAGACCTCCAAAATTTGGGGCTCTAGGGGGGAGGAATTTCCAATATATTCCTTCAGAGGCCATATAACTTGCAAGTGCCTCATCAGGTTTACACACCAAATTAAACACTTTTTTAAGTTCTATATTTGCACCCACAAAATTTGTTGCATTATCAGAATACAACTTAGCACATTTACCTCTTCTAAATATAAAACGCTTAAGTGTAGCAATAAATGCATTAGAGGTTAAATCAGTCACAATATCTAAGTGCACAGCTTTAGAAACAAAACATATAAATATACAAACATAGATTTTGTTATGTACATCTTTTCTCTGCCCTTTATACTTAATGTAAAAGGGGCCACAGAAGTCCACACCTGACACATTGAATGGATAATTTTTGATAACTCTATCCTTTGGCAAGTCAGCCATTATTTGATCAGTGCAAGTAGGATTGGCCTTACAACAATTTACACAATTATGAACAACTTTTCTACAAATATTACGGCCATTCAATATCCAAAAATTTTGCCTGATCTGATATAACAAGGATTGTGGACCACTATGTAAAAACTTTTTATGAAAATACTCAACTATTAAATAAGTCAATTTATGTTTCGAAGGCAAAATAATTGGAAATTTCTTGTTATAATTAATATCACTATTTCTCAATCGACCTCCAACTCTCAAAATCCCTTCACTATCAATAAATGGATTGAGTGTTTTTACTCGACTGTTGGAAGGTACCATGACAGAATTTTGAATACCATTCATCTCTACTTTAAACTCTTCCTTTTGTACTAATTTCAATAAAAGCTGTTCGGCCTTTTTTAATTCTCCTAAATCTAGAGGCCCAATTCCTTTGCTTTCTTTGCTCTTACAATTATAAACAAATCTACAAATAAAACTTAAGACATGAATAATTTTAAAATAGTCATTACTAAGGTTAAGTAAATTATTTACAAAAGAGTTAGTAGCAGAATCAAGAAAAAGTTAGAAAAGTCACTACAGTTTTTAACTTCACCTGGATCCTTGATCACTGCAACAGGAATTTGTCGTTGTGGGTACTGGTTGCTCATCAGAAATTTAGGACCATTCCACCACAACTCACAGGTTTTAAGTTTTAGAGAATCCATTCCTCTGGAAACGAAGTCGGCAGGATTGTCCTCTGTTGCCACATAACGCCATTGCTCACTGGAAGTCATCTCCTGGATTGTAGCAATCCTGTTAGCCACAAAGGTTTTTAGTTGATATGACTCCTTCCTTATCCATGACAAAACTGTCATGGAGTCACTCAAAGAAAAGTATTAGTCACATTTAATTTTAAAGCTTGCTTGACACGATGCACTAATTTTGCTAACAGCACAGCGGCACATAGCTCAAGTCTGGGAATCGTTGTTTGCTTGGTAGGCGCAACTCGGGATTTACTGGCAATAAGATGCACAAGCATCTTTCTATCTGAGGTTATGGATTTGCAGTAGACGACAGCTCCATATGCTGACTGGGACGCGTCGGAGAATCCATGCAGCTCGATCACTTCCGGTTGCTCTAGCACAATGCATCGATTGATGTTGATGTCATTTACTACCTGAAGTGATTCGACAAATTGTCGCCATTCTCTATTGATTGTATCTGGAAGCAAATCTGTCCAATCAATCTTTAACATCCATAATTTTTGAAGGAAGATTTTCGCCTTCGCCACCACAGGACCTAAAAGACCTAGAGGATCATATATCCTGGCGATGGTTGACAAAACATCCCGTTTGGTATTTAATTCGTGCAAGTCTATTTTTACTCTGAAGGAGAAGCAATCATGCTTGGGGTTCCAATAAACACCCAACACTTTTATCTCTGATGAATCTGAAAAATCATAATTTTCGGAAACCTCAATCAATTCCGTATTATTTCCGCATCACTTATGCAAAACCATACCTCCTTTAGCGAAGATATTGATCAGTTGATTTTCAGTTCTTTTGCTTCTAATAAGGTCTCTGCACCGGTAAGTACATCATCAATGTACAGGTCACTCATCACAACTGAAGACCTAATAGAAAATTCCTGCTTCATCTAGGGCTAATTGTTTTAGCGTACGTGTCGCTAAAAATGGTGCACTCGTTGTTCCATAGGTCACAGTTGACAACTCAAACGTTTTTATTGGTTCGTCCATGTTCTCTCTCCACAGAATGCGCTGAAGTTTACGCTGATCTGGATTAATCCAAATCATTCGATACATTTTTTGCACATCCGCAATGAATGCAAATATGTGCTTTCTAAAGCGAACCATTATTGAAAAAAGGTCATTTTGAGCAACTCTCCCATTGTATTGTAGAGAGTTTAAAGAATAACCATTTGTAGTTGCACTCGACGCATTAAAAACTACTCTCAATTTACTTGTTTTTATCAGAGCGATAAACACCAAGATGTGGTATGAAATACATTCCACACTCCTCTCTCTCATCTACCTCTTGCATATGGCCTAGCTCTTTATACTCTTTTAAAAAATCTCTATATAATTTTAAATAGTTAGGCTCACGTTTTAATCTATTCAATAAGGAATTTAATTTTTTAAGGGCAATATCTTTTGACTGGCCTAAACAATTTGGATCATCCTTTTTAAATGGCATAGATACTATATATCTTCCCGTACTATCTCTAGTATGATTTTTTTGAAAATGCTCCTCACAAATTATCGTTTCCTTATTTTTTATTGTCTCAGGTTCAACATTTTCGATTCCCCAAAATCTCCTCATTGTCTTTTCTAAATCGACATTATCTTTGATTAACCCACAGTGAGGTTTATTTTCACTAGAAACTGGAATACTCCCACTCGCAATATAACCGAAGACTGTATTCTGAAAAATTAATTTTTGTATTTAGAAGATTTGTTTGTCCCGGTAAAGAATTTCATAAAAGATTTCTGCTCCCAACAATAAATCAATATTTCCCGGAATGTTGAAATTTTCATCCGCTAATTTCTCTCTACTGAAATTACCTAAACTAACGTTAAATGGTTGAGAAGGAATCATATCCGTAATTCGCGGCACTACAAAAAGTCTGCATTAGTTTCATAACTATTTCCTCTATTTGCAATTGTTGCATTAACGCGCGATTTAATCGTTAACTCTGAATTATTTAATCCTGAAACTAAAATGTTTATTTTCTCTCTTTTAAATTGAGTCTATTCATACACTGTTGCGAAATAAAATTGCTTGTTGAACCACCGTCCAACAGCGCTCTGACTTCCTGCATTTTTCCAAAGGAATCTCTAATGAAACAAATCGCGGTTGAAAGTAAAACGGATTTCGATTTTACGTAACTCGTTGCAGTAAACAGATCTCCTACACCCTGAGAAGACACCTCTTTCGAAATCTCCCCTATGTAATTTATGGGTTTGAACACAGACGCCTTCGCTGAAAGTTGACTCATCGAGAATTCCTCTGTTTCCGGCTCTTTCTGCCCCCAATGAAGAAGGTTGAATGACCCTTTCACTCGTAAAATTTGGGTCTCCAGAGAAACACAAAGAAGAATGATGCTTTTTTGGCAGCATTTACAAAGAACTTTAGATTTACAAAACTTGACTCTATGTAAATTTAAACAATTAAAACACAAGGAATTATTTTTAACAAGTTCTACCCGTTTATTTACTGATAATTGCTTATATTGAGGACATTTATTTAAAAAATGACTATCAGATTGACACAAAAAACATTTTTTTCCCTTGACATCTGAAAAAATACTTTTAGACATATTTTAGAATTTTGATTTTTGCGACAATAATTAATATTCTCACTCAGTGGTTTTCCTCGCGATGAATAAAATAAATCAATTTCTTTTCCCAACGTTAAAGGATCAAACCATTTATCTGCTTGTCTGACACTAATATGCGATGCGATTTCTTTATCTAAAGTACTAAATATTTTGTCTGAAATTATTAATTGTTTTAATACCTCGAAATTTGAAACATTTCTCAATTTTAAATAGTATTCCCAATTTGTTGTTAATCTACTCGCAAACTGGAAATGGGATTCAATTTTGCCGTGTTGCTTTCTTAAAATTCTCTAAACACGATTGAGGAGTTGGCTCAAATTCTTGGAGTATTATGGACTTTATTTTATCATAATTTTAAGATCATCATCTTTCAGATATATAATGATATTTGCAGCTTTTTCTCTAATAAATTTAACAAAATCTCAGGCTTAAATTTATCAGTAACACTTTTGGCTGCAAATGCACGTTCTAATGATAAAAAAGAAACTCCATCCCTCAGGTTTGTCGGGAATTTTCACTGTAAGTGTGCGGATACTTTTAATTAAAGAATCCACAGAAAAGGGGGAATCATTACAATTAACTTCAGTATTATTGTCTTTATCATTTGCTCGTATTCTCGCTATCTCTAAATCAAGCTTAGACTTTTCTCTTATTTTTCTAACTCTAATTGCTGACTTTCGTCATACTTCCTTTCTTCGATAATTAAATTTGCTAACTCATGCACAGAATCAGGATCGTTTTTGTATCTATCACAGTTTTTTATAAGATCCATCAAGTCTAAACAGTTAATTTATCACTCACACACAACTCTAATTCAGAAGCGATTCGCCTCAAGTCTTCTTTTTTTTTGCTCCTTTAAACATCGTTAAAGTTTAAAGTTCGATTTTTCAACGAAAAGTCAAAAAACAACAGCACATACCTCGTATTTTCAATGCATAGGTCTCTCCGGTTGAGACTGGACCAGAATGTTGGCTACACAAGTAAAACTCAAGAAAAAGGTCTCTCTCAGTAAGTGGACTGTAGTTTTTATTACTTGTTGCACAGCTCGCTCGATTCGACTCCTTACTCGATGGAGTCAGAGGTTACACAGATTCGTTAGACACTCTGAACGCTAGAGGGCGCTCTACATTTACATACTTACACGGAACAAGTACAGCGCAAAAAACTTCTTCTGAAAAGAATACATATATACGCCAATTTTCATAGTGATCGGTTGAACAGTGTTGGAGTGAAGTGATTTTACATATACCAACATCCAGTTTTTTATATATATATTGGTAAATAATTGCAATATTATGTGGGAACCCCCCTGGGTTCGACCCTGGAAGCCAAAATTGGTTTGAGGCAAAGAATTACCAGACGATATTTTTATAATAACAAATTATATTTATTCACTTGAATCAACTATCAACCTTCTAAATACAAAGATGAAACAATATGTCTACGGCAATGGGATTGAACTTTACTATTAAATTAAATAACGCGAAATATGATACTAATCAACTATTAAACTCAAGATCGAACTGGTTTACCGGAATAAGAGGACCGAGAAATATACGCAGTTTGAATTACTAGCAATCATTAACTTTCCCCTAACTCTATTATATATTTATTCTTATGATCCGATTATTGAAATTTAAATACCACCTGACTTTTACTACTTCATTCCTTTCCAGTCGGCTCAAACTTTCCAAATGTAGATCGCTGCCTGATAATCAGCCAGAAACTAATCACACAATCAACTTGAATCTTCTTAGAACTCTGTCAATGTATCTCTTGGCTCAATAGCCTTCTCCCTGCTAACTTACAACACTCTCATTAAATACTTTGATTCATTTGCATATCCCGATTTCTCCTTTTAGAGCCGGTTGGAAATGTACGCGAATTTACAATCTCCAAAGACGCCCAAGAGTATTAGTGATAAAGTGCTGCACAGATTCCTTACAATTAGACTATTGGAAGATTCAGTGGTAAAACAGTGCTTCTCAAACTTTCAATGTTTCCGACCCAATATTCAATCAAAATTTGCATCGCGCTCTCCTCCATACAATGACGATGTAAAGAGTTCAATAATCCTATACTTTGATTCTAAACCTACAACAAGACTTTAATTTTAAGTCCCCCCTCAACATATATAAATGTCTCGTTCAGCCAGTGTGTTAATTGCCCCTAGACGTATATATACGTCTTTAAGAAGTTAAATCTTTTCTGTGAACTGCTATCCATACAATTATTCCGAAGGCTTTGGAAAGCAATAAAATGACTTAATCAGTGTTTGCGAAGGATTAATTTATTTCAGAGGATTTGATTATTCCTTTTCTACCCCCTTCCCCATATACACCACATGCGTTTACCTACGTGTTAAATGGTGGTTTTGGGGAGCAAATCGCGTAATTTTTAATCACCATTTAAGAGATTAATTATAAACCGTACAAATTATAAAGATAAGTGTTGATGATTGTATATAATTTTATATATGAAAAATCCATAAGGCTACTGGTAATTATTAAACTTGTCCTTAACTTAATATTGTTAAGTTAATTATAAAATAGATTGTGCAGTACTGATACGTTTATAAGTGTATTATAGTGTAAATGAGTCTTTTATTTTTTATTATGGAAGAATGTATTCGCTTGTATACTTTCAGTAAGTTAATATTTTTTTATAAGTAATCTTTTATTTTCGACTTTTCAAATTGCTCACGCCCCCCTCGTGGGGTTATTATGCTCCTTACCCCCAGTTTGAGAAAGACTGGTTTATAAGCAAATTCAAATAAGCAAAGCTAAAAACTTCATTTTAACTAATTTGTGACATTCATAAAGCCTAATAATGGTAATCAATAATGATAAATATTGAGGAAAAGTACTTATATATATATATATATATATCTTAGGATTATCGTTAAAGTTACTAAAATATTTTTAAAAGTGTTAAGAGGTATTTTAAATGCTCCAAATATATCTTAGAAAGAACTTGGCAATTAAGAAAAACAATGGAATTTCCTAAAAATTTCAATCATTAATTAATCAGAAAAAGAAAAAAAAACTATTTTGCTTTTTATGCTCAGCAGCCTATCTCAAAGGGAAAGTAACACCCAAATTGCTAAAATGTAAATAAATGAAAAGTAACTCCTTTGTACATGTTTGGTTTCTAAAAGCATATTATAATAGCACGATAAGAACAAAAAATCATGTCTCAAACCTTTTGATTAACAGAAAGAGGAACAATAAAGCGAAGGAAAAATATTCTATTAAAAGAAAACCATTTTAGTTCCAAATTAGAGTTTTAATTAAAATACAGTATGGTAATGGGGTATTCGTAAAGCAATTGGAGCAGTGCACGAAAAAAAGTAATGAATCTAAAATTAAGAGAGATGTTTTTTGAATAAAATTAAAAGATGCTTCGAGCGAATTAAAGTACAATATATTTAAATAAATCATTTTTAACTCTTGAATTAAAGTAATATAATATTCCAAGAAAATGAATTTTTTGGGGAGGGGGGGGGTTGGATTTATGTTTATATTTTGACTAAGTTAGAAAAAGATGGAAAGCTTATTAGTTTATTGGGCGTCATATATCCCTAATAATAATTTCAGTATTTATTTCATTTTTGGCTCGTATTTACAACAATAATTTTTATTCATAGAAGTATTTAAAAAGTAGATATTTGCAGATTAAAAGCGACGACTCATTTTTAACAAAAAATAATCGTTTGTTCTTACTGACTTTATTTTTAATTTAGTAAGAACAAACGATTCTTTTTACTTGCTATCGGAACCAGAATAGTCGTAACCATAAAACAGAAAATATAATACTAATGTGATACTAAGAAATATACATGCAATATAAGGAACAATTAAAAATAGAAAAATGTATATTATTTGTTATTTAAAAGATTTGTATCAGCTCAAACCGCAACAATTTCATGTGATAGTAAATTTAACGTTTGGGATTTGCCAGATAGTATTTTGAAAATTTTGCGTTCATTTTATTGTAATCGTTATGGCGAAAAGAGTGAAAAGACTACTTTTTTTATTAAAATGAAAACATTTTCTTTAAAATTCAGAATTATTTTTTATTAAATATAGCGAAAGATTTTTTGCTTTATATTCAGATATTATCAATGATAGTAAATTGTAAATTTTAGAGTATTGATTGCATTAAATAATTTTTATGAATTTTTAAATCAAATTTCGGGTGAGGGTCGTGGGAAACGTTTCTTTCTCCTTTCGGCGGTTCTGAAGGGGTTAAGGAACTATCAAACTGAACTCTTTTAATCACGTTATGTGTGTTCATATGTGATTAAATAAATAATTATTCAAGCTATATTTGGATTTAGTTAAACCCTTAACTACTGATGGTACTTTAAAGTACCATTTCTTTTAAAATTTCGTAGAACAACCATTTTTACGAATATTCTGACAATACTTAGCAGATACACTCTCTTAATTATTTCACTCTTCCAGGATACATAATATCACAGGTTCTATCATGAGAAGAAGGCGAATAATTTTAAAACTGAAGTTCGTTTTCAGCCACCATTTCAATCAGATTGTTAATATTATCATTTTTTGTTCCGCAAAAGAAATTAAAATCAAAAGTTAAGTGTCTTATTTTTTATGTATTAGATAAGACCTTTGAAAATGATTTGAATATTTATTTCAAGTGAACAGTGTATACAAATGATTTTATTGTTCAATAACTTTGTGGTACTTATAATTACCGCCAGCACACTGGATGTTAAAGAAAAAACTTGGTGCTTATTTTTGTCTGTGTTGTTTATTATTGTTTTTCGTTGCGTTCTAGTGTCATTACTAAAGTGTTATAGAGTTATGCTTCTTCACGTTTCTTTTTAGTTGAACTTATTTAGTTTGCTTTTTGATTGTTTTTTTTCTCAACGTTTTCAGAAATGTTCAACTTCGAATCTGAGCTTGATTTTTTTTGTCTCCACAGTTAAATGAAATATCTATTCTTTATCAAAAAAATTTATATTTAATCTTTTTTGTGTGTGTAACTGAGATTTAACAATAAAAGGAGCTTTTTAAGGTGTTATAATTTTGCACTAAAAGATGATTCTTTGGATGAAAAAACCCCAGCAAAATTTCTGTTGGAATTTTCGTCAGAAACTGAAAAATACGATCAAAAGACTGAACAATTCCAAGGGTGCAATGGTTCAGGATCAGAAAACACAATACTTCCAACCTCAGGATACAGTGCTTTAAAAATATACAATTGAAACCTTATTAGAAATGCACAACGTGTAATGTATTTTTGTGTAGTACAGTGTTTCTCAAACTGTGGGGCGCGCCCCCCTGGGGGGGCGCGATAAACGTACAAGGGGGGCGCGAGCATATCGAAAATAAAAGATTAAAAAAAATTTATTTACTGGAATGGAGTAAAACAAAATACTTTCTGACATAATAAAAAAATGCACATTTACACTGATATAATTTATATATCTGCGATATTACGTCATAAAAAATTAAAGCTACTTCTTTTCAAACCAAAATGAGAAAAAACAAAACCCAGACCCATAATCGAAAAAAATTTTTAGGAAGGTAAAAAATTCATCACTGTTATATATTTGTCATCAGATGTAGGCAGCAGAATGTAGCTGCTGCGGTTTGACCTTCGAACTTGTACGGTTAGTTACGTCCCTGCTCTTATGTGTATTTGTTTTTTTATTTAGGGAAGTTGCAAATAAACTATTTCTGCTGCGATTTTTTCCTTGTAAAATATTTTTATGATTTTTGGAAAAGCACAGAGAGCTCTTTGAAGGATTACTTGGCCAAGATTTCTTTCTATGAGTTATTCCCAAACATATAAAAAAGCATAATGAATAAAACGTTTTACATAATTTTTTTTGAACATCCATATTGTAATAAATACACTTTTATTCCGGAGCTATCACGCCGAGCACAGAGTGCAAGAAATCGGTAATTCTGGCAAAACTGTTTAATTGTTACCAATGGCTCTGACACTATCCTTTTGTTTGACAGTCTTAACGTGTGAACTAAAATATATTTGTCACATATCTCCCTCTTTTTTGGGAGTGACAAACGTTTTTTTACAATCTTAAGGTACTTGGTTTGACTGAGTTCCCGGTGTGATAACTTTTTTTCCGAAATATTTTCTGTGTTCTTGAAAGTAGGTGAGTATATTTTCTCTTAATTAAATTATTCTCTGGAATTACGATTTTTATTGTGTACTATAAAAATAATTATAAAAAAAAAGATTGGGGTGGCTCAATAACCCCACTCGACCATTAGTATCGAGTGCGTGCCTGCTCCAGGTTTAAAACATGTTGAAGTCTTTTCACTTTAAATATTAAAAATAATACAATTATTTCTCATCGGAATTTTATATTATTGTTCATTATTCAACATCAATTCTAAATGCTAATTCTGTGAGGCTTATAATTACAGTTCGCTTAAAACTAATTATAATTTGAGCAATGATTTTAAAAAATCATTTTACATTTTTGTAAACATTGTTGCGCACTTGGCTTTACTCTCCATAAAATTCAGCGATTATATCAATAATGTTCTATTTTCTTATAAATGAAATCGTGCAAGGAGCGGACACTTCAGCCGGTATACTTTTAATGTATCAGTGTTGCACAGAGTATTTTATAACTAATTAATGAATACTAAATTAAGAACAAGTTTAATAAATATTAACGACTTCCATGGGCTTGTCTTACAGAGCAAATTTTTCAAAGGAATGCTTATATGATTAGAAATTGACCCACTGAGTTCTTTCTAAAAAAAGCTGATATCTATATTTTGTCTTCTAAGCAGCCACCGCATTTTGCAATATATTCCAATTTAAAAATTAGAGAAAGGAAAAATAACATAATAATTATCCTATTACTTAATATTTTTTTGCTTAAAAGCAACATATACAAAATTTAATACTTATGTCATGTACGGTATATAAAATTAAGATTATTGCTTTAGCGTAAAAAAAAGTGCATTATTATTGCATTCAGTACATTATTAATGTATAAGGGGGGCGCGTTAAAAATTGTGATTGATAAGGGGGCGCCAGTATTGAAAGTTTGAGAAGCACTGGTGTAGTAGTATAAAGAGAAAAACTGTTTCTTTGAATATCATCAAATTAAGCTTAAGAGTAAAAGCTATTTTTATAAGTCAAAAAAGTAAATAAATTTTTAAAATTTTATAATTTAAAAAAAAATATTGGGCTGTAAAATATTAGTGTTTTCGGGTTATTTAGCATTTTTAAGTGTTAAAACTGCGCTAGAAAATCATTCGGTCTTTTTTAATTATGAGCATATCTTAGGAATTCCGCATACTGACTGTACTTTAAAATACAAATTTAATTAATTAGCTCTAACAGGTTAAATTTCACATGGTTGAGCATTTTATTTATGTGTATCAATTGATTTTCAATGTAGTGACTCAAAAAAAAAATATATTGCACGAAAAAATTGCTGTAAATCATAATGCGGTAGTTAATGAGTTAAAACATAATACACAAAGAATTAACTAAATTTGTCTAAAATTATCGCCAAAAGAGGTTCAGTAAACGTAATTATCATCGAGTGTGAAGTATTGTTTTCGTGATAGGCGAACAATGTATGAAAAATTATATTTTGTATCTTCTATGAAACATTGATATTTAATATTAGAACCTCGCCAAGTCACTGTGTCTACACATGTCATCATCCAATTATTTCATTCCTACTAAATCTTAAGCAGTGGCGTAGCTACCAATGGGCTAGATCAGCTATAATCACCTGCGGCACACCGAACCTTTTTAAGTTGCTCGGTCATGGCTAATTGCTCTGAGAATTTTAATTTTTTAAGAACATTGTATTTAAAATTTGGTGGGAAATTCTTTGTCAAGAAACCAAATATTTCAATTTTTCTTTTTTCTGTCGGTGTCGTACGGGTACGAATTGATATTTCTTTTCTATTTCGAACGGTTACGGTTAGTGATAACAGACAACAGTAAAGTAGCGACAATTTTTGGGTGGAATTACTTTTTAACTATCTTTCATATCTTGAAAGCGAAAAATATTCGAAGAAAATACATCGTTTCAAGACGACTGGGAGGTTGACTATTTTGTAGTGAGAAACAAACATAGATCAGTAATTGTTTGATTTGCCACGAAAGTGCTGCATTTAAAAAATACCAGCTAACAGGAATCATTCAATACACTTTTCCTCGAAGATTTCTATCAAGAAGTGATAAGTAGGCTTTCTTGAATTTTCTTTGCTACAGCAACAAAGTGTTTTGTCAGTGGTAAAATCACAGTGGTAATAAAGACATATATGAAGAGTTTGTTATATTATTAGTAATCATATGAAACGTTTTTCTGATGCAGAAATTCTGAAGGAGTGTTTCTTAAATGCTTCTAATTTATTGTTAGGGGCATAAATCAAAAACATTAAAAAATAATAATTATAAAAAGCAAAACAGGAGTTATATATAATATTTTGATTAAAAAAATTACACATTTTAAATTTCAAATATTATCTTGGTCTTAAAGCATTGGTGTCAAATGGTTATCTTAATGGTGGTTTCAAATGTTATCTTGGTCTTTTCCCCCTTCCCCATTATGTTGTGTCCCGCGAGAAATAACTAACACATGTATGCGGTCCACGTAAAATAGCTGACATATGTATGTGGCCCAGCAGAAAAAAAGTTTGAGTACCCTTGGGCAAGGTGGTGCCATGCACCGGGGCCCTTGAGCTCAGGCACTCTCGGACCTTGACCATCAAGCAAGCCGTACTTGCGATAATTTCTCCAACATTTAGGTTATAATTATAAAAGGTTGCAACAAAAATAGCAACTCAGACACTCAGTTGAAGGTAATTTCGAACTTTTAGGGAATTTCCCTAAATTCTTTCCTTTATTTGTATAGGATTGCGAACTGTAGTTATTGAAAAGTTTACATTTTTTTTCGATTTTTTTCCTTTTTCTAGCTGTTAATCGAAAACTTTCTGCTCTTACCATGTATCTTAAAAAGCCTACACAGGAAGCTATTTCTTCTCGTTAATTTTATTTTTAATTACGATATGATTCACCCACATAACCAGCTATTTCCCGGTGTTTCAGTATTTCCCAATCTAATCGTATCCGCATCAGAATGATGTAATTTTGTCCCCCCCCCTTCCTCTGATCTTTCTCGCAGAGGTGTTTTTTTTTAAAAATAATTATAATAATGCTGTTTTAAATTTTCTTGTTCATGCATATTTTTTGAATCATTTCCTGTCTATCACGTTTCAAATCGAACCGAAAACTAATCCACAAACATGTAAGTAGTATGTAGTTTGTATATTTAAAATACTAATATTTATTCACTTTTTTACTTGTTAAAACCCAAACCAAGATAGGACCTTAATTTTTTGCCTCTGGGGCTTTGGGTGCCTAGCTACGCCATTGATCTTAAGTTTACGAATATTACCTACTTATAAACGAAATCCGTTTTATTATATTTAATTCACTTCTAACGCATCTCTCGTACATATTTTCAAGCTTAAATCACAGATACTTAATGATAGTTATGTGAGAATAATAAGAGGTATATACAAACATGATAAAAGAAGTTTGCACTCTCAATGACTCAGTACATGTGTTGTGGAAGTTTCATCTTTTGCACGATAGACTTTCTGTTTATTGGTACACACTGGCACGCTTTCTTCGCCTATCCTTTTAGTAGTTCTTTGTAAGATGCTTTCTAGGCTCCTATGAAGAAAATGACTTTGAAAGGTCGTGGTTCGTTGTATGTGGACAGAAATAGTACATAAAAATAACAAAAATATTAATTTCAGCTACATTTATCATATAAAATAAACACAACGATAACCGTCTTGTTTCTCTTTTGCACGCATAAATAACAGCGAATCTACACATCGTATCTGCTCCAACTTTATAAAAATTGGCTACCAGCTAGGTCTACCCTTTCTAACTCAGGTTTTCTTACCGTCTCGATAAATCGACCCGTTGAGCTAGAAAAACTCAACTTCAAAAATGAACGTCACTACTGTATAGTATGACCCAAAGAAAACCGGAATTTATATGCTGCACGTGCATGCTTTGTAGTTATGAGTCATGCTACTAGTTGGTGTTAGTTGGAGATCTTTCACAACCGTTAGCCAGTCCATGTCCGTCTGAGTTAAGTCGATTGCTTGTGGTGCTGTATTGTGTGTGTTCTTGTTTCAACCCGTTGTCGATTAGTGAGTTGGCCGACTACAAGGAACAAAAATTGTCTGTGAAATTGTGCTTTTTCTTGAGAAATCTGCAGCCGAAATCGTTTGGAGGCTTCGAGGAAAGTTTAATGGCAAGGATTTGGAAAAATCACAGATCTACGAATGGTTTCCTCGCTCAAATCTGGCATTATGTTAGCTGAAGACATGCCATGCCCAGGGCATCCTTCGAAAGGAAGAAATAACGAAAGCATTGCCAAAATCAAGCTTTTTATAGATGGAGATCGTCGAAAGATTATTGACCAAATTTTTGAGGAAATGAACGTGTCATGGAGCCTGTTGATGGCAATTATCCAGCCCACACAGCTTTGATGTTTCTACAGTTTTTCACAAACAACAACATGGTACCTGTGCCTCATCCAGCCTACTCACTCAATTTGGTTATTCCTGACTTTTTTTTTGTTTTCACGGATGAAGAGAAGTCTGAAAGGAAAGCGATTCAGTAATGTGAATGAAGTCAAAGAAACCACCAAAATGACTATGAATAGTATCCTGCCTCAAAAGTTCCAGAACTGTTCTAAGCCGTGACAAAAAGCATTCGAACAAGTTTATCTATGTACATGGGTAATACTTTAAAGGGGATGTTCAGTCCGTAATTGTATCTATTTTTTGTCGCGAATGCCATCCGCCGACTGAGCACCTCCACCAATGTTTTGATGTAACCCTCCGCTTCAGTTGTTGTTGTAGCTTCCATCGTGGAACAGCGTGCGAATAGCACCATCTCGTTATAAACCTAATTTACAGTCCAAAGGTCGCAACGTTTTAGTTAAAACACGAACCAGCATTTGACAACGAACATTTGTAAAACAACACTACAGGGGACTAATATATAGTTCAATAAAAATGCAAAATAAAAAAAAAAGATAAAAATAAATTTCGTTTATTTTTGGGTCCCCTTTTGTACTTAAATAGTTTATGAAATAGAGAATAGTTGTAGCCTCGGGGACTAGAGAGTTCGGAATTATAGTCACTTAGCTAATAGAAGATATTTGAGGATTTCTGTTTGGAGAGTTTCAGAGATTGCATCTCATATTTCAGATAAATTCCTGCCATTTCTTATAATTTAGTTTATCTTGTCTGCATATCGTGTACCTCTTTCTAACGCTTAAACTAATTAAGGTAAATTATTGTGAATATATATTTGTTATACTTTCGTTTCTAATTTCGTGGTTTTTCAATCCCTACTGTGTTCGGATTCCTCCCGGAAACCAACTTTTCTGTCAGAATGGAAAGTAGATAGAAGAACCACTCTTTACTTTAAGGCACATATGGCACAAAAGTCTTATCCCTTTAAAACCCAAGCAATGATAATGCATTTTGTTCAAAAAATTATTGCCGAATAGAAATTTCATATCCAAATAACCTTGTAATAAGTAGTATTTTTAAGCAAAAGTTATGCATACAAATTACAGATAATCATAAAGAAATCTCAACACTCAGCACTCTTATTCAAAATTCTTTATGATTACCAATCAAGGAGAGAGGAAGTACTACTTAAAAATGGAGTTAGTGATCAAAGCGATTAGTAAATGAATTATATTGAACTATTTTTCTGCTTTGAACTAATAGTAAATATACTACTAATTTTTTAATATTTCCCCCATCTCCAAGAAAATATGAATTTATCTCTCAAAGATCTATCTACAAATGTAATCAAAATATCTTGAATGTTGCTGTATATACCGGAAAATACAAATTAAGGTATCCGACTACGTTCGGAACCGTGATTTTAAAAAGGCGCATAAATGGATAATTTTCATGATATTTAGTGTCACTTTGGTTAGAATACATGTAAAAAATTGTTTAAAGGACATTTTGAAAAAAAAATTATTCAAATACAACATTTAGGAAAAAAATTAACTTAGAATAACCTTTTTACACAAGCTGTTATTTAACTTGCAATGTAAAATGTTCGGGTGGAATCTTGCAACTCAATTTTGAAGCTGATGTTTTCAAACGAGAGTGCTGAAATTTTGTATACACGTTTAGTTTCGATGACAATGCATGTTTTGACCAATTATGTACCGATATTGCAATTAGTTAAAACATATTAATTAAAGAAATTTGTTCGGTTGGAATCTTGCAACTCAATTTTGAAGATGTCTTCAACTGATTGAGCTGAAATGTGGTATACACGTTTAGTTTGGATGACAATGCATGTTTGGACTATTTATATTCCGATATCGCAACTAGTTAAAGCAGTGCTTCTCAAACTTTCAATACTGGCGCCCCCTTTTCAATCACAATTTTTATCGCGCCCCCCTCATACATAATAATTTACTGAATGCAATAATAATGCAGTTTTACGATAACGCAACAATATTTATTATAAACCGTACAAATTCATGACATAAGTATTAAATTTTGTATATGTTACTTTTAAGCAAAAAAAAGTTAAGTAATAGGATAATCACTAAGTTATTTTTCGTTTCTCTGATTTTTAAATTGGAACATATTACAAAATGCGGTGGTTGCTTAGAAGACAAAATATAGATATCAGCTAAATATAGAAAATGAACTCAGAAGGTCAATTTTTTATCTTAAAACTTCTTTCAAAAACTTTGCTCTGTAAGACAAGCCCATGGAAGTAACTAATAATTAAACTTGTTCTTAATTTAGTATTAATTAATTAGTCATAAAATACTCTGTGCACCACTCATACATTAAAAGCAGTGTTTCTCAAACTTTCAATACTGGCGACCCAATTTTCAATCATAATTTTTGTCTCGCCCCCCTGTACAACAATAATGTATTTACTGCAATAAAAATGCACTTTGAGAGACAGACGGTAAAGTTACAATACGATCTTAATTATAAACCGTACAAATTAATACGATAAGTATATTAAATTTTGTGTATATGTAACTTTTAAGTAATATATATTTTAAGAAAATTACTTAAAATATATATTACTTAGAATTATGTTATTTTTCTTTCTCTAATTTTTAAATTGGAACAGATCGCAAAATGATGTATTTAATTAATGAACTATTTCCTTCAGCATTCATTTCTCAAAGTACAAATGTCATTAGAAAAATAGTCTAGTCAATGTCGCTCTCTATCATATCCATCACATCTGGCATTATAGGGTACGTTTGCATGAGTCTGGGCAAAACATGTAAAAATGCTTTTCCTCGTACAATTCCAGTCAGTTTTGGTCGACTCGATACTCCTATAACTACCGAATCTAGCTTGAATGTACATTTTTTTTAATTTCCACGTTAATTGTAATTCACGGTAATTAAGTATTTACGGCAGTAGATTAAAACAATATCATACATACATTTTTAAGTCGTAAGCAAACATTCGACCATAATAAAGAATCAACAAGTACACAGACGAACGAGCATGGTTCCGAAAATTAAATCAAGGCGATCTTCTCAAAAATACTTAAATTTTGGATTTACCACTACTAAAGTAATGATGGGAAAAAAGCCCCGGCTCGATATGTCTTAAAACTTACAAATCTGTAGAACAACATGTGAAAGTTGTTTTTAAAACATGTAAAATCATTTAGCTATGTTGACAAAGAATTTTAAAAATTATTTTCTGGATGAGGACAGCTTGGTAGCAAGTTACGAGTGGATTAGGGATCTATTTCAAGATACTCCAGAAGGGCTCTCAACATCCGAAGAAGAAATCTTCATAGATTTCACATCCAGTGAAAAATTAAAAGGCAATTTTTTAATAAATCGCTCTTTGAATTTTGGGTAGAGGTGGATGAGGAATTATCTGTACTGAAAACAAAAGCACTTCGTATACTATTACCATTTTCAACATCCTACCTTTTTCAAACCGGATTTTCTGCAGTGGATGCCTTGAAGACAAAATATAGATCTCAGCTAAATATAGAAAAATAACTCTTTGAGTGTCAATTTCTGATATTAAACCTTCCTTTAAAAAACTTTCCTCTACAAGACAAGCCCGTGGAAGTCCCTAATAATTATTAAACATGTTCTTAATTTAGTAATAAGATTGATTGATTGAATATTAACGTCGCACTGTTCAGCTGCACGAGGGCTTTTGTCGAAGGACCACGTAATTTTGAACCATGGTCAAGTGACGTGGATGACACCTGAGCTGGCACCCCTCTCTCCTAACTACCACACCACACCAACGGGAAAAGGTTTCAACTCTCAACAGATTTAACGTGCATCGCTGCCCTACACGGAGGGTCTTTAGTGGTACTGGGCTCGAACTCGTGACAAGGCAAGCCACAATCCGATACCTATACCACTCGGCTACCGCTTCCAAATTCAGTAATAAGAAATTATTTATAAAATACCTTCTTCAGTACTGATACATCAAACGTATACTGGCTGAAACACCGACTCTTCGCACGAGTTAATTTTTTAAAAAAATAAAACATTTTTCTTGATACAATAGCTGAACTGTAAGGAGAGTAAAACTGTGTGCACGACATTGTATACAAAAATGTAAAATGATTTTTTTTTAGATAAATGCTATAATTGTAAATAACTGTTTAAAAGAACTGTAATTTTAAACCTCACACAATTAGCATTTAGAATTAATGTTAAATTATGAAAAAGAATATAAAATTCCGATGAAGAATAATTGTGTTTCTTTTTAACATTTAAAGCGAGAAGACTTCAAAATGTTTTAACCCGGGAGCAGGCGCGTACTCGATACTAACATTAATGGTAGTGCGGGGGACTCTCAGTCACCCCAATCATTTGTTTAGAATTATTTTTACTGTACACGATACAAATCGGAATTCTAGTGAATATTTTAATTTATAGAAAGTATACTTACCTTCTTTCAAGGACTATTAAATTCTTTGATGATTTGAGAAAAAATCCAATAAAACTGAACTAAAATGATTCAAAAGTACAAGACCATAATAAAGGACGCAAATCAGACACTTTTCAATTATCCTACAGAAATGTTAAACCAATCAATTCTTTTTCAAATATCGCAAAACTCAATTATTTACAATTTCCCTAAGCGAAAAGCAAACGCATAAAAGATGGGAGGGAACTAATATTGATAATAACCATACCATACCATAAGATTGAAGGTCAATCAAATGATTAGCAAACGTACTATGCAGCCTGGCTGAAAAGTGAATCATGACTTCCTTTTCTTTTTCTACAACTAATGTACAGTACTTCAATAATAATTACAGTGGTGAATTGTTTATCTTCTTAGAATTTTTCTCGGGGTCTGGGTTTCGTTTTTTCTTTTAACAAGTTATATTTTATGTTAAAACGTAATAAAAAAATCTCTCATTGAGGAAATACAGCAAATAAAACAAAATGTTTTTTTTCCTTAATTTGGTTTTGGGATCAAAGATAGCTATTTGATGACGGAAAAAAGCCAGATAATAAACATAAATTATGTCTGTGTTGTTGTGTGTATTTTTTTTATTATGGAAGAATGCATTTTGTTTTACATCTCTTTCCGGTTATTTTTTTTTAAAAAAATCTTTAAACTTTCGATACGCTCGCGCCCCCCTTGTAGGGTCATCGCGCCCCCCAGGGGGTGCGCCCCACACTTTGAGAAACACTGAGTTAAAGAGTTATTAGATCAAGTAATTTGTTCGGGCGGAATCTGGCAACTCAACATTGAAGCTGATGTCTTCAACCGATTGAGCTGAAATTTGATATACTCGTTTAGTTTGGATGACAATACATGTTTTTCCGATTTATATTCCGGTATTGCATTTAGTTAAAAAAATATTAAATAAAGTATTTTGTTCGGGTGGAATCTTGCAAATAAATATTGAAGCTGATGTCCTCAATCGATTGAGCTGAATTTTTGTATACAAGCTTAGTTTGGATAACAATACATGTTTTGCCAATTTAAATTCCGATATCGACCTAGTTACTGCTATGATCTTGCTGAGGTGTTAAGGTGAGCATGTTTACTGTACAACAGGTGTTGACTGGGACCGAAGCTCAGATGATTGAGCACTCGCTTAGCATGCGAAAGGTACGGTGATCGATACCTTGCGCCTCCAATTATTATTTTTTCCTGTAAAATATATTTGAAATTCGTTTGATTTATGCAACAACATATTTTACAATACTTTTCTTTATATACGCCCAAAATATGCTACATTAAAAGCTTTTATTTAACTTGCAATGTAAAATGTTCGGGTGGAATCTTGCAACTCAATTTTGAAGCAGATGTCTTCAACCGATTGAGCTGAAATTTTGTATACACGTTTAGTTTGGATGACAATACATGTTTTGTCGATTTATATTCCGGTATAACATTTAATTAAAAAGATATTAATTAAAGTAATTTGTTCGGGTGGAATCTTGCAACTCAATTTTGAAGCTGATTTCTTCAGCCGATTGAGCTGAAACTTTGTGTTTACGCTTAGTTTGAATGACAAAGTATATTTGTGCCTTTTATATTCCGACATCGCAAATAGTTAAAAAGATATTAATGTAATTTGTTCCTGTGGAATCTTGCAAAATAATTTTGTAACTGATGTCTTCAAATGATGGAGTGGTTTTTGGTTTTAATATAGTATTATAGTAAAAGCAAAAAAAAAAAAAAAAAGGAGCTCTAATATTTTTTTCAATAATTTTGCTTTGTCCAATGTTGTTTTGGTCTTACAGCATTTATACCCCCCACACCATTCTTCTCTTGTTGCGGCCCAAATAAAATATCTATAACATAAAATTGGCCTGGCGGAAAAAAAGACTGAGGTAGACTGTTCAAAATTAACCGACAGATGACCTTGCAACAATGATGCGTTGAATGATACGAACAGAATGAGAAACCTGTACAGTGATAACTAAAAAGTAAAAAACTTTTTTTAAAACAAGCTTTTATTTAAATGCTCTAAAAAGAATAAAAAAAACTTTTCTTTTAAAATTTTTTTGCTATCAACTTATAACGTCATTACACAATTTTTAATATAAAAGCTTTTCACGAGATTTACCTGTGTGGATAAACAAGCAAATTAAAGGACTTGATCTGATTAATTTTAATTTTTATAATTTTCAAACTAAGTAAATACGAGTACTTAAATCTCGCGACAAGCTTTTATATTAAAAATTGTGTAATGACGTTATAAGTTGATAGCAAAAAAAGTTTTTTAAAAAAGAGTTTATTTTATTGTTTTTAGAGCATTTAAATAAAAGCTTGTTTCGAAAAAAGTTTTTTTTACTTTATATTTATTTCAAAATGTTCTCGTTTTGTGAAAAATGCTTCTATTATAATAATTCTTTGCCTGTATATAGCTCAGAGCTCTGTACAGAGGCTCAACTGATAATTTTGAAAAATTCACATTATTTTCAAAGCTACAGCCATTTGAAATAATTATTGACATTTTTTTCTTAAAATTTCTCCCCTCTGTTGTCGCAAAACCCACTTCTAATTTATAGATTTCAAAAATTCTAGTTGAGCCTCTGCACAGAGGTCTGAGCTATATACAGGTAAACCATTATTTTAATAGAAGCATATTTCAGAAAAGGAAAATATTTTGAAAATTGGTCATTCTATGTGCATTTTTTGTCAAAATATTGTACTTTAATATTTTTTATTGTAATACTATCTTAAAACAATTAAATATACATTTTCTAATCTAAGTGACACTAAATATCATAGGTGTTATCCATTTATACGGTTTTGAAAAATCTCGGTTCTGAACGTAGTCGGATACCTTAATAGAAATACACAACTGTGGAAGATATAATCTCTTTTTGAAACACAGAATACATTCTTAATCCCAGGTTACTTCATATCAATTCGTTCATACCGATACCTACACATTAGTTTGAATATCATCAACTCCTTCAAGAACATGGAGTATTTATCACCAAATTCTTAAGCACTTCATTTGCATGTCATTCTCTTTTTTTTCTCATTCTCTCGAGACAATTTCTGGTAAAATAGCTCATAAACTGGAACAATTTCCCAAGGACAATTCTTTGAGAACATGTGATGCCCACTACTTTAAAAATTCAACTTGGAATGCCTTTCTATTCTTTAACCTAATCAAACGGAAGAAATGTTATAAATTAGGGTTCCCTGATTTAAGACCTAGCTGATATATATATATATATATATATATATATATATATGCGGGTGATGATGTCCTATATTTGTCAAAACCAGTGTGTTCCTTGATATAATTAAGGCTTTAAGGACAGAAGATAAAGGGAATTTCACATTCTGACAGTAGTTGCATTTTAGGAGATAGCGAACGTGTGAATAATTGCTACGGAAATTGAATGTCTCCCTTCTGATTATAATCCGAATTGGAATGCTGATTTTAAGATGGGTAACATTTCGCTTTGCAATGATTCTGAATAGAGTATTGACAGGCAAATGATATTCAGTAAAATTTGGCGGGAGAGAGTTAGTTAATTGTATTCTCTTCACTGTTCCAATACATTTTCTAATAGTTCCTTTACGCGAAAATACGGAATAATTTGCAATAGCCATTGTTGAGTTTAGTTGCAAACACGGTAAATATTCTTAGGACATGGCCAGCTAGACTGGTTTAGATAATTACTCTACATAGAGATTGCAAATATTGCAATAAATTTTACGTGACATTTTATATACACTTTGGTATGGAAGACGAAACGTAACTTTTTGATTCTATGCCAGAATTAACGTTTCTTTACACTATCTACATGCTACTCAGTATTAATTTTTTGCAGATGAATTAATATGATAAATATGTTCAAATAAAACTATTATTATGGGTACAGTACAGTAACGTCAACATGTTGTATTTATTAGGTACTGAATTACAAATTGTACCTATTAATTTTCACTTAACATAACGGTTATAAAAAGAATTCATTTATTTTTTCATTGAATTTTAAAAATATGGTATATTTATAGCAAATACATTTAAGGTCACTTGGTAGCCCCAAAATCACAGACCTATCGTTTTTTTATTTTCCCATAATCTTATTCTTTGCATTATTATCTTTCGATTGATATATCACTTGTGCATGTCGGAAAGTTAGAAGTTGAATAAATCTTCATTTGAAAACAAACTAGGCCATTCAGCTATGCCCCCATTTTAGAAAAAAAATGCTAAAAAAAGCGTTTTATAAAAAAAAATATATTTTATAAAAAGAAATAATAACATTAAAAAAGAATGTGTAATATGTAAAGCGAATATTTCCGAGGCAATACATCCAATCATTTTTTTTTCTTTGTGAAACGTGTGCATGTAAAATTTTTAAATTAAAGCATTTTATATTAATAACTTTACAATTTCAGTTCTTATTCCTGATATATTTTTTATGCAAATGTAATACTTTAATATTATAAAAAGAAAAACAGCTGAAATTTCTGTCGTGACAGAAAAATTTTTTTTTTAACGTTTTTCTTGAATTTTCTTGTGCAATTAGTACTCTCTAAAAGTTGATAATTTATAAAAAAGTGTGAGTTGAAAAAATATGAAAGTGCAATTATTTTAAAGAAAAATGTATAACTAATATCTTAAAGTGGTATTTTAAGTTTAGTTAAGCTTATAATAATTATTTTTTCAGAATTATAAACTTTGAAGTGTTTTTTCTCAGTTTGTGTTTTTCGAAACACAAATGCTACTCCTTCGGCAATTATTTACCAATCACTTCCATTTTTTTCCTACGTGTTAAAAGTAAAGCATGTAATAAAATTAAGGATCCGTTTTGCTATAAACTGAATATTTTTTTAAAAAAAATAAAATGTAAGACACATGTTGGCTTTTTTGTTGATTTTTAGCCTGTATATCAACATTTTATTTATTTTCTCGAAAACAAATAAAGTTATTGTAAAATCGATCCCTAAAGTTGTTTAGAACATCCATAACAATATTATTAAAAATTTCAGGTCAAAAAATCAATTTTTACAAAAGGAGTAGGATTTTAAAATTTTCCAAATATTCTTCAAAAAATTAAAAATTTTAAAATTGTGTGAATAATATGTAAAAAATTTCATCTTGTATCATTTTCTTGAATAGAAACATTGTATAAAATGCTAAAATATAATTTTTAAATACATAAATAAAGTTGCTCAAAGGGTACCAATTCCTCTTTTAATATGCTATAAGATTTTTTCAAACCAGAATTTGTTAAATCTTCATTCTTGAAATATTATGAAAAAAAAACATCTAATGCTGATCATATATATATATATGTATATATATATATATATATATATATATCTGTATATGATTCTTATATATCATTTAATAAATATAAATTTTTTTATCATTTACGACTTTTCTGTTCTGTTTTAATTTAATTTTTATACGCTGTTGAAAAAATGTCACGTTTTACCTATATGGGTCAACCAACATTCTTCATATATTTCTCGATTAGGTGTGTGTACTGACTTTCAAAATTTTATATTTTGCAATTTATTACTTATTGTTTCTGACATGATCTGGCAAGTCTGAGTTCTCTATCTTTTTTAGAACCATGTTTTTTTTTTTATATATCTGCTTTCTTCATCTTAAGTTTTACCTTTTGCAGCAAGTAGCTTGTTGTTTATTAATACTGTGTGTGATATATTCTTCTTTCTCCTAACATTTCTGATTCACTGTTGGTTGGTATCTAAGTTCCTTTAAAAAAGGACTTATCCACCGTATCTACTATACCCTTATTTTGATTATTGAACAAAATTATGTCTGGTGTCTTCTTGATGGAACAGGGACAGGAGAATCATTGTTTTATTTTTAAAGGCAAATATGTCATCAGTGTTGCTTGGGTTCCAGAATATCTGTCTGATCTTCAAAAATCTCTGTTTTGTATAAATAACTCGGAAGTTGCTGGTGTAAGAAGGTTTCGGGAAGAAGCACATATGATTTTAAAAAGAGTTACTTTTATTTTAGATTCTAACTCTTAAAGAACAATTTACAGCTTATTCCTTAACTTTGGGAGCAATATTAAATACAAATTCTTAATCTAACTTATAAGATTAATTAAAAAAAACTTATTTCTGGAGTTGATCGTAGTTCCTTACACAACACCTTCTCGAACAATGGCATCTTGTTACAAATCCACTTCTCTTCTTCTTTCACTACTCCGAGTCTATGCTAAGATGAATTTTAACTTCAGCCCGCACGACTTCCCAGTCAAAAATAACTTTCCACTGTTACGAGATTTAACGCTTAACATCATACACCCAAATGCCAGGGATTAAACAGCCTTTACATTGGCATAAGATTGTCATCTCTATGGAAAATAATTTTTAAACTAAAAACACAGTTAAAGAACTGTTTCCCCTCCACACAAGAAGATCGGTAGATGTTCATCGAATGGGAACCGTCACGCACACACACACGCATGCACACGCGCACACACACGCATGCACACGCACTCACACACTCCCGCACGCTCGCTTACACGCACGCACTCACGCACGCTCGCTCGCTCGCACGCTCGCACGCACGCACGCTCGCACGCACGCACGCACGCTCGCACGCACGCTCGCACGCATGCTCGCACATTGATCAATGAATTCTTGTGAGATTTTCTGATCTTATTAATAAAACCACGTTAGATTCAGCATATTAATTTTATTATGTTTCACTATAAACATAGCAAACACTTTTGCGCCTATAGTACACTATGCACTCAATTCTGAAGCTAAGGTTTTATTTGTAAGTAAACATTTTTCGCTCCCAGGTGTATGAGATGACAATTTTTAGCGGGAATGATTAGTCAGATGTTATACGTGATACTCGTCACATACAGTTAACCAGTTGGAAATTTGCAACTACAGGCACCTTAATAAACCACTGTTTCTGCATTGCAGTACAATATAGCACCACCTACTGATTATTCATTAAATTGAAATACACTCTGGAACATTAAAAATAGCGACCCAAGAAGAAAGCATCGGAATGAAATGAAATTTAATACACATAATGACACAGATGAGAGATTCACTTGATCTCAAAAACAAGACAATTAAACGAATACAGGGTGTGCAACGACACAAATACTGGGCAACTTCAATAGCGCGTTGGACCACCTCCAGCTGCAATACATGCCGCCACACGGTCCGGCATTGAGTTGATTAGACACCTTATGTTGTCCTGAGGTAGATGGGTCCACAAATCTTGAACAGCCAACTCTAAATCATGTACAGAGTGACACGATGACATCTGCTGTTTTAGCTGATCTCACACGTGCTCTACAGGGGACAAATCGGGGGAGCGGGCCGGCCATGGAAGGGTCTGAAAATGACGTAGGAAGTCTTGAGCAACTCTTGCTGTATGCGGACGAGCATTATCTTAATGGAAAATTATCCCTGGGAGGCCATTTAGGAAAGGTCCTATATGGGGTCGAAGAATATCATCAACGTAACGTTGGCCCGTTAAGGTTCCACGCATCACAATTAAAGGGGACCGGCTATCATAGGCTATGGCCCCCAGACCATTACACCAGCTGTGCGGGTAGTGTGAAGTAGAAAAGTGTGGGTGGAATTGTACCGCTCACCAGGGCGCCTCCACACCCGTACACGGTTATCATCTGTCCCCAAAACAAACCGGATTCATCACTAACCACGACCTTTTGCCAATCTGTGACATTCCACATTGATCTGGCTTGGCACCACTGTAGACGCAGTTGCCGATGTTCCGGTGTTAAAGGGAGTGCACGGAAAGGGCACTTGGATTTAAGATTTGCTTCTGCAAGGTGTCTCGAAATTGTTTGTGGTACAATTGCTACGCCTTCGTCTGTTCGTATCGTTCAACGAGTCACTGCGGGGTCCACAAGTGCTTGCCGCACGATCCTTCGATCCTCTCTCCTCGTTGTCTTCCTGGTCGCTCAAGACCCGGTTTTCCGCGCGTGGGTACCTTCTCGTGTCCACCACTCCCAACAATTTCTATCGGCACACTCCGAACGATCCACCTGGCCAGCAACATGGCACGTCAACCAGCCTGCAGTTTTCATCCTGATGATCAGGCCTCTCTCAAACTCACTTAACTGTGAGAAATGTCTTCCAGTACATTTACCTGGCATATTTTGCTTATCAAAGTCTTCCTACAATCGGCGGGTAATCGTCGCTATTTTCAATGTTCCTGAGTGTACATTAAACATACTTTAACGATTATACATGCATTTCTATACGTGTTTCTAATTTGGGTCGATTTCACTCAGATAGATTAAATGCCACTTTTTTTTTCCTTTCGTAATTGAAAAAAGAATCTTGTATTTCGAAAGGCATACCTATTAAAGGACTGTATATTTCTGAGAAATGCACAACCTTAATTCTATATGTTGATCAAATATATGCTGTATGTTGTTTAGTAAATATTTAAAACAATGACTTTCATATAATTGATATTACCATTTATTTTCTGAAACCTTTTCATAAATAATTGTAACAATTTAAGGTATCCGATCACGTTGAAATAACCAAATTCTGTCCAAACACATAGTTTTTAATTTTTATTTTATTGAATAGAGCTATCTTTGGGCTCTACAAAACATACTTTGTTTGGTTTCTATGTTACCTAGAGACCATGTTACAACTAATTTTATAAAATTAGGAAAACCGGAAGAGGGTCTTTAATTTACCAGAAGAGAACATTTGAATTCTTCAAAATCCGTTATTGAAGCTCTGTGATAGCTTAAAAAAATTCAAAACCATTTTTATGAAACTTTTTGAGCCTGATATTTATTTTATTTTTCAGATAATGTTCTAAAATATTTCTTACTGTACGAATATTTTTTTCAATTATGGCTTGTTATTTAAATAATAATCTCATAAAGAATGTTACATTTCTTATGATATTTATCCGATCAGCTCTGAAATATTTAAAGTTTACTAAAATATTAAAATGTTAGTAAATTCTCTAAATAAATGCATTTGATTTGTTTTACAGGTAGTAATACTTTTAAACACAGATATACAGTGGTGGCAAAAAGTCCTGAACACACTCATTTTTTGCGTAATTTTTGTGTGACTTCATTTTTCGTTATGAAATTATTGCACTATCTTAAATATTGTTATTGATTTTAATGTATTTTTTCATGCCGATTTCAAATCTATTTGTAGATTTCATCTAAAGTAAACAGTTGCTTTGATATGTTGAAAAAACCTTGACAAGAAAGCACAAGGCCACTGTAAGAATGAGTGAGTGTGTTTACCACCAATGAAATGCTCCGTTATTTCAACCAATCATAGAGCAGTAGCGATAAAGGGTTGAAAGAAAAAGGTGAAACGTGGTTTATTTCATTGAATGCAGTTGTGTGCTTGTGGAAAATAGTATATTGAAAGCAATTTGAAGTGCGTTTGTGGAAAATATTGGAATTATGACTAAATTTTCATATCTGCCTGAGAATAAAAGGTACAAAATAATACATTTGAAGGAAGAAGGTTATTCTATAGTCCAAATTGCTGCTAAAGTACCATGTGACCTTTCTACTGTTCTGAGAACTTTGAAAAGATTTTCTGAAACAAATTTTATTTCGGACAGGGGGCGATCAGGACACACACGATCAAGAAAAACATCTTTACGTGAAGACAGTTTATTGCACAGAATTTCACTTTAAAACAGAAAGCTTAATTCTTCGCAAATTTTGAAACAATGGACTTTGACATCAAATGTGTGTGTGCCCAAGAACTGTTAGAGGAAGACTGCTGGAAATTGGGTTATGAGGCTGTAAAGCGCGCCCAAAACCATTACTGACTGAATTTCAACGCAAGGGGCGATTGACGTGAGCAAGGGAACATTCATTATGGACTATTAAAGACTGGGAAAAGGTAATATTTAGTGACGAGAGTCAGTTTTGTATTTCTAGCAACCAAAGTAGTGCCTATGTAAGACGACGCACTCATGAGGAATTCAGCCCTCACTGTCTGAAGCCCACAGTAAAGTACCCAACAAAAGTGATGGTATGGGGTTGCATGTCTTCTCATGGTGTTGGAAGACTTCACATCGTTAGCGGAACAGCGAAAGCCATGTATTACATTGAAATACTACAAAATAAATTGCTACTAACCTTTTTGGGAATCAGTCATGGGTTTTTCAGGACGATAACGCCCCTTGTCATCGTGCAAAGGTAGTCCAGAAATGGTTGAAAGACCATACTGTGAATAGAATGAACTGACCAGGACAGTCTCCCGACCTTAATCCGATAGAGAACTTATGGTTTAAATTGGTTATGAAATTTCAAAGAAAAAACCTTCAAACAAACGTGAATTAATTGAAGCTTTAATATTTTCCTTCAACTATATTGTCACGAAAGATCTTCTTTTGAAATTGGTGCATTCCATGCCAAAAAGATGTAGAGCCGTTATTAAAGCAAACGGCTGGCCCATAAAATATTGATTTTCTAACATGTCACAACAATGTAATTTTCAAAATGCTTATTAAATATACCGTATTTGTCAATTTTCGTGTTATTTTTCTTTGCATATTATGTTATTCTATATTGTTTTATTCTGCACACATTTCACATTATTGTGTCCAGGCATCTTTACTACAAAAAAATCTTTTAGTCATTAAGAAACTAGTAGTAGATTTGAAATCAGCATAAAAAAATACATTAAAATCAATAACAATATTTAAGATAGTGCAATAATTTTACAACGAAAAATGAAGTCAAACACAAAAATTACGCTAAAAAATGAGTGTGTTCAGGACTTTTTGCCACCACTGTAAGTTTATTATATTTTTCTCTAATTTGTTTGAAGCTTTTCAAAAATACTCCTGAAATTTCACATATGATTGCGGATTTTGTAAAATTTAGATAATTGTATTAAAATATTCCTTGTTAAATATTAGTATTTTTATTGGTGTTGATTCCTAAAACAGCATTTATAATGTTTTAGTATGCCATTTTTTAAGAAAGTGTTCCAAACCTGTTCGATACCTTCATTTAAATTAAATTTTTAGAAGATTATTTCCTACAATTATTTGAAGAAGATATAAATAGTCTAGTAACGTTGATGCATTATCCAAGCCATATCAGTTACGACCTTTTCTGATGAAATTACAAGCCCTTTCATCTTTCACGAGAAATAATAAAAGGTAACTTACGACTGAAAAAAAAATATAACATCAAATAGATATTGCTATTTTTCAGTAATTATTCTAGTTATACCGAAAAGAAAAAAGTCATATCTGGACAGTACGGGGAAAAAAACCATGATTCGGTATAGAAAAAGAAAACCCAGAATTCAGTTTTTTCCCCTCAAGAAATTGTCCGATATGGATGAATCCAATGCTTTTATCCCTGAGGGAATTAGTGGAAGTAATATCCGCTTCTGATCATCCCATATTTACAAAAAAAGTGTTTATTTTTTTCTATCCTAAAGGCTTATTTAGAAATTCGTACCATTCCAGTTATAGTGAAAAAGGGATTTATTTGATTTCCACTCTGTTCCTTCTATAACATAATCTTGATATGACAATACAAACACATTGAAGAATATTGGATATTTTCTTATTTCTTCTGTGTTCTATACATAGAGAATATGATTTATGTACATATATAATCCTATATATTTCTATATATATCTAGCTACAATACCGTGTTTCTTATTCGATCAAGCTATGTGTCTCCAAGCATGACTGGGAGAATGTATATATTTTGCTTCTTTTTTTATATTCATATTTTATTTACCGATGCTTGATATCTGTTAAGATTTGCTATGCTGAAAAATGACCCGATATTTTTGATTTTTACTGCTTTTGTTCAGTTTAAGGAGTTCGCTCGTAAGCTGAGAGTGCATAATGTGCTTTTCTAAAAATTTTATCATTGTTCTTTTTATGCAAATTTTTATAGGTTAAAGAGAATAAAGATCATAAGGAAGATCCCGAGAGAGAGATGTATTAAAGATTTTGATCTTGTTGTCAGTTTATCAGGCATTTTTCCGAGAAAAGAAGTAAGAACTTTGAATATGAAGATGAAATGAAGAATATCTCTTTTTCCATGAATAAGAGAATTTTGTTTTTGATTTGATTTTTAAGCTAGTATTTCAAATCAAGACATAGAGAATTGTCATATAAAATCAAATTTAATTTCCAAAATAGCAACATCATATGCTGCTTTCTTATATCTCCATCAGCATGTATAGTCATCCATATGTATTTTTTTATTTTTATAAAATCTATTTATGTCTGAATATTATATATAATAATAATATAATAATAATAATAATTCCCTCTAGTATCCTTTTAATTAACACCTTTTAAATAATCTTCTCTCAATAACTTTTAATTCTTTGTCTCAAACTTACGCATTATTCTTAATCGTAATCGAATAGTAATATTGTATCAGAAATCTCTTTCCCGCTTGTTCTAACCAATCATATCTCTTGTTAGAAAGTAGTCACGCGATCTTCACAGCCGATATAAAAGCAAAAGTCTTTAGTGCTGTAACGGCGTGGCACATAGCACACTAGGAGGCTTGACACATAGCACACGATAGACTAGAAAGAGGGCGCTGCTGTGAACTGTTTTGGCCTTTGAGCGGGAAGGAGAGACGAAGAAGAGTCTGGAACGTAAGATAGACGAAGCTGCTTGTAGTTTCCGTTGTGATTTTTAATTGTAAATGAAATTATTAATATAGTGATGTGTTTTGAAAGAAATAATAAAAACGATAAATTTGGTTAATTAGAGCTGATTAATTCACCCACAAGACGATCTTACAGACAGGTGGCAGCGGTGGGATGAAACTAAAAACAGTGTCTTTAACAACAAAAGAAATAGTTGGGGTAAGTACTTTTTCTACCTGAAAGTACCTTCAAGCGTATTTTAAATTTGATCTCAATTTTTGTATTAAAATATGGGTACAAATTAAATACAGCAATCATTCTTAATTCACTTTTTGTATTAAATGCTGGATTTTGATTATTTTAAAGCCTTTTACTTATCCCTGATATTCTCGTTAATTTATGATTTGTTTTTAAATAAAAACAAAAATTTATCCTATAAAAAGGAAGAAAATTGATTTTGTCTGTGGTTAAATTGAGTACATAAAATTGTCTTTTTTTTAAGTTTTAGTTAGTGTATTCTGATTTAAAACTGTGTTTTCTATGTGTGTGTGTGAGATATAAATTAAAAGATTCTCTCAACGGTGTTTTTTAAAAAAAACTGTATTGTAAACACAAAATTAAGGATTTGTGAAGAGTGAATGATAAATAGCTTATGAAAATTGTGATTATAGCACGATTTGAAGGTGCAGTGAAAAAATATATGTATAAAGTGTATATTTAAGTAGAAATATTTTTGCTTTTGCTGAGTCAACGAAATATTTATGACGATTCTCTTTTACTGAGAGGAAAAAATAAGCTGACTCATTACGTTTCAGAAGTTCTCAAGGTTAAATGCATAAATTATGTAGCTATTCGAATCCTATAAGAATTTGTTTTTTATAAGTTATTCAGTAAAATTTTGGTTTCTGTGGTTTCAGAACATCAGCGGAATTATTTTACTCTCATTATTTATTGTCTTATAATAGTTTTTTTTGTTGCGAATAGAAGTGTTTGGTTTTTCTGGAAAAAAAAGTAAATCTGTAGATTTTATTTGAATGTTGTTCTTTGATTTAAAAGTGGTCAAAACATTGAAATATTTTCAATAAAAAATGTGTTTGTTTTTACAAATATAAACATCTATTATTATTTTCGAGTTAAGGGTGAAGTTGTAGAATTTCTATAGATAGAATTTTTTTTAACATATTTTCTCGCATTTGTTTGTTTTAAATTGAAAAAAAAATGACAATTTATGAGTGACAAATTAAATTTTGAAGAGACTTTATGAAGCGATAATTTGGACCTAAGGTGTATGTTATTGTTTTGCATTGAAATGTTTATTTTTTATTTTTGTGCTTGTTTGATTATTCTGGTATTGTAGTTACGTAAATATTTTAATCACTTGAACCTTTTGAAAAATAGAATTCGAAAGTGCTGAATATGTATGTATTAGTTATAATTTAAGTGCATATTTGTGCATATTTTGGAACAGTGCAAAATCGATAACTACTTTTAGTTAAATAATATATCGAAAAATAAGTTTCTTACTCGTCTTATTTTAATTTTCTTTTTGGAAAGCATTCTGATCTTATTAGTCCCTAAATCATTTCATATTTAGCTAAAGGTAATAAACCTGATCTTTTGTCAGTATGTGAGGAAATGGGGGTTGAAGTAGATCAGTCCAGCAAGGTGGTAGATATAAAAAAATTGATTCTAAATAGCGAATCTTATGTTGAAGAGGAAGTGAAGATAATTCTCGACAGAGTCATTAGTGATAGGAAAGAACGAGAAAGAAGTAAACAAGAAGAAAAAGAAAGGGAAGAAAGAAGTAAACAAGAAGAAAGGGAAAGGGAAGAAAGAGAAAGGGAAAGAGAAGAGCGAATGGCTCGAGAGGCCAGACAACACGAATTAGAATTGAGAAAATTAGAATTATCGCAGCAGAATCAACCATTAAATGATGAATCTGGAAAAAGAGTTGAAATTGGACCTAAGATTCAATTGACACAAATCACAACTAAATTTGATGAAAAACATGATGAGATTAGTTTATATTTGATTACTTTTGAAAGGAAGGCAGAATTAGCTCAAGTACCAAAGAAGGATTGGGTGGCCTACTTGTTGGTAGTTTTACCAGCAGAACTCTCTAATATGCTAGCTAGAGAACCTACCGAAAGAGCAAATAATTATGATTTTGAGAAAGATCTTATATTGAAGAGGTACAGGTTGAACAGCGAAAAGTTGAAGCAATGCTTTTACAGACATCAAAAATCAGCAGAGAAGTCTTGGAGGAATTATGCTCATGAGCTGAATAGTTATTTTACAGAATGGATAGCTGAATTGCAGGTTAAAACTTTCGAGCAACTGAAAGATCTATTAATAACTGAACAATTGAAGTACCGTGTTCCAGCTGAAGTAAGAGAGCATTTTCTTGATGATTGGATCAAGTTAAAAACTCCCTATGAACTTGCAGAGAAATTAGACGAATATGAAAGCATCAAACAGAGTTTCAGAAGAGAAATCCCTAAGAAAAATAGTTACAAATTCCAAGGTGGTGTAAATTATAGTGTTGCCAGACCAAAGAAAACTCCTAAAGATTTCAAGTCAAAATTTCAAATAAAAAAGGAACCTATCCATGAAAAAAATCACGAGAAAGACTTTGAGAAGAGAAGACAGCTTCGATGTTATGAATGCGGATCTTATTCACATCTCAGACCACAATGTGATAAACTAAAGAAGAATTACGAAACAGTCGCGTCTAATGAAACTGTTAGAAATGGTACTGATGTATTGGCTCCATATACAAGTTTAGGAACAGTGAATGGAATTGAACGCCTATACTACGAGATACTGGTGCAACTCTCGATTTAATATGTAAAAAATACGTAAAGCCTTCCATGTTTATAAATGAAACTGTGTGGATTCGAACTCTTCTGGAGGAATCCGCAGTTTGTCTTCCGATGGCTGAAATTGAGTTGGATTGTGTGTTTGGTCATGTGATTACGAAAGCTGCTGTTTTAAGAGATTCATTAGATCAAGGAAAATATCTTTTGGGAAATAAGACTGCTGCATTGTTTGAAGAAGTGAAGAAGAATAAAAAAATACTAGTGTATATGGTAAACGCTGTGGAAACACGTTCGCAGAAGAAATTGACTGAAGAGAGTAAACAAGATCTTAACATATGTCAGAAGAAACTATTCCTGAAAGTAACGAAAAGAATAAAGAATCTCCGGACGAACTGGATGATATTTTGCCTTTAATTCAACCTGAAATTTCTGAATCAAATCTTATAAAATTGTCTCATAAAGATTTTGCAAAGGAACAAATGAACAGTGCTGAATTAAAAACACTGTTTGAAGAAGCTAAAAGCGGGTCTTCAAAGAAAAATCATTATACTGTCGAAAATAACTTACTATTTTTCCAAAAAGAAGATAAGGATGGCACTAAACGTAAATGTTTGGTTGTTCCCGAAAAGTATAGAAAAAATTTGATGACGATAGATCATGAGGCGGCTGCCGCTCATCTAGGAGTAACTAAAACGAAAGATGCCATATTCAAAACATTTTACTGGCCTAAATGCTTTAGTGATGTTGAAGACTTTGTAAAGACATGTGACAAATGTCAAAGGGTGGGTAAACCGCAAGATAAAAAGAAGGCCCCACTAAAAATTGTTCCCGTAATAACTGAAATTTTCACAAAGATTAACATCGATTCAAGTGGACCTTTACCAATGACACCGTCAGGAAATAAATATATAATTATGGCGTTATGTATGTCATCAAGGTATCCTGATGCCATTCCTGTAGCAAACCTTTGCTCAACAACTGTTGTAAATGCATTGTTACAGATTTTCAGCCCAATGGGGTTCCCAAGAGTATTACAGACTGACCAAGGCACGTCATTCATGAGTGCACTAACTACAGAATTTTTAGAAAGATTTGGAGTTAAAGTAGTTAGAAGTTCTGTTTATCATCCATAAAGTAATCCTGTGGAAAGAATGCACAGAACATTGAAGAGGATTCTTCGTGTCCTGTGTCTGGAGACAATTCCAGATTGGGAGAAAATTCTACCTCAAGCCCTCTTTGCCCTAAGGACTGTTATACACGATTACCAGCTGAACTAGTTCACGGGAAAAATCTAAGGACTCCTGTGATGTTATTGTACGAGAAACTGACAGAAGAAGAGCATGCAGAAAGCAGTGTTGTGGATTATGTATTTGAACTCATTAATAGAATGAAAAGATGTCAGGAATTGGCAATCCTACACATGGAAGATGCCAAACAAAAACAGAAGTTGTGGTATGATCGCCGGACCGTTAAGCGTCAATTTCAACTGGGTGAACTGGTTTTGGTCATAGCTCCATCCATGCCTAACAAGTTATCTGTTCAATGGGTTGGCCCTGGAGAAATAGTGCAACAACTCTCTGAGACAAATTATGTGGTCAAATTCCCACGTTTATCATGTTAATATGCTAAAACCTTATCACCAACGAGAGGAAAATATTGTGCATTAATCCTTTAAAGCATGACGAAGAAGAAGACATACCTAGTTTGGAACTTGAAAACGAAAGGTCGGGATGGTCTAAAATCATCAGCGATGTGCAGTTAAATTCAAAATTATCTCAAATTCAACGAGGACAGCTCAAAGAACTTTTATATGAATATAGTAATATTTTTTTCGAATATTCCTGGATGTACCGATTTAGCTGAACATGATATTGAATTAGAATCTGAACGAGCAATTGTTGCTAAGCCTTATCGTATGTCTCCTCGACAAATTGAAATTCTCAAATCAGAAGTTAATAAGATGTTAGAACTGAAAATAATAGAGCCAGGAGAATCCGATTTTACATCTCCATTAATACTTGTTGAAGCTCAGGGAAAGGAACAAGTTCCTGTATCGATTACAGAAGGTGGAATAAAGTAACTCGGACACAATTCTTTCCCTTGCCTAATATCAAGGAACTTTTAGAAAAGGTATCGGCTGCTAAATATATCTCTATCTTGGATCTTACTCGAGGGTATTGGCAAATACCCCTGAGTCCCCGAGTGCAAAGGTACGCATCGTTTGTGACAACATTTGGAACTTTTAAACCATTGAGGTTACCCTTCGGTCTGAAAAATGCGCCCTATTACTTTAGTCGACTTATGGCTAAGTTATTAAGAAATTGTGAAGACTTTGCAGTTCCCTACCTAGATGATATAGCTATCTTTTCACTAGCCTGGGATGATCACCTAAAACATCTAAAAGATGTATTTGATCGCCTACGCTCCACTAAATTACATATAAAGCCATCGAAATGTCAATTTGCTCAAGCATACGTTAAATATCTTGGACATTTGGTAGGCCAAGGCTTAAGAACACCTGGGGAGTTAAAGGCTCAGGTCATTAAAGATTTTCCAATCCCCACTAACAAGACGCAAGTTAGAGCCTTTTTAGGATTATTTGGCTATTATAGAAGATGTATTCCCGAATTTTCGGTAATCGCAGCTCCACTGACAGATTTACTTAAGGGCCGAAATCGAAAATCAACCGTTGACTGGAACAGTTCTTGCCAGAATGCATTCGAGGAGCTCAAGACAAGACTATCTAAAAATCCGGTTTTATACAGCCCTGATTTCACAAAACCCTTCATCATTCAGTGTGATGCATCCAATCTTGGAATAGGCGTTATGTTGTCGCAAGTATGTGAAAACGAAGAACATTCCATCATGTTCCTCAGCAAAAAGCTGTCGCTTGCAGAACAAAAATATAGCACTACGGAAAAAGAATGTGCAGCCATTATTTTTGCTGTGCAAAAGTTGAAATGCTATCTTGATGGACACCAAAAATTTGTCATACAAACTGACCATAATCCCTTGGTCTGGTTAGAGAAAAATACAGGGTCTAATCCAAGACTCTTAAGGTGGTCCTTAATTTTGCAAGCATTTAATTATGAGATTGCTTATCGGAAGGGAAAACAGAATCAGAATGCTGATAGTTTAAGCCGTATCCCTTAAAACTTGAAAAAACACACACACTTGTAATAAGAATTGATGGAAAATAAGAATTTTATTTGTATTATTATTTTTTTGTCTAGAATGATTGGTATTTGTATATTAGTATTAATATATGATATTAGTATTTTAATTTTTTTTTTTGATATTTTGTATTTGTATTTTGATATTTGGAATTTTTTGTTTTAAATTTTGGAATTAATATTTAAAAAAAATTGTGATATTTGTATGTTAATTTTTTGATAATTAATATTTGTATTTTAAAATTTGCATTTGGTAGCAGTATTTCACCAAAGGATATTTTGTATATGTTAAAGTTCACATAGACTAGTAGGGATAAGTTAAATGCCTTCCTTAAAATAAGGTACTAATTTCGGATAAAACAGGTACTTGCACGTTATTTTTTAAAAAATATTTTTAAGCTCCGTTTAAAAGGAAAGGATTTCAAAAAATATTTCTTAACTCTCTACTGCTGCATAAACTGATCCTATGTCAAGTATTTTTCAGGTATCACAGTAAAACTTTCCACTCAACTATCGTGAAAAGTTTTCTCCAGGATGGGAGGAAATAATTAGACTGTAACGGCGTGGCACATAGTACACTACGAGGCTTGACACATAGCACACGATAGACTAGAAAGAGGGCGCTGCTGTGAACTGTTTTGGCCTTTGAGCGGGAAGGAGAGAAGAAGAAGAGTCTAGAACGTAAGATGGACGAAGCTGCTTGTAGTTTCCGTTGTGATTTTTAATTGTAAATGAAATTATTAATATAGTGATGTGTTTTGAAAGAAATAATAAAAACGGTAAATCCGGTTAATTAGAGCTGATTAATTCACCCAGAAGACGATCTTACAGTGCTCATCCCTCTTTGTGTTCGTCCTGTAAAATATATCTGCTGCTTGTTCTTTCTGTGCTATGTGTTTGTGTGCGTCTATATTAGTTAATTATTTCAAATGTTCTGTCATTTTATATGCCTGTGATCATGAATAAAAGAAAATTAAAACCAAAAAAGTAGTTCTCTGTTTATTAAGAAATAACCATCGGCAAATCTATATACAAGTAAACAACACGAATACATATATATATATATATATATATATATATATATATTGAAATGGGAAATTAGTATTATAAGATTCATACAATTTAATTTTTTTTACTTAATTGTGATTGATTTATATATATTTTATATATATTTAAATATATATATATATATATATATATATATATATATATATATATATATATAATGTTTGTGTATGAGCACAATTTTTCCATGTATGTACATTTTTTTGGCCTTATCACTTATTAATCTATATATATTCTGTATTTATGTATTCATAATCAAATTATTATATTCAGTACTTAACGAAAAATGGGATAAAATTTTAAAAAATAGTAATTTTATTTAAAATTTAAAATTTTATTTTATATTACAAATCTGCTAATTTTACCTCATTAAAATGAAATGTTATAGTCTGTTAGATCATTTCTTAGTGACTACGGTGACATTTTCTGGGCATATGGCTCGCGAAGCGAGCCTCCATCCCATATCCGAAAAATATATGAGGAACGACTGTGGGCTGTATCCTGCTAGCATGTAGGAAGCAGCTGATTGGTCGAGCCAATCGTTGGTGTAATTTCCTGGGTCGTGCGGATTTCTGTGATCATGGCGGAGAGCTGAAAGGAAGCTCTCTTATTGGTGTATGGCGGGAGATGAAATTGACTCTCATAGGCTGCTCAAGTCTCTCAAAAGAGAAAATTAAGACTAAAGGGGAGGGGCAAGCCCGGATGGTGGGGATACGACAAAATTTAAGATGAGAAATAATGATAAATAAAGAATTAATAAATTTAGCAATAGTTGTGCAAAATTGCACTGGCTATTAAAATTATGGCGGATTGTATGAGTCGAGAAGTATTCTTCTCGGTCTTTTAGTAGAATCATGAGGAGTATAGGTATTTAAGTTAATCATATTGCTATTATTAGTGAATTGCAGAGAGTTAAAGAACTTTTTAGCTATTTTCTGGATATAGAATTTAAAGCTTTTGATTTTAATAGCTTTCCGAATGTCGTCATTTCTCATGTACCTTGAGGCTTTAACGATCATTCGGATTGTTGAATTTTGTAAAGTATCTAAGATATTGATAGATCATTTCTTAGTGTTTTGAAGCAACTTTTTCTGCAAGAGATTGATAATTGAATTATAGGATAAGAAGTTGTGAAGCGAACAGAAATGATTTTTTCATTTTTTCGGAGTATTTTAGAATTATATGTAGAATATAGCTCTTAAATTGTCAGGTCTCGTAAGTGCCCCCAAAGTAATGATAAGAATTTTTTTTATGGAATTATTTCTTTAGCGAGTTTCTAAATTTGAGCCATATACAGGTGGCATTTTAGTTGAAAAGATCCTTAGTCTTGTTGGATGAATGAAATAAATTATTGCTTTTATGAAGTTGGATATGTATAACAGGTGAGAACAAATCAGGTAGCCTTTAAAAATTGCATAATTCACAGAATATTACATGGAAGGAGGTAAAAATTGACTCACACGCTTAAAATGACGTAAGGTCTTAGTGAAACCTATAAAAACCCCTATATGAAACCGGATATTGTCCTCTAGCATTCCTAATAAGATCATATATCCAAAGTATACTTGCAACTTCAGGTAACTCTACAACCAATAATCACACGGATTGTAGTTTGCGGACTTGGGAGGTAAGGCGTGACGAGAGGGGTTGCTCAGCCCGCGATCATAACCAATCGATATGAGCAAGAGGTCTTTTACATCCTTCTTACGGCGATGTGATCGTAAAGTTGCGATAACAGATTTTTCATTCGGACAGTACAGCTTTGCTAACAATGTCTTTTGATAAAGGAAACATGTCGCAAATAATGGTGCATCTGATTTCTTTCTGACTACTGCTGATTTTATACATGATTTTCAAGCGGTGCATCACTGACGATTTTGACGTCCTACGCCTTTAGTTGGCATTAATTTGCTCTTTATTTTGGTTTTAATAAAACCCCACGCACCCTTTCAAGCATGTGTATCAATTTTTACTTATCTACATACTTTATTCCATGAATTATTTTCAAATAGTAACAGAGTTTTAGATCATCAAGTATTTCATATTTTTGCACACATTTTAAATTAATCGAACGACACACGTAAGAAGAAAAAACCTCGGTTCAATGTCCAAGAAAAGCTTTGTAAGAACAAAAAAAATCTGTCTGCTTAAAAATATTCTTATATTTTTTGTTTTAACATGGGAATAATATAAAGATAACAACTTTTGTGGGCGAATGTAATACTTTCTATAAAGGTTATTTTTCACTGTGAAAGATAATTTGATAAAAATCTATTTTAGTTATTCTATTCAAAAGTCAAATTTAATTAATTTCTCTCTTTTCCCTGACAGAAAAAGTAAAACAGCAATTGATAGGTGGATTAAGCTTTTCATACATAATTTATTTTGATTTCAGTTATAGGAATATAAGCTTGCTTTTGATAACATTGATCATTAAATATTAGTTTGTTTTAAGTAAAGATACAAATGTTAACAGTTGGAGCTTTACACAGTTTTTTTTTTATTTCAAACAATCATTACTTTGGGTATTTAAATAAATATTGAATACTATATTTAAGTGAAGTTTAAATATTTATTGCAATATTTTTACTCTGTTGATTTTGTACCATTGGATTAAAACCAATTTGTTTTTCGAGAAAACTATAAACTGATGTCGCAATTATCATTTTGTTTTTTTTGGTGGATTGTCCAATGAAATTAAATTTATAATTTTTTGATGCATAGCAACTTTTAATGAATATTTTATGAAGTTTTTATTTAAAATATATTAGATTTAAATCTTTAAAATACACACATATTTTTAATGCATAACTATTAATTTAATTCTTTTTATAAAAAAACTCATTATCTATTTATTTATATAAGTAGTTTAATATTTAGAACTAAAAATTTAATTGAAATAATAAATCGAAACGCCGAAGTATAAATTCTAATTCTGTACCTTTTCGAATTCATTGTTAATCGATTTTACTGTACATTTCTAAAACGCACATATTTCTTAAAATAACAAATGATCATTTTAACTACATTAAAAATAACTTTTCTTAAAAAATAATTAAAAAATTCTGGGTGGGGTATACACTCTATCCTTCTAACAGTGAGCCATTGCACAAATTATACTGTTCATATTCATTTCTGAAACAGTAAAACTGTAAGTTACACGTATTACGCAATTCTATTATTTTCGATTTATTGTTAGCAGGAAAAAAATAAATTTAAAGTCTTCATCTCCACATTTTAATTTGCACTTTAATTTAATGTCTTTTCAAAAACAATGTTACTAGTTGCCTTTTTCCGTAAATTGCACTAAATTTTTATGTCATCTTTGCTTCTACACCTTGATAGAACCACATGCAATTGTCCATGATTAAATATTTTTTTTTTTCCTAACACGTAAACCGACTTTTTCAAAACTCTGCCAATATGATTTATAAATATTCATAGTGAATGCCAGTCTTACGGGGAATTGCTTACGTTTCAGTATGAATGGCATATCCAAGTCTCTTCGCATGTTTAGTGTGATTCTTGGTTATATTCACTTTTTTATGACACATTTTTACTTACTATACCTTATGTATAAATTACATAAGATCACAAAAATCACACACACAAAAAAACTTTTTAAATAGAGAGATATTACAATCAAATCATATAAGTTCTAACAAGCGGGAAACGTCTGAAAGAGTTCTGATTTCGTGATATTTTTCTTACTTTTACAATTTCAGTTTTAAATAAATATTGTAATCATTTTTTAAATATTTTTAAATGATTTGGAATAGGCAAAAAAGTGGAAATAAAATTATACAGAAGAATAATTAAAAATCTCGTCATTATCACTGGAAAAACTTTTTTTTATACTTCCCGTATCAAAATCATTTAGTCGTCAGTTAATTGCGATAGCACATGATTAGAGTTCCGTATTTCTAATCATTAGCTGCAATTAGGAGAAAACTCTGCAATCAGGGAATGATCAAAGCGATCTTCTTTGGGAATCCCAGACGTATTACAACTTTCAAGCTTTTCGGATAAGTCTTTGGTTTGGAGAAGTACGAAAAATGGAACACAGGCGAAAAAGAAAAACATTCGAGGAAACCGTGAAAACCGTTTAGTAGGAATACCGATTTCACCGGTTTCTAAGCGTTATATTTCTTTCTGTTTTGGCATTCTTTCGTCGATCGCTAGTAAGTGTAACCCATTTTTCAGCGTCCTCAGGGATAGTTTCTGCGACATGTATTCCCTAGTTGAGGATGCAAAAGAATGTTCCTTTTTTCAACGTTTTCTTATATTGCTATCTCATTTGGAAAAACGTCGTCGATTAGTAGATAAAGAAAAAAATACACTCAGGAATTGAAGAAAGAGTAGCTACACTTTTACAGTGAATACTGCGAGTATCTTTTATTCCCATACATTTTTACATTTGTATTTGCTGAATACTGAATATTGTTATCAGCACAATTTAAAGAAACTATTTATATGCAGTTTTAATTGCAATATAATTTTAATGTTGCATAAGAGATGTGAATATCCAGGTTAGGATCATACTATTTTATTCTTTCTTGTATTTTTATATACGCTAAATTATGTACACGTATTTTGAAGAAGATACTTACGTATATTTAGATAATTAGCACACGACTTGTATAAAAGAATTACTGATAAATTACACCTAATCCGTAAGTATAATAATGCAGCGTATTATTATACTGTCTAATTGATTTTAGTCATAAAAGATTTGTTAAACAGGCAAAAAATATAAAATACAGAAAATGTAAAATAATGAATGTTATTACTTTGATTGGGGTTCTAGGATTTTATGCAGATCAGGTGCAAAGAACAAGACAGTTCTTTAAGAGCGATGGGAATTTATAGTCGAAAACCCAATCCGTGAAATATAGGACTCAGCAGCAAAATTCGCAGAATAAATATCAGCAGGTCTTCACACCTTCAACAGCACTCAGACACAACTAACAATGTCTAAAATACACGTATGTAAAATATTATTCATGATCACCGCTCGTCGTGTTTAACAGCCGAGCTAATCGGTAATCACGGTCAAGGCAAGTCTATTAATCGCTAGTCAAAACCATACTAAGTAGTCACTGGTCCAAACCATACAAACTCATTTCAGGTGACCGTCTCTGTATTTATAGAACTCGGTAATTATTCGAGAAAGATCCGCTTACGTCATAGATCATGAAATTAGTGGGTTTCTCCACTAATTTCCAGAAGAATCCTGAAGGTCCCGAACTCGCCAAAAATGGGCATCAACATTGTCGCCAAAGTCACTAAATTGGTCACCAAAAATGATGTCAGCTTGGCTGTATCACCAAGATTTCGCCAAGTACCCATTGAATCCCTATTATAACGTAAGGAACGACGTTGCTTGCGAATATATATTCCAATTTTAACATAAAATAAGTATTACAAAGAGTAATACAAATGCATTACACATCAAATACAAGTAATTTGCCCTATTTTACTCAAAACTTGTGACAATATGTCTTGTCCTCTTAGTGCAATGGAAGTTTCAAATATTACATAAATATTGCTTACTTGTTAAGATTTTTCTTTTAAAATTTTATTCTAAAATTAGAATTTTTCATTGATCATTTGATATTTAAAATTAAAGAATATTATAAAAAGTATTGTTTTATCTACTTATTTTAAAATACTAATTATGTTGACACTGTTCAAATATACAGCTTACTTGTTTTATTTTTTAAACACACATTTTGATCAACTTGAAAATCATTTATACTTTTCCGTATATTCTTTATAGAAACAAACACTTAAAATTGATTACAGAAGAAATCCAATTTTAGTAAAAATTTCATATGAAAGTGCATACAAACTGAATATGCTTAGTGATTGAAGTTTAGTAACCAACAAACTAAGCACCGAAGCTCTAACACATTTGCACTGAGCATCGAGATAAAGAGATGTTTTCTATCCAATCTCCAAAATGGCTGATGCAGTCTTTTGAAGAGGTTTGTTGTAACTTTAACAAAAGCACACGAATAAATTCGTGCTTTCTATGAGTGCGTGTAAAAATATTTAAAAAATCCCCTTAAAATTTAAAGAAGCTGCATGGGCAATTCTAAATTAAGTTTGACCTACAAAATTTGAATTAGTTTGTTGATTAGATCGATTATGGAGTACTTAGAACAATACAAATATAAAAAAAATACTTATAATAATATTTGAATTTATTTAATATTCAACAAATGATGTTATAAAAAAAAGGTGGAATTTTTGAAATAATCACATTCGCCTTGGAAAATATGAAGAAATCAGTATGTAACTGCCCCAGCTAGCAATAATTATTGCTACATATCTCGGGGTAGAAAAAAAGATGTTAGAGAGGCATTTAAAGCTTTTTGTGAATACAAACTATTCCCTCATGTTGTCAATTTTTATCTTCGCATTAACGAGTGGCTTACGCTAAACCAGACATTTTCAGTTTATTGATTAGATGTGCAACCCCTGACAATCAAGTTCACTGAATGAAGTGTAAACGGCCGATCTGGAAACACTGGCGAAACAAAACCCTGCTCGTGTGTAGCGGCTGATGTTGACCATCTGCCTCCACTGTTGTTTAGTTGCGACTTATTTGTGTTCTGAGGTCATGGGAATAAACGAAAAAAAATCGATTTTAAATTTTATTTTAAGTTTAGCAAGACACCAAAAGAAACTTATGTGGGGCTGGTACAGGTTTATGAAGATTAAGCACTGTCCACGTAGAGGGTGTACATTTGCTCGTTTTCAAAAAGCAGAGAAAGTGTTTCTGTCAACCCCTGTAGCGGAAGACTGGCAACCTCCGTCATTGACGAAAATATTGAGAAAGTGAGGAAATTAATCTCTAAAGATCGTAAATTAACTGTGCACGTGATATCTGATGAACTGGAGATAAACCATGAATCCATGCAACAAATCGTTACCCAGAATTTAGGGATGAGAAAAACATGTTATCGATATTGACGGTATTCCTAACATCAAACGAATCGTGACGAGGCTTTTCAATTTCATCCCAACAGAACATTTCTTGTAAGGCTTTCAGGACATGTATTGCAGATCTCAGGGATATATAGTAATGGGCGGTGACTATTTCGAAGGACAGTAAGTTATCTTTCGTTAATATTTAATCTACGTTAATGTTACAGGACTAATCAGGAACTATTGTCACATGTTGTACTTGTCGAAAGAAAACTTCTACTAGTGGTTTGGACAAAGGTAACAGAAAAGTGGAAAATGATTTGTTGAACATTGCCATAAGAATAAGGGAAAAGCCATCGCTTTGTCCTGTAGGAAATTGGCAGCCAGTAAGTCCTGAACTCAAAGACAATGATAGGTTCCAAAAATTAAAAAATTTAGAGGGGTGACGATTGAGCATACTGATGATTTGTTTTATTGAAGATAAGTGGCAATGAGACATCCTTAAATTCAGCACTCGGTGAATGACCAGTTTATAATGATTGATGAAAGAGAGGCATTATCTACCACTACGGTTTTGTAAACATCACCATATAAATATATCCATTTTGACGCTAAACATTGCATTACTGTGTGCGATACTCATTTAAAAGTGATAATACTCAGTCAGCGTATGTGATATACAGTCAAAAGTAATCACTGGAATAGAGGTGTTGATGAAATTTTCATTTCAACCCACAATACTCAGGGGGACACATATCATTATGTATCAAGCCTTAATTCTTGAAATTCAGTTTTTGATATTGTAATGAGACCCACAACTTAGAATTTAAATTTACAGAAGATAAAATGATTGAGGGTAAACCACAAATAATATATCCATTAGAATTACAATAGAGTTAAAATGTGTTGAATATATATATTTCACAATTGTGTGTGAAAGATATATGTATTTAACATTATAAGACATAAGTTTACCTTTTAGATATTATCGGGTTATGAAAATATTTTCACACATTTTCCAAAAGGACTGACAAACGATGCACATATTCAATATTAAAAAAATCTTGGACCATGTCTCTTACGTTTCCAGTGTAGAAAAAATACCACACTGTTTATTCCAGGCAAAATACAATAGAAAAGAATGCTAGTCGCTGAAATTTGACATTACCGACGATCTGTTACTTCTTGTCTATTCCTTTGTGTATTGTGAAAAAAAAGGAAGGAAAAGTTGGGATATAGGTAATGGAACAAAGAAAAGCTATTTGATACAGACAAAGAACAAGAATAAAGAATTTGTTCATGATTTATTTGAAAGATAGCCTTACTTGAATACTTCGATTTTGTTTGTGGTTGAAAATGTTGACAGGCTGCTGTATTGTTTTTTGCATAAAATGTTCATTTTTTACTCTACGCTTCCTGTTAAAAATTGTTACCTTAAACCACGCCTAAAGAATTACTTGTACCCATTGCAACCTTAAATAGATTTCTCATTTGATCATTCCTTCTCTCCCTGCCGTATAAAACTTTATTGTAACAATTTATTTTTATAAGCAGATGCTGTCTACTATTTTCAATGATGATACAACTTATATTTTTATTCTGTGAAATTTGAAATAACCGATTTTGTGCTAAGGTAATGGATTTTGTTTCGTTTTTTTATTTATCGATTTGTATGTTTTGAAAGAACGTTTATACCAATGAAGGAGAATGTATTTATTTTTAATAACTATTCAGAGTTTAATGAAGTCTCTACATGCAGCTCAAGTAATACGAGTTAAAAATATACTTTATTATTATTACTTTTTTAATTTTCAGTGCCTTTGTCTTCCTGTAAATGATTTTTCTTGTGCTCAAAATCTTAACACATCAGAGAAATTAACATTTTAATATGAATGTTTCTGGAAAGGAGTTTCTCTACAATATCGTTGATATTTTCAAGTTGCAAAAAGATAAAAACTATTGTGAAATGACATGGTGGTCATATCCAGAGTACCATTGTACGCGAAATTTAATTTGTATAATAGATTGAAAACTGACAGAATATGTTAATAATTATCATTTAAGTTCTCATGTAAATCAAATGTGTTAGTAGGTCTCTTACGAACAATTCAAGAAGGAAGAACAGATATTTTTACGTTAAAGGAAGTGTTTAGCACTATTCCAGAATCTGTGTTTTTTCGTGAGAAGCTTCAGTGCAGTTCATCAAAGAATACAGAGATTAAGCGAATTGCGTAACTTTTAATCAGCAGATAAAGGATTAATTATAAAGCAAACAAATTATCAGGATAAGTTTTAATTTTTGTATATAACTTTATGTATGACAAACCCATGGGATCACTGGTGTTTATATTCAAATCAGGCGATTTGCCACCATGTACGAATTTAATTCTAAGAGCAACAACTCGTTGAAATATTGCCAAATATATTTGGCTTTAATGTGTGTTTCCTAATATAAATCTTCAGTTGGATGACAAGGAGTGTACATTCAGGCAAACAAAAGAATGTGAATTTTTTTACTTACTTTTATTATAAATTTTTATATTTTACATTTATTTTATCTAGTTTTTTATTTTACTATTGTATACTGATACATTATTTTATTATGATTCTTCCCAATTTTGGAAGTTCAGGATTTTTCACTCATAACGACTCAGTGTCTTTCGGTATATTATCCCCTGCAAGATAAAATGTACTTGAATCCTTATTCTTCGTACTTATATTCCTTGACATTGACTGATATGAACTAAAATGTTTGTATTTGTTTCATTGCCTTTCTTAAGCTTAACAAACATTTAGCGCAGCTGAACTAGAGTTGACTCCTCCACCATAAAGCCCTACATTCACTCAGTCACCATATTTTAGCTGCGTATTATAACAATATTAATGGTTATTATAATAACACAATGAAATAATTTCTTTTCGCAGAGATAATTAGAACGATGAAATGTGAAACGTTTTACTCTTTTTAGTTGTATATTGAAAATTAAAATGTAAAATATATTTATATTCTACGACGAGGAGTTTCAGTAAATTATGCCCTTTAAATAATGTGGTCCAAATGCTGTTTAAGCGAATTATAGTTGAAAAATTCTTTAGCACACACACACACAATTCTTTTATGATCTTTAAGTAAAATTAGTTCCTGTCTCTCATCGGCTTATTATTATTGATCACAAAAAGAGTTTATCGTCTGATCGTATAAAGTTATCTCTAGATGGGGCAAAACTAACAAGAGAAAATAAATATTGACATCATTATCTAATGTATAGGGTTAAACTGGATCAGTTATTTTCCTAAAGTACAAGCTTATGTCATTAGTTCAGTTTTTCTCAAACTGAGAGGCAGGCCCCCTGGAGGGACGGCATAACCCTCTACAAGGGAAGTGTTAGTATATTAAAAAATCAAAAGCACAGATTTTTTTTTAAAAAAACATTAATTTACTGAAAGTAAACAAACAAACACATTCAGACATAATAAAAAATAAAATACACAGTTACACTGGTATAATACACTTATAAATATATCAGTACTGCGCAGCAATGTATTTTACAGTTAACTTACCAGTGACCCCACGGAGTTGTCATATATAAAATTATATGCAAACATTAACACTTATCTTGATAATTTGTGCTGTTAACTATTAATCCCTTAAAAGCTGGTTAAAAATTACGTGATTTGTTCCCCAATGCTACCGTTTAACACGTAGACAAGTGTATGTGGTGTATTGAAGGGGGGGGGGAGGTAGACAAGGAATAAATAATCAAATCCTTTGAAATAAGTAAATCCTTCGCAAACACTTTCAAGATCATTTTATCGCATTCCAAAATCCTTCGGAATAATTTTATGGATAGCAGTTCACAGAAAGAAACGTACTTCGGAAAGACGTGTATATACGTCTGGGGCAATAAACGCACTGGCTGAGCGAGATTTTTAAATACGGCGGTGCTATTTAAGAGGTATTGTAGGTGAAGCGTCAAATAATCAAGTTATTGAATTTAATACAATGTAATAGTAGGGAGGGGGGTGATGAAAATTATGATTAAATATTGGGTCGCAAATATTGAAAGTTTGAGAAGAACTGCATTCGCAATATTTTTCAATTCTTGCTGCAAATACTGTATTAATTTATTTTCAATACAAGTATCTACTTTGCAGTATTTGTCTTGTAACAATCCCAGAGATAGTATATGTGTTTTCGATCTAGTAATATTCTTAAATCAAAAGTGTTATTGTATTTTCTTCAAAAAACTGTGCACTGTACACATTAAATTAACTTGTATTACGTTTTTAGAATTCTATTAATCTCACATTTCAGCTTTTAACACCACGATGAATGATATTTTTTGAATAAATTATAAGAATTGGCAGAGATAACTTCCAATTCAGTCTTTTCAAATTACTTTGGTTTATTTAATTCACTACAATCTCCTAGTACTACTTATAGCTAGCTACACGCGGAGGTGCCCAACATTTTTCAAATGAAACGGTACAGCATCTGATGCCGCGGTCGGCCAACTTGTAGCTGTGGTGTGCCAAATCAATCTACCAATAGGATTTTAAGTGACGCATAGTAGAAAATATTTGAAACCTTTCGACTCCCGCGGTAATTCATACAGTGTTAAGGAATAGAGTTCAATGATATAAATTTAGGGATTTATTATACAACCTGTGACAATAAAATTTGTTGAATGAAGTCAGAACATCTGATTTAGCAACACTGGCAAAACAAAACTCTGCACATGCATAAAAACAGGTGTTGATCACCTGCTCCTACCGTTATTCAGTTGAGCGTCGCTTGCGTTCCGTGTGAGACTTTTTTTACAAAGTCCTTGTTAAGTGCATTGGTTCTTAACTGAGAACAGGAAATGTACGAACAAAAGATCAATTTAAAGTTTTGTTTTAAGCTTGGCAAGGCACCGACAGAAACTTAATCGATGGTGGTACGTGTCTATGAAGATCAAGCACTATTCATGAAGTGTGTGTATGAGTGGTTCACCCGTTTTAGAGAAGGCCGGTAAAGTGTTTCTGACAACCCCCGATAGCGAAAGACCGGACACCTCCATCAGTGACGAAGACATTGAGAAAGTGAGTTAATTAATCACAAAAGACCGTCGATTAACTGTGAGCATGATAGCTGGATGATGAATGCTGCAAGGTGCATTGAAATTTTTACCCGTTTCATGAAACGTCTACGCAGGGTACGACCCCATTACGCACAGCAAGGTTCATTGTTTTTTGTTCACGACAATTCTCGCTCTCACACAGCCTATATCGTCAAACAGTTCTCGGCAAAAAATGAGGTAGTACAAACTGAGCATCCACCATTTTCGCCAAATCTCAACCCTCCAGACTTTTTCCTATTCCCACGACTCATGATGATGAAGTTAAGAACATGTGAACTGCAAAAATTGAGTCAATACCAAGATGAGTTGAAAAGATCCTTTCTGCTATAGGAGGACATATTTCGTACTAATATGGAGATTATTCTGTCTGCTTAAGATATACAATGTTTAAAAGGTAGGGTTTAAAAAAAAGCTTTTTACCATTTGTCCCAATTAATTCGAACAATATAGTATTGTAATATCAAAGTTAAAAAACTTCCTACGATAGATTTATAATTGAATTTTATTCATTGTTTTTGTCAGTAAAAATGTACAATTAAAATAACGAAATTTATATAAACGTTTAGGGCAAATATAAGTTTCAATAAGGAATCTGAAATTTCTTAATAGAAGCAATATTTTTACAGAACTGGAGTTATTATATATCTTATCCAGTAGAAGATTTCCAATTGATAATATTTTCAGTGAAAAGACAACTCCTTTTATTTAAAACGACTCAAATATAATTGATTGATTTAAAATGCGAAAATATGCTGTCCTGTACTCCATGTAGATTCCTCCATTAAAAGTTAAATTAATAAAATGTAGAGAATGATATGGCGTTACAAAATTATTCATGATTTGAAATTTTCATTGCTAACTATTGCAAAGAGGACTTAAACAAGCCCGATAATTTAATATCTGTTTATTAAGTCTTCAATGTTTTCTTTCTAATGATGCACTGCTAAAATTATTTCTCCATCTTTTCAAAATTTACTCCTTTGCACGCAAGTTCGTTTGAAAAATTTTAATTGGGTACCTAGTACCTTCGAAGAAGTTGCTAAAATGAAGTAGCAATACTGTTACACTTTTTTTGACTTTTAATATATGTTGAAATATCAATTATCATTCTATATAGCTACACTTCTACCATTTCATTCTATTTGACCATACATATTTTTTAATTCTAAAAATTTATTTTATATTTTAAAAATAATTCATTTGAATATTTCTGTTAGAATTAATTGATTCAAAGTAGCCTGTAATTGACGGTAGAGCTTTAGCGTTACTAAATTAGCTTTGTTATAAAGTTGGGGCGTATTTAGTACAAGACGAAATTGAATTGTTTTGAAATATTCAATGCATTTCATTTCTTATATCCTAAGCAATTCAGTACTTTGGATTAATAAGGAAATGTATTATATTTAACAAAAGTTATTTCTTAATAGACTAAATAGACAATTCTATATTAAATTAAGAAAAAAAAAATGTTTGCAAGTAAGAAAAAAAGAGATTATGTCAAAAGGGAATAAAACAATACTTTTCTCAGTGATTATTAGTAAAATAAACTATATTTAACAAAGGGAAAATTATCATGAATATTTTTATTTTTTTATAATTTTGTCCCTTTGGTATTTTATGGTTATCAGAGATAAAAAAAATCGTGTTTTATACTTCCCTAATTATAATTAATTAAACTAAGCATGAAACTTATTGCATGGTACTAAAAAGAATGTTCTATCAACTCTTCTCTCTCCCAAAAAAGGAATAAAAAATGAATCGCAAATATTGTAAGATAGGCTCTTCTTTATTAATCAGGCTTAGTTTTCTGTTTGTTCACCGATAATTCTTCTCCAAATAAGAATTGGTCACAATAAAAAGAATAAGATTTCCATAAATATATTTTTTCCTTTGATTCTGTCTTTTCTTATGAGTTGTGGGACATTCCTTTAGTCCTAAATATATAAAGAATCTACAAATGAAAAAAAAAAAAACCCTGAGAAGCTAAAAAAATAAATGTGCTTTTGAAATTGATAAGTGGGATAACATATTTTATGATTCAGGTTTTTAATTTTTTTTTTCGTTTTAGCGCTTTTATTTCGTTTGCTACTATATCTATGTGGTTAATTTTTTGTTGCATCAGTATATTGCTTCCCCAAGAATAATTTTCACATTTAGTACAGCAGAATAGATCCAAAAAAGAATAACTTTCTTTTCGGTATTATCACATTTATTTTTTTTTATAAAAAATGTTGTCAATTAGAGTGGAAAAGAACAAGCATATAGATACAGAAAATGTGGTGAATTTGAGTTCGCGTTAGTTAGATTGGCAACCAAAGGAAAAGAAATACTTAAAAAAATATCAACTTTAATTTAAATCGATTCAAAATGTAATAGGGTTGCAACAAGATAAGATCTCAGTCATATGCTAAAACGTTCTCACTTTCCACAAGGTAACTTCAAATAACACCCCCCGAGATTCACTGTCAGCTTCATCCAAGAACTTATTTCACTTTAAATCAGTGCTTCTCAAACTTTCATTATTTGTGACCCAATATTCAATCATAAATTTCATCGCCCCCTCCATACATAACAATGTATTAAATTCAACTATCCGCATGGCCCGGCGTTGCACGGGCTTTCTCTACTTTTATAAATTTTCACTTTCCTTCACAAAATCAGCACTTCTAATACTCATTTTCAAAATGATTTCCACCCCCTTCCTCCTCTTAGCCCTGCATTGATCGGGCTTTAACAGAGTGTCTAACTTAAAATCCCCCCGTTTCGAAATTCTTTCCCTTCTTTTCTTTGTCAGACAGGTTTATTTTCCTCTGGCGTCTTACAAATATTTTTAAATGCATAACATGTTGTCATGGAAATTTCCCTTCCCCTCTCGCCATCAGAGCTCTCGTGTCAGTGGAACTTTAATATTCACTCACTCACTTTGCAACATTTTAGCCCCCGGAAACGAAAATGTACCTTTTTAAAAATAGATGTATGTTGAAAAAAGTAGAAATTTTTATAATTACAAAATTTCACAACTGTATTTTAAATGTTGAGTTAAAATTGTGAGCATTTTTTGAAATGTTTGATACAAGGAAAAAGTTTCATACAATTATTTTTATAAATGAAGGAGTTAGAAAAACTTTGAATTTGATAAGTAGTTAATAAATATTTAAAATTTTGAGTGTTTTTTTAAAAATCGTAAAAAAGAGTTTTCGGCAATTTATTTTTTAAATCACTAACTCTAAAAGAACAAAGTATGAGTTTTTTAAAAATCATTTTCATAGAAAATCATCTATATTGGTTCATTTTAGAAAAAAAATTAACATATGTAAACAAGAAATAAATTATTTTTGCAATTGTAAAATTGCTGGCAAAGTTATTAAATGCGTGAATAAAATTTTGGGTATTTTTAAAGCATCATAAAAATTCATCAATGATGTTTCGAACCCGAATACAAACGTAAGCGCTCTAACCAAAAAAATAGAACACTCTTGCTGAACACGCCACGAACTTAACAGAAACAGGAGGGAAAAGACGTATAAAATAAAAGGAAGATATATTTAATTTTGCCAAATCTGGTGATTTTCGTTATCTGTAGACATTTTTTAAAAGTTCGTAAAAAAAAAGTCTTCGACGTTTCATTTTTTTAATCACTAGCTCTAAAAGATCAAAGTATGACTTTTTAAAATCATCTTCATATAAACACATCGATATTGATTTATTTTAGAAAAAAAATCTTAACATAGTTAACGTAACATCTTAACATAGTTACAATGCTTTGTGAAAAAAAAAACTGTATTGTGACGAAATAAATTCTCTTTCCAATTCATGGAACTATTTTTATAAATCAAGAATTTATAAAAAATTTGAATTTGATAAGCAGTTATAAAATATTTAAAATTTGAGTATTTTTTAAAAATTCGTAAAAAAAAATGTTTTGGGCATTTTATCTTTTAAATCACTAACTCCAAAAGATCAAAGTATGGGCTTTGTAAAAATAATCCTTTTTAAATTTTTTTTAATCAGTTTTTTTAAAGTCAAAACACTTCTGTTGTTATACAGGACATACACAAAATAAATTCAGGAAATTAATTCGAAAACTTTTCGAACCATCGCTTTCCCAGGTTGAGCTTTTCGAGAAAAAAATACTTCGAGTGAAACGCATTTTAAAGTTTGACATTTTATTTCAAGTTATGGCATCTGTTTTTACTAAAACAATTGTAGTTTTTGTTCTAGTGAATGAAAAATAAAAAACTCGGTATTTTTATTAAGCTAGTAAAATGGCCTATATAAAATAAAATCATTGAAAAATTGACAATTTTTGAAAAAAATAGTGATTTTAGGGTAGTTAGATACTTTAAGTATTGTTTCACAATTTTGATCTCTTTAAGGATTAAGTTCAATATTAGAACTGTTACGTTGTTGATCGTCTTTCACAAGTATATAAAAGGTTCTTAAGGTAGCCGAAAACCCTAAAATCATGATTTTTTTCAAAAATTAACAAATTTTTTTTTATGATTTTATTTTATAGGTCATCTTATTAGCTTAAAAAATACCAAGTGTTTTATTTGCCATTCACTAGAACAAAAATTACAAGTGTTTTAGTAAAATCAAATGCCATAACTTTACCCAAGATGTCAAACTTTAAAATGCGTTTTACTCGAAATGTGACTTTTTCTGAAAGCTCAAACGGGGACAGCGATTGCTTATATAGTTTTGAAAATAATTTGCTGAAATTTTTTGTGTATGTTTTGTATAAGAGTAGAAGTGTTTCGACCTTCAGATTTATCAATCACTGTTTTATTTCAAAATTTACAGTCCTGTATGTGAATAGAATCACTGTTTTTTTAAGAAATTTCATATAATTACTGAAATAAAGTGTTTTAGTTTTTGTAAAAATTAAAATATCTCTTATCTTGAAGGTCATTTCAAACATGAATAATAAAGTAACACATCAAAATTGAAAAATTGAGAATTAGTTCATAAAATGTTTTGTAAAATTTTTTTCTGGCCCCGTTTATGTAACTTTTTGAATATTTTCACCAGTTTTTTCCCATTTAAATAAAAATAATATTTTTTGTTTTCAATTTTAGGATTTTTTCCTTAAAATATATACTAAAGAAATTTAAAAATCACGAAAAAATAACCATATCTTCTTTTTTTTTTTTCAAAAACATTTTGTCGCACGCAGTCGGATACCTTAATAAAGCAGCCATGTTCTTTCGATATTAATTTCTCGCAATTTATTTTAAAACTTTTTAATAATTATAACGATTTAAATTAATATGAAACAGTTATCCCGCATAGAATCCGCAATATTATAAATTCAAAGTTTCCACAGCAATACAAATCGTATTCACATTATTAGAATAGGCCAATATAACGGACTCAGTGTCAAGCTCTAACTCCAATGTTGCTTTCCTGCATTGTCCTTAGAAAAATCAAGAATATTTTGTGAACTTTCTCTTCAAATAAACAACCTAGTTCCTTCTGGATTTTTCTAAATTCTCCATGTCTCCAAATTTGACGACTAGCTGACATCTGGAGATCAGTTTTTTTGTCACCTAGTCCACAAATGTCACATATATTTTTACTTTTTAAAAGAGTAGTCTTCATTGACATACAAACGATTTTTCGAGCTGCACTACCATTTCTGAAGAAAAGCATAGTTCGAAACGTCCCTGCTAGTAACATGTGCTTACGTTTATATGCTCTAATAATTAATTTCGTCTTTCCTCCTGTGACGAATTACGTTTCTAAATTCTTATAATATTATTTTTTAGTTTCTTAGTTTATTTTTATCTTAATTTCTCAAACTGCAACGCACACAGTCAAGCATATTTTATCTCCCACTTTCTGTTCCATGACTTCAAGGCAGCCAATAGAGTGTTAGCTCACTGACCTCATTTGATCAATAACAGATGAGTTTCTCATCCACTTCTATGGAAAAATTTCTGCCACATTGGATGTCTCCGAGGCTGTCAGCGTAGCCAAACCCCATTGCTCCTTCCAGTCCACCAATCAGGAGGCTATAAGATAAAATGTTGCTCCATATTTGTAGTATATTTCAAGTCCTCGTGAATTAAACCCGCTGTTAATAGCTGAACTTCATCATTACCGCGACTTCGTTATTATTATAAACTGCAATAAATTCGAACAAACTGTCCTCATTCTGAGGTCACGAATCACCCAATTTTTGTTAAAAAATTTGTACTTAAACAAAGTTTTTGTAAAAAAAATCGTTTAATTTGTGTATTATATTACAGTAGAACGTTATTTATCCGAATCATTTGGGACCGGACACCATTCGGATAATCGAAAATCGAATGCGATCTATGCAGTGTATGAAACAGGACACTATATGAATGTTGGAAATCATTACATGCGGAAATGTACGTGAAGAAAAGCCAAAATGGGTGTAAAATTTCGCAATTTTACCTTTATTTTGGAAAATGATCTGTATTTTTTTCTGTACCATTGTAGACCTTTTTTTGCCTGTGAAATGTCTCTGACTCTCTTGAGCAGCAGTAGTTGAGTAGGACATCACTCTAATTGTTGTTTGTACCACTCCATAGCTGCCTCAAACGCAGAAAACGCGTCTGCATTTTTGGACCCTTACTACGTTCGTTGCTGTTGTCCTCGTCTTCATCCGTTTCATCATCGACAGGGTTGGACTCTTGCACTAAAGTCACAATCTCGTCATCATTTAGTATTTGAAATCCACAGTCTTTTGCATCGCATGCCATCCAGGTTTCTATAACTTCTTCATCACATTCTTGAAATCTTGGGATCGATTGGACAAAGTCAGTAATCTCGTCCCTGTGGTCTTTTCTGAAGTCTTGTTCGCCTTCTAAATCTGGCCACAGCTTATTCCATGCATTTTTCAGGCTCTGTCTTTCAAGCGAGTCCCCACACTGTTCGAAAACGTATTCATGTACATGTATTTGACAAAAAAACTGGTCCGGATACTTGAGGCTTGGGATAATAAACTTTCGGATAAACGTCGTTCTACTGTATATCAAAATCATGCAAAAAAGACAGAGAATTAGGTGTTTCTACTTAAAATATCTAAACATATTATATCTATGCAGATATGATACCTTTAGTCAAAGTATCTTCACTTCTATAGACTTCAATATATTGGATACCCAATCATATCATTAAACAATCGCTTGAATAATTTTTGAAAAAAAAATAATAGCTACGTAAATATTTTTTCTTTTGGAATTGACAAGTCTGAAAAATAATTACAAATAAAATTTACTCTTTTCCCTCAGCACTAAGCTGCTCTTTTAATTTCAATTAAAGTTAGAAAAATGTATTTATGCATGTCCTTGGGAATGTTTTGCGAATCCAATTTACTAAATCTCACAATTATTTTTCTCTCATTATGGTTTTTTCCCATTGCCCGTTGACTGCTCCAATTCGTATTCACACGCCGGAATTTAATTAAAAACTCTAATTTGAAAACAAAAGGGGTATTCTTTTTTAATGAAATTTCTTTTCTGTTGTGTATGTGTGATTCTCGATAGATTAAATGTCTGAAAACTTTTTCAGTTGTGAATTGACTCAACACACACACACAGTAAACACACGCAGTGGACTGTAATATTTTTAATCTCTCTCTCTACTCCATACACAACCTCTCGGAGTGAGTGTTACACTTACACTGAAGTTTTTCTTTACAAGCCGCTAGAGGGCGCTGTTCAATAACAGAACTAACATACCGCCCCACATTGCACTGGTTTAACCATGCAATCATTGTTACTAAATTAACATTCATATTGGTTACATCTAGAACACTTTACACATTCAACACTTGACAATTCTCAAGAAATACAATTACATAAATCATTATATAAATTCAAGATTTCACAAATAACAATATTTTTTTTTATACAAATACAAAATCACTTTACTAACAATGAGTAAATTTACACACCACCAATGGTTACACTAAATTATATATTTAAGGATCTTCCATTGGTAAAACACAAATTTTTGATATGGCTCTTTTACATGTACTATACTGAGTTTTAATTTTCACTACACGCACTTTTTTATCTTCGCCATAATACAATTCTACGATTCTACCTAATGCCCATTTATATGTTGGTAAATTTTCTTCAATTATTAAAACCAAGTCTCCAATTTTAACGTTATTCTTCTCAAACATCCATTTTCGTCTCTGTTGTAATTGATTCAAGTAATTACGACTCCAAAATTTCCACATTAACTGAACTATCTTAGTTATTTTTTGCCACTTTTTGAGATTACTCTCTTTACATTTTGTCAAATTAGGCTCTTCTAGCGAATTTAAAGACCTATTAATTAAAAATGAGCTGGTGTAAGCACTTGGAAATCATCATCATTGTTTGATAGGGGCAAAGCGGTCGAGAATTTAAAATTCCCTCAATTTGTACAGTGACCGTAAGTAGTTCCTCGTACGTTAAATTAATTCCATTCACAACTCTTTTTTAAGTGATATTTACATGACTTTATGGCCGCTTCCCAAAGACCTCCAAAATTGGGCGACCTCGCAGGAATAAATTTCCACTCTATTCCTTCTGCTGCTAAGTAATTAGCTAATTTTTCGTCTGGTTTTCTGACTATTTCAAGGAGTTTTTAATTTCATTGCTAGCTCCGACGAAATTTTTACCATTGTCCGAAAACAGTTTTGCACATTTGCCTCTTCGAGCCATAAACCTTTTCAACGCGGCAATGAATGCTTGCGATGTTAAATCTGATACTAACTCAATATGTACCGCTTTAAACACAAAACACACAAAAATACAAATATACACTTTAAACAAATTTCCTTTTACGTTGTCCTTTATTTTTAATGAAAAAAGGACCACAGAAGTCTACCCTGAACAATTAAATGGATAATCAGTAATAAGTCTCTCTTTTGGCAAATTACCCATAATTTGAGTTGACACAATTGGTTTCGCTTTAAAACATACAATACATTTATATACAATTTTTCTGCACATTGACCTACCATTCAACGGCCAAAATTTTTCCCGAATATGATTCAGTAAAGATACAGTTGCCACATGTAAATATTTCTTATGAAAATATTATATTATTATTAAAGTTAATCTATTATTTTTTGGTAAAATTATCTGGTGCTTTTTATCGAAACTTAACTCTAAGTTACACAATCGTCCTCCTACTCTTAAGACACCGTTGTCATCTAAAAAGGGATTCAATGTCTTTAACTTACTGTTTGGTAGCACACTTCCCTTACTTTTAAGATGGTTAATATCACTGGAAAATTCTTTCTCTTGCACTTTTTTACCAGGTATGTCTCAGCTTTCTGAAATTCTTTTTTGTTGTGAGTGGACCAGCCACTTTATTTATTCCCTTTAAATTTTCCACGAACCTGAAAATAAAACTTAATACACGTAAAATAGTTATATAATTATTGCTTAGATTAAGAAGGTCGTTTAAAAAATCATTAACATGAATATTAAGCACCGATTGAAAGTTTTCAATTTGTTCATTAACACAGTTTTTCAGTTCTGAATTATATTCATCTACCTTCTCTCTACAGTTTATAGTTCGATTTGGATAGTCATCACCTGAAAGAAATGTTGGTCCATTAAACCATAAGTTTTGTTGCAAAGTTTCTCAGGATCGACTCCTCGGGAGACTAAGTCTGCGGGATTTTGATCAGATGGTACGTGTCTCCATAACTGATTAGGATAGAGTTCTTGTATCTTGGCAACCCTATTTTGAACAAAGGTCTTTAAGTCCATCGGTTCCTTTCGAAGCCACGCCAAGACGATCATCGAATCCGACCAAAGATATATTTCAGCAGTTTCTAGTTGTAAAGCAGCTACAACTCTTTTCACCAGTTTTGCCAATAGCACTGCAGCACACAATTCAAGTCTGGGAATTGTCAGGCTTTTAATAGGCGCTACTCTCGATTTGCTTGTGATTAACCGAACTAAAGTTCCACTCTTCAAATTTTTAGATTTGCAGTAAACTGCTGCACCATAGCACCGCTCTGAGGCATCAGCAAAGCCATGGATCTCAATAACTTCTGGAAAAGAGACAAGAATACGCCTTGGTATCTCTATATTGTTGATATTCTCTAAGGATACTAGGAATTGTTGCCATTCTCGATATTCTTCAGTTGGCAGAAGGTCATTCCATTCCAATTTGCTTCTCCACAAACGCTGGAGGAAAATCTTTGCTTTGGAAATTACTGGTGCCATCAGTCCAACAGGATCAAAGATCTTGGCAATAGTAGACAAGACGTCTCTTTTAGTATAAGAACTGTCCAAACAGACTTTCACTTTAATCAAAAAGCAATCTAGGTTCGGTTTCCACGACACTCCTAACGTTTTCGTCTCTGTTAAAGTTGCAAAATTGTAATTCTGTTCGGGGTCCGGTGACAATTTCTCGTGATTGGCGCAAAGTTTATGCAACTCCATTCCAGCACTTTTCAAAATTCCTTTTAATTGTTGTCTGAGAACAATTGCCTCCTCTAACGTTGCAGCACCACAAAGGACATCGTCCATATACAAGTTGTTCCGTAAAACGGAAGCTGCTATAGTGAAGTTAGCCTCTTCATCCATCGACAATTGGGTTAAAGTTCTCTGTGCTAAGTAGGGAGCACTTACAGTGCCATAGGTAACAGTTGAAAGTTCGTAAATTTTGGGTGATTCATGTTCACTTTCACACCAAACGATTCTCTGCAAATTACGCTGTTTAGGTTAATTAATATAGTTCGATACATCATTTTAATGTCGGCCGTAAATGCATACGTGTAAGTTCTGAACCTGAGCATTTGCGCATATAAGTCCTCTTGTATCACTCCTCCATTATATTGAATGTCATTTAAAGATATTCCATTATCAGATAACGAAGAACAGTTAAAGACAACTCTAAGTTTTGTTGTGGACTTTTCTGGACGATAAATTCCATGATGGGTAGCGTAATATGTTATATCTGGATCAGTTTCGTTAGTCACTTCCTTCATGTGACCCAGTCTTTCATAATCTCTTAAAAATTCACGATATAAATTTAAATAATTTTTATCTCTAGCTAAGCGATTCCACAGCGATCCAAGTCGTTTGAGGGCTATGTCTTTCGAATTACCCAAACACGAGGGTTCCTTTTTTAAGGGCATAGATACTACATATTTACCTTCTTTAGTTCTAAATTGAGTATTCGCGTAATGTTCCTCACAAATTAGCCTTTCTTTATTTTTAACTATTGGTTCCTGTATCTCCTCTAATTTCCAAAATTTTTCTAAATTTTTATTCAAGTCCTCATCACGAATCAAACCGCAGTGAACCTTAGTTTCATTTATTGAATCTAAATTACCCGTTACTATATAACCAAATACGCTGTTGACTAACAGTAATTGCGAATCTTTTATTTTAATTCTTTCCGGTTTCAATAACTCATAAAATATATTTGCACCTAATAATAAATCAATTTTGCCGGGAACATTAAAATTAGAATCCGCTAATTCCACAAAATTAGAAAAATCAGACTTTATCTCTAACGCTTTCTGCGGAATAAAATCAGTGATTTTTTTAACTACGAGCATATCCAATTCCCTTTCGAAAGATTTATTTTGATTAGAAATCGCCACTTTAACACACCCATTTACTACCATAGAAGCATCATTTAAACACGAGATTAATGTATTTATTCTTTCGGTCTTAAGTCGTAATTTATTCGCGCACTCATTCGAAATCAGACAAGTTTCACTTCCCGAGTCTAACAAGGCTCTAAATGTCTGCCATTCTGAATATTTATCTTTCACTAGAATTAAAGCAGTACTCAAAAGGCATTTGTTTTTAAAACACGCCGTTGCCACGATTTGTGCTTCGTCTTTCGGAACGAAAGTTTCGGCATTTACACTAAAGGCGAACCGGGGTTCCTGGTTATCGTCTGTCATCGTCTGAAGGGGGAAGAAGGAATTCCCTCTCCTTTCTCTGGGGTAATGGTTATGCGGTTTCGAGCAGAAACAATTTTCTGATCTACATCTACTAACGCTGCATTGAGGTGAAAAACATTTAAAACAAAGTCTATTATTTTTAACAAATTCTACTCTTTCGTTTACAGAAAACATTTTAAATTGTGGGCAAAATTGTAAAGCATGATTATTTTTACACAATACACATTTATCATTTTTTAACTCGGAAAAAAATACATTCGATGCATCTCGCGGTATTTTAGCATTAAATTTGTTTTGTTTATTATAATTAAAACGCTTGGAATTTTCACAAAAGGGCTTAGAAAATATCTCATTCTTAATTTTGCCTTTCGATGACAAATATATATCACACTCACGCCCTAACTCATGGGGTTTAAAATATTTATCTCCCTGTTTTATATTCATGTAAGACAATAATTCTCTGTCCAGTGTGTTCATTATTTTATCCGATACAATTAACTCACACAATGATTTAAAATCATTCACATTGCGCAGCTGACAATAATACTCAAATGTCGCGCATAATCGTGATGCAAATTGCACATAACTCTCTGAACTTAATTTTTGCGCTTTCTGAAATCTATTATAGCATTCTTGCGGTGTGGGAGAAAATTCTTTTAATACTAAATCTTTAAGCTTACTATAATTATTTAACTCTTCTTCGGAAACATGAACAAGTAAATTATTAACTCTCTCACCTAGAATATTTAAAATAATTTCGCATTTAAATTGTTCGGGAACCTCTTTTATTTTGAATGCTTTTTCAAGCGACTGGAAAAATAAATTATATGATTCCACTCTTGAAGGTACGGGTATTGTTAAAGTTTTCACGGACTTTAACAAAGTCTCAACATTACAATTGGCGGCAGTTTCACAAACGCTCGAATTTCGAATATCGGGATTTTCAATTAAATTCTTCTGGATATTTGCAAGCTCTAATTGTTTTTGCAATTGCGCTAATTTAATTCGTTCAAATTCTAACTTAATTTCACTATCCAATCTCTTATTTTTAATTTCCGCCAAAGCATAATCGATTGCAGATTGAACTAACTCTTTATCGTTTTTGTAAGCGTCACTATTTACAATTAAGTTTTTTAAGCCAGCGATTTTTGCTCCTTCTGGTACAGTTAAATTTAACTCTTCCGCAACGATTTTTAACTCATGTTTCCCTAATTTATTTAAAGACATATTTATGAATTAAGGACACTAATAGAAGGATCAATTAATTGCACCTACCTCCTCAGATCGCTGTTTCACGCTGCTCGCTAAAGTCAATCGTTCTCTATTCACACTTTGGCAATCACTTATATATATTTTTTTTTCACTGTGAATTTTGATAATCCACGGTTTCACAAATACACATTTCCATTCGGTCGCTTACCTCCGGTGAGGTGGACCATGAATTGACTCAACACACACACACAGTAAACACACACAGTGGACTGTAATATTTTTAATCTCTCTCTCTACTCCATACACAACCTCTCGGAGTGAGTGTTACACTTACACTGAAGTTTTTCTTTACAAGCCGCTAGAGGGCGCTGTTCAATAACAGAACTAACAAGTTGTTTTCTTGTTTCTAGTTCATTGAGTGTAAAGTAATAACAACATTTCAAAATGAATTTGTGTAAGTGAATTTTATGTAGAGGCTTAGTGTATAAATTTTAAGACCATTTTCATCTTCTATCACTTTCCTTTTGAGGTATATAGAAATAACGCAACGAATTAAAAAATGTTTTAATTCGAATTAACATTTGAATTGAAAGAACTTCTTGATTTTTAAGTATAAGATAAATAAGATTCTTTCTTTTTAACTTCATGAAAGTCTTAGGATTTAGACCATCTTTTACAATATTTCATTTCTTTAATTTTAAGAATTTAATTTTAAGTTTAAAAATTGCATTAAAATGTATATATTTTAAAGGCACCTTTTGTTTAAAAGTACTTCTACGTGGTCTAAGAACAATATACGGATGTATCACTATTTATGTTCTCAATACAAAAATAATAATAAAAAAATAAACCATTTTCGCATTTAATATAACATCTAGTACATAAGCTTACAATAAAATTAGAGAGAGAAAGAAGTTTATAATTTAGGAACCGATACATTCAAATAAGTGCGACATGTATACTTATAGATTCGATTTCAGCTTATTTAAAGTAAGGTGATTCGGGTGAAGAAGCCAGTTTGGGTTGTTAATAGCGCTTTTATGCGTCTATAGATGGCAATTTTGAACATCTTGTGTGAAGAGTCTGGTCCGACATTGAGTGTAGTTGTGAATTTATCTGAATTAATCGTCTTTAATCGGCCTAATTTTTCGATCTTGTGAGCATTTAAATGGTGAGTATAACTTTTATAAAATATTCCGTTTCTCGTATTTAAAGTTCATAAACTTACTTGTTATTTTAAATAAGATATTAGCAATATAAGTGAGTTACGCATACTGTTACATGTACGATGCATCGAGAAACGGCCATACAACTGCAACAATAATGAAATAAGCGCATGGGGCATTTCCGTCCTATAGTTGGGGGAGGACGCCACATGGTTCAGAAAGAAATGAAATGAACTTGATTTTTTTCTCTCATTTTATAACACTGTATATTATTGTATAAAATGTAACTACAATTAATAATTAGGCTGTGAAGACGGCACAGGTATCTCCATCAGACGAGGATGTACAGGACTGAAGTGGACTACTACTCAAGCCTGCTGTTGACCGTTCTGCAGGAAAATTCGTTTTTAGCAAACTAATTATGAAAGAATTTATGTTGTTTTTGTTTTTCTGCAGTTATTGTTTGTTCACACCTTATTTGGGAATGTTTGTATTATTTTTTTGATTACTGTGGTGGTATTTCCTTTTACTCCATGTCTGGTGGCATCTTTCTCATATATATGGGGAAGATGCCCCAATTAAATGAATTTCTTTAACATTAAATTTCTTATTTATTTTCATACTAAGAAGAGAACTAACTTGTATACATAACCAATAAAATATTCAAAAATAAAGTGCATTTTTTTCATGGTTTTTTTATTTCAATTTTCAATGTGCTAATCGAAAAATCCTTAAATGTGGCAACTTCCTCCGATTTACCTTATAGTAATTTTACATTTATGGGCTTTCTAATGCAATAATTCTGAACGAAGTTAGTGGTGACAAGCGAAAGGTTCAGAAAAATCAGGAATTTTGTAATTTTAAACAATTTTTAATGAAATTATTGTCTCATAAGGAAAAGGTAAGAAAGCAGCCTGGTATCATTGAGATACTATAATATCTTAGTTGTAACTTTTCAAGCATATTATACTTTTTTTTTTTGGAAAATCTGCTGTACAAATATTTAGAATTTTTTTCCCTTTATGCAAATATAAAAACATAATTGGTTCAGGATGTATTTTCCTATCTTCCTTCCTCAGTGGCTCGACAGCCCAGGGTGTGCCTTGACTTTCTCAAGAAGCCTTTTCCAGGCTAACCTTCTTCCGACTAGTGTCCGGTTCTCAAAACTAGGAGATCTTTTTCCAGGTCATCAATCCATCTAAGATTTGGCCTGCCCTTTCTTCGTGAGCCAATTGGTTGAGAAATGATAACGTTTTTAGTGGTGTGATCTTCGTATATTCTGAGAACGTGACCTGCACATTTAATTCGTTGTATTTTAATGACGTTAACAATGTCAGTTTTCTTTATGTGATTGACAAAGTTTGAGATTTGATCTTCTTTACCATATTCCATTTTCCTGAAGTCCTCCAAAAATAAATCTTAAAATCTTCCTTTCGTAGATACTTATAATGTTCTCATCTATTCGACACACGGACCAAGTTTCACATACATAAGTTAATACTGATCTCAAAAGACTTTTATTCAATGGAACCTTTTTTTGCATTAAATTCAATTTCATGTATATTCAGGAAGTATTTTATGTTTCTATATACTTAATATGTGGAAGATTCTTTTAAAGAAAAGAAAGATAATATTTTAAGTGTCTTTTAAAACTCCTTTCCTTTATTATGCAAATTTGTACTACTCTATTTGAAATTAAATGCACTGAATTTAATTAGATATTTTTCTTGCATTGTGAAAAAAATAATAAAAAAATCTTACTAAAATATTTTACATTTTTTTTTGTATTATTTGTTATTGACTGATAATTCTATGATAGGGATCATAATTCATAGAAAAACCAAAAAGATTTTTTGAAATAATCAATTTTAATATACTGTGGGGATTTTATTTCTTTTTCGGTTTTACATCCTTACACATTGATTGAAAGTGCACGCGTCTTGTACTCAACTTTTCTCAGAATATATATATATGTATGTATCGAATTCCATAAATGTATCTTAACAGAAAATACAAAAAACACTCTACATATAAATTTTTCTGAGAATATTTGTCTATGTATAAGAAATTACCATATTTTTGTAAAATGAATTAGGTATAAAAAAATATTGTTTTTAATAAATATAGTACAGCTAAAAAACGTTGAATATATAATGTTATTAATGTCCCAGAATGTTAAAGTGTTTTGAATGTTAAAGTGTAAAGATAAGTTTTAAAGTTATAATAGTAAATAATTTTTTATTAATGCCAAAATTATACAGTAAAAGAAGCAATTAAATTTATTTTGAATATCATAGCGTATTTAAATGGAATAAGAAATATAAATTCTAACTTTAAATAGTTATTTAAAAATGGGTTTTTTTTCAACCTTATTTGTCTATTTTAATGCTTGAAAGTTTCAGGAAAATGTAATGGTTGTATTTGAAATATAAAAGATAATTTTTATTTTCACATTTATGGGCTTCAAAAGAATTTCATTGTCATAAAAGTATGACTTTTCATTTTATACTTTTGTACAAAAGAAAAATGAGCATTTTTAGCGTGTTCTTTTATACAAAAAAATTGTGCATTTTTACTTAATTCATGTAAATATTTTTAACTTCAGACTTCTAGATATTGTCCTTGCATTTCCTTTATTTTCAATAATAAATAAACGTGACAGCTCAAATAGCCATTTATTATCAAATTTAACCAAAATTACAGAATTTGAAAACAAAAGTTTGGTTGTTTCTAGTGTCACTTTTAATCAAAAATTTTTAAAATTAAGAATTTACATTTTTTTTATTTCTACTAAGTATATATTTAGATGAAATGTAGAAGGAAAATATTAAAATGACTCTTTTAGGGTTCTATATATATTTAGGGTTATATATATATATATATATATATATATATATATATATATATAACTAAACTCAGTTGAGCAATCGTCCATGAAGGCCAAGGCCTACTGTGTCCATCTCATTCTCAGTGTCCGTAACTTTAGGTGCATAGATGCATCAGCAGATGTTGTGGTCAGGTGGTCAATCTGGCTCTAAGCCCCCTGATATATAATATATATATACATACATAAACACATGGACTTAGAGGCAGAGTGACCACATGACCAGAACAGATGCTGATGCACTTGAGTATTATATATAATACTCATTGCCACAAAAAGTGTTTGTGCGCGGAGAAATAGGAATGAGATTGTAACAAAGCTTGTCATAAAGATAAGTGTCAGGGAAATACGCAAATCATTAGAAATGCAATGCAATTGCGTGTTGCGTAATGCTACCAGAGGGCGTCTAAAGTCTTTCTCCTTGGATTATAAAACAGGTGAATAGAACTAACCTGTATGTATTTAATCTGTTGCAGAGGGAGACATTTTTTAACTAGAAATGCTATCACGTCGTTGTCGGAGACAATATAAGCGGCTGTCAGAACTCGAAAGGGAAAAAAAATCATAGGGGTGATGGTAACCGGTTTATCAGCTCAACGAGTAGCTCCATATCTAGGTCAATCTGACTTTGCTGTGAAGAGATATTGTGACCAATGTACAAGAAAGATGTCTAATAAAGAGTGTTTTTTTCCAGGTATAGAAGTTTAAGTTGGCATTACTTTCCAAGATGGCGACTGATTTAACAGCTGTCAAGTGATTTATTCTCAGTTTCGTTTGGCAATTCATCAAAACGATCATCAAGCAAGGCGTAGATTCGTCGAATGGGCCCAAAACGAGATTGCCGTTGTTCCCGATTTTCATAAGCGAATTTTGTTTAGCGATGAAGCGCACTTCTGGTTGAATGGCTACGTCAACAAACAAAACTGCCGCATTTGGAGTGAAGCTAATCCACAAGTGTATGTCGAAACACCGTTACATCCAGAAAAACTGACTGTTTGGTGCGCTTTATGGGCTGGTGGAATCCTTCTTCAAAAACGATGAAGGCCACAACGTTACAGTCAATGGTGATAGGTATAGAGCCATGATTACTAACTTTTTCATTCCTGAATTGAACAATCATGCTGTCCAGGAGCTGTGGTTTCAACAAGACGGCGCAACATGTCACACAGCTCGTGCCACAATCGATTTATTGAAAGACGCGTTTGGTGACCACCTAATTTCACGTTTTGGACCTGTGAATTGGCCTCCAATATCTTGTGATTTAACACCGCTAGAGTATTTTCTGTGGGGCTATGTAAAGTCATTGGTCTATGCGGATAAGCCATAAACGCTTGACCATTTGGAAGACAACATTCGCTGTGTTATTGCCGATATACGGCCGCAGATGTTGGAAAAGTCATCGAAAATTGGACGTCCAGATTGGACTACATCCGAGCCAGCCGTGGCAGTCCTATGCCAGAAATCATATTTAAAATGTAATGCCACAAGATTATCTTTCGAATAAAAAAATCATGTCAATCGAATAATACATCGTTGTTTTATTGCAATTTAAAGTTCTATACCTCTAAAAAAACACCCTTTACATGGCGAACTGGCTCAGGATGACCCAGACAGGACAGTAGTCGAGAGGACCGTCTCATCAAACGACACACACGCATAACACCAAATGTCTCACATTTTTGGATTCCATTCTCTGGCTCTTACTACAGATGTCCCTATTAATCCATACCACCGCAAGACGCCTGGCTGAAGAATTGTTACTATCGCGATGTCCATTACATGTACTGTCATTGGCACCCATTCAACGTCACCTCGTTTGGAGTGATGTCACGCTCGAAGGGAATGAACTTCAACCAAATGGAATCAGCGATGTGATTCTAGATTCAATTTAGGCAATGGTGTCAATCTTATACGTGTGTGGAGGCAACATGGTGAATGACTCAATTCTGATCCACTACACAGAGGCACACTGCTTCCACCAAGTAGCGTGATCATGTGAGATACCCTTACATACGACATATAGTAACACATAGACATATATAATTGCAAATTAAACGATTGAGCCGGTTTGCAGATATTGTAAAGTGCTACACTTTATGAACAGATGATGGTTGTGGTACATGTTTTACTTTTAGCTGGCAAATCTAGCTTTCTTTTCAAATACAACGAAAACGCGTCTTCTTTTTATCAGAAATAAAAAGGTAATTACCAATATATTTCTAATTGCTTGTATACACATTTTTGTATTAATGTTTAAATAATTGTAAAATAGAAAAAAATATTAACTATACTCTATTAATGTGGCTTGTAGGACTCAGGATTTCGTTACCCACACGATCGTTCTGGTTGGGTGTTACCTGTGTCACTGCAGCTGTAAAGGTAAGCACTTACCATGCGAATTTTTTTTTATGTTTCAATCATTTTGATGAAAGCCTACATAAAGGTGAAATATATAGTTGTATAATTAATACCAAATTTTCTTGGGGTTTTCATGGATGAGTCTCTTTTTCCATTCTCTTTCAGAAAATAATACCATAAAATTTCCTTTCATTTCCTGAAAATTAATAGTTTTTTAAATAATCTTTTGCTTTCGACTTTTCGATATGCTCACGCCTCCCTCGTAGTTTTATCATGCCCCCTAGGGGGAGCGCTCCACAGTTTGAGAAACGCTGCACCATTTATTTAATATTATATCTTTTACAAAAGCAGCAAATAAACCAGCGGATTATCTGTGAGTATAATGATCATATCTTCTTTCCTCTAAAAAAATTCCTATAACCAAATGCTTCGTGTCATACTATAAACAAAATATGACAATTCGATATAAATACAAAATTATTGTTCATGATGTATGATGTATAAAATCATTTATATGTGATTTTTAATTAAAACATTTCATGTGTTTAGCATGAATAAATATGTATCGATTGAAAACTAAGAAATGCAAAGGAAAAACAGTTTTGTGAACAGATTTACAATGGTGAAGATAGAGTAATATAAAGTTAAAAAAATTGTAAACAGTAATGCTGAAATAAACAATAAATATTATAATTAACCAAAAAAATTCTTAAAATATTTAAGGGAAAAGTTAATTCTGTACATTAATTATAAGTTTTTAAATTAATAATAAATCATGTTAAATATATATTTCATGCTACAGACATGACGTGATAAATTAATCTAACATGAAAAGTAAGCCCAAATATAAAATTAGAGAATTTGTACAAAGTTAAGAATGTATGTAAGAAATTTCTCAACATAAATTAGTTCTGTTTTTAATGCGTGTACGAAAAATATTTTAAATTTATGTGTCAAGAGAGCAAATGGTCACTTTTTCAGGAATTTTATGGTATTGCTTTTACAGTAAAACGTCGTACATTCAAACGTTTACTCTCCAGAGCTCCAAATGTCCGGACCAGGGTTTTTTTGTCAACTACATATACTGTATATGAATACGTTTCCGAACAGTGCAATGCTCAACAGTTGTTTCGCGTGAGGCCAAAAGTGAAGGGTAAACCTAAGGTTTAGGGATATTTGAGGAATTTCAGTTGTGTGATTTGGTAAACATCTGCGCGGAATATTAGGTCTGTTTGTTTTCAAGTGAGGGGGTGTATACGGGCTCTTTTGTTGAGTAGTGAACTGCTATGGCTTCGAATTCAAAACGAAAGCGCAACGTCTTGAACATAGAGACATAACTTGAAATATTTAACCGTCTCGCGAAGGGAGAAAGTAGAGCGTCTGAAGCATAAATTTATAATGTTGGAAAGTCAACAAGTTGCGAGAAACCATTTTAATTTTGCTATAAAACTTGACTCAGAAGATGGCTTGAAGAAAAGGAAAAACCACGAGGGAAGCAAACAATGTTGTTCTTAATCGTGCACTCTTCTTGTGGTTTTCACAAAAAAGGAGCAAAGGGGACGAATGTGATTTATGAAAAAAAATCCCATAAAAAGACTCTTTCAGGAAAAAAAAATCTAATACAGTCAAAAATGACCGAAAATTCTGAACTTAAATCTTCTTTTTAACTTTAGAACATATACTCCACTTTAATTTTATAAACATCACAAAACAAAGTGATGTAGTACAATATGTACAGCATTTTCTATACGGACCATAATAATAGATCGCATCTTTATGGATTGTCGTTAATATATTGTGGAAAACATACTGAATACTTTGGATATATTGAAATACTTTACAGAAGATAAAACCTTTCTTTTCTGAATGCAAAGATCAGAATAGGATGACATACTCAACAAAAATGAACAGATAAAAAATAAAATTCAATCCATCTTCTTGAAATGAATGTACTTTATCACAACAAAATATCTAGCAAGTCTTACTCTTTCTGAATTAAAAAAAAGTAAATCGATTTTTAGATCAAATATTACAGTGCATATCTTTTACTATATAAGTCTAGTACTCCATTCTATGGCAGTATATATTTTCTCTTTCAAAGATTTGCATCAAAGGTAGTACTTAAAATGTATGCAGGATATTGTGCCTACATTCTCAGATCACAACAAAAGCTGTTGTGAATCCAAAGTAGTCCTTTATTCTATTACAATAAGAGTTGTTTGCGATATCAGGTATTCAAAAAGTACATTTATAAAACAGACAAAAGAAGAAATTACTTTTTCTTACATATGCATTTCTTTACACCAGCGTTTCTCAAACTCTGGGGAGTGCCCCCTAAGGAAGCTTGATAACTCTACAAGAGTGGTGCGAGAATATTGAAAAGTCGAAAACAAAATATTATTTAAAATAACTGTTAATTTATTGAAATTAAACAAACAATATACATTCTAACATAATAAAATATATACGCACATTTACTCTGATATAATAAACTTATAAATGTATCAATTCTGCGGAATATATTTTATAATTAATATAACAATACTAAGTTAACAAGTTTAATAATTACCAGTAACCCCATGGTCTTGTCATATACATATTTCTTACAAAAATGAACACTTATCTTGATAATATGGTTTATAATTATTCCCTTAACTGCCGATAAAATGTTACGGGATTCGTGTTCCAATGCCACCGTATAAAGTAATATATAGATAAAACCTTCTTTGAAATAAGTAAATCCTTCGAAAACGCTGTCAAGTTTCTTTTATTGCATTCCAAAGCCTTTGAAATAATTGTATAGCAGCAGTGCACACAGAAGATCGTACTTAGAAAATATACGTCCGAGGCAATTAACGCTTTGGTTTAGTGAGACGTTTATATACGCCGGTGGCACTTAAGAGGTTTAAGTCGTATTGTAGCTTTAGCGTCAACGTTTAGTATTATTGAATTCAATACATGGTTATATAGTATAGAGGGGGGTGGGTGGGCGTAATTAAAATTTTGATTGAATACTGGGTGACAACTATTGCAAGTTTGAGAAGCACACTGGGTTATGCAGCTACTTTAGTGTGGGCTAAGAAATTTCTTCGGCAAAAATATAATACAACTAACTCTATCATTAATTTTGATTTCGTCAAAATTACTTTTTTCTCTCTCTTAAATAAAAACAAATATGTTTTTTTTAAAAAACAACATTTTGTTTAGTATTTTATTTTAAGAATAATTTACAAAGGAAGACACTTCATTTTCGTTAAAATTAAGTAAGCCTTTTTATACTAAATAATGAAAATAAATCTTCGGAAAGAGTAAAGACATAAAGGTATAAAAAATACATGCAATAAGAAAACATAAACAAAAGAATATCATCGCAACATTGCACATGTGTTGCTAATATATGTGTTTTTGTGTGCTTGTTTTCAAGGCATACTATGTTTCGGCGTTTCACTCATCTATGGACTGTTTTTCATTTTGTTTTTTTACAGCACGTTCGAGGCAAGTTATTTTAGGGATCCAATTCTTTCTCATTTTACTAAATATCTATGATTACTCATTATTCTTTACAACAAAATAACTCTCGTAAAATGAATATCATGTATTCAATTTTTAAACCAAGCAAAAATAAAACTATACATGAATTAGATTGTATGGCGAATGATGAAGAAAAAAATGCCACAATTTTTGATGAATGTACCGGCAAGAGAAATTGCAAATATTTGAATATCAACGTACACCATGTTGAAAAGGATTTTAATTTAGGCTTAAATCTGATGGTAGGCTTTTTTAATGCTTGACAACGCTAAATTTGGTTTCCATGATGCTAAATACTTGTATAGATACTTTAAGGAATGTTGGGGCTGCTTTTATGAGCAATTTTATCCAAATATCACCAATGATTAATCAGTTGTGCTACTCATGTATTACACACTAAACATTCAATTCGACATAATATATAAGAAGAAAAATTCTGTTGAAAAAGTTGTGATTGCTACAAGTGTGGATTCTGAAAATAACGTATTTTAGAATTACTTTGAAGAGTGTGACCTTATTGACAAAGATGATTGCAAATTGCTTATTCCTCTATTATTACATATAATTACAAGAATCTTATTCCTCAAACAAAAAAAATCAAACCATTTAGAAAATCTTCTATAATTAATAGCATTTTTCAGAATTTTGGAAAATTGAAATATAAAAAAGAGCGAATTCTGATTCTTAATTGTAGAGTAGTTCATAAACCTTTTATTACGATGTAAGTGTTGTTTTAATTTTGAGAAACTTTGATACCTCTCACATGTAGAATGACGATGAAAAATATTGCAAAATTGTAGAATTTCTTAAAGTAAAGTATTCCGACTACGTTTGGAACCGTGATTTAAAAAAACACATAAATGGATACTTTTCATGATATTTAATGTCACTTAAATTAGAATGCATGTATAAAATTGTTTTAAGGACATTTTGACAAAAGAAATTATTTAAATACAATATTTCGGCAAAAAATTAATATAGAATAACATTTTTTCAAAATCTACTTTAGTGAAAAATGCTTCTATTATAATAATATTTTACCTTTATATAGCTCAAAACTCTGAGCAGACACTCAACTACAATTTTTGAAAAATTCACATTATTTTCAGAGTTACAACCAATTGAAATAATTATCGGCATTTTTTTTTCTTTAAATTTCTCCCATCTGTTGTCGTAAAACATGGATAAACCCTCTTCTAAGTTATATATTTGAAAAATTCTAGTAGAGCCTCTGAACAGGGGTCTGAGCTATATACATGCAAAATATTATTATATTAGAAGTATTTTTCACAAAGGAGATTATTTTGAAAATGGGTCATTCTATGTTCATTCTTTGTCCAAATATTGTACTTAAATAATTTTTTATTGTAATAATATTTGTAAAAGACTTTTATATACATTTATAATCTAAGTGACACTAAATATCACAAATATTATCCATTATACGCTTTTGCAAAATCACGGTTCCGAATGTAGCCAGATACCTTAAGACGAATTAGATTAACAGTCGAAGCCCCAGTCTGTGAATTTATTAAAAAGGGAAGGTGTATAGGAATTTTTGTTGAGTCAATAAAAAAAAATTGAAAACTGAAGTTAGTTACAAGTGATTACATAATGCAAAGACACCAATTGATGACAGAAGTGACCGTAAGACTTAGCTGCGAAATTCAAAGACCGTTTGGACAAATCTCTTAGAAAACGTTTTCCATCAACCGTAAAAATTGACATCTTTGAGTTATCAAAACAGATATTATAGCGATTATATAAAGGTTATTCCTCAGAGGATGACTGTTATATTAAAAAGATTAACGAAAGGATCAAGATATTTTATCATAAAACTTCTACACACAGATAGAAATAGCAAGAAAACAATATCTGTGAGAATTGAAGATGTGAGTTTCTATGGTCAACAAATATCAAATAAAGAGATTTCGGTCCCAGCAATTACAAGTAGAATCAAAAATATAGGTTTATTATTTTGCAATTTAAGACAATTATACCCAGTTCTGTGGCAAGACAGCCAAGTTTTTCTACTTCTGGTGATTTTGTGTCCAAATACGAAATCGACTAAGTAATAAATCTATTAACATTATTTCCTTTTTGAAGTCACATTTTATTTAAAAAAAATAGCAAAATGCTAACTGAATAAATATAAAAAATATCTTTTTTTTAAAAAAAAAATCTTGTTCATTTTAAGGGTATTATTTCTATATTTAAAATTTAATAATTCTGGGAATTGAACGTATGCTTTCATTTTTGCCTTTTTATAGATTAAAAAAATGTAACTAGATTTAAATTGAGTCCTAAATGTATGTTGTCTCTTTATCAGTTATGGAATTTCTACACCGCTTGCTGCATTTATCCATTAATCTGAAGTATAAAATTTAAAATCAGCATAACATTACTTATGTAACTTAATATTCCTTTAAATAAGAAATTAATAGGAAAATGCGTCACAGAGTGAAAGCAATTAAAAAAATATCAGATTCCACAAATTTTTCTTTAACGCTCTAGCTCCATTATAATGTATATATATATATATATATATATATATATATATATATTCCATTATTTTATTATATAAAATAGAAATAGATTACTGCGAAACATTTCTAATTAAATATTCTAAATATTTCTAATAAACTTAAGAAGCTGATCACAATTGATGATCATATGATAGTGGATGCAATCCCGTGTATTCAATTAAAACCAATTCTAACATTAGTCTTGGAATTCCTGTTGGATTTTTAAATTTTTAATTAAGTAATGATGTGCTAAAATTAAGATTATCCCACATTTTTTCTAGTATATTTTTCTTTTTTTATGGAATGTAGATATTTTTAAATCAAATGCAATTTCTAAACTTACGTGTGCCAATAGTATTATATAACGAAAATTGCCTGTAACAATTAAATTCTGGCAACATTGGAAAAAATGATAAACATCTTAACAGAGCTTAAACTTTTCTAGTTTATTAGATACTATAGACATTGCTTCATTAAATACTAAAAAAATATTAATACTAAACATTGCTACAAGATGGGAATGGAGCCAAGTTTTCCATTACATCTGATATATTAAACGGACACGTTATCAATGACGAATACACTCGGTTAAAATGATCGTCTTTCATGACAATTCAGATCGATTTTTCTGAAGATTAACCCGATTGCATTGGGTTACGTTATTTTTAGCTACTGGTTAGAGAATCCGTGTGCATGAAATTACACGAAGAATGAATCGCGAAAGTCAATTGCAGTTCAACAGAGTAATAGAACAAGATTTCAGAAATAATGTTTTTGATATGTAGTAACTAAAATACCAATGGTAAAAATGGTCTAATTTCAAAAGCAAAGGGGTTAAAATTTATTGTAGAAATTTAGTTGGAATTTTGGACAACAGCCTCACATATAAGGCTTGAGCCAGAAATACAAAAGGTAAATAATAGTTACAGAAGCGTTGCAAACGGTAAGCATTTACACATGAGAGAAAAAGTTGCATCAAATATAGCTGTAAAATATTCTTCATTTTAAAATACATGTAGAGTTTGATTGATATTATTTATAACCGAATCATTCAAATACATTCATAGGTCGCAATTAGGACACACACACGGAAGAATGATGAAAGCTGATACCAGCATTTATTATTCTTGAACTTCGTTTTATAAAGGAATTAGTGAAAAATAAAGAATTTTTTTAAAAATAAGTGATATATTTTTAATGTCAAGTATAAAGGAAATGCTGCGTATATATGCAATAATCCAAAAAAGAATTAATAGTTTGTTTTCAGTAAATATAAGTCAAAATCGATCAAAATCCCCAATCCTAACTAACTCTACATTTTTTAAAATAAAACGAAAGAATTTTAAAAAGTGTGCTTTAAAAATTGTGTTCCAGGCCATTGACTGAGTTTATATTGCAAAACTCTTTAACTGTAACTTTTCTTTGCCTACTTTTATATAGGAAGAACTATCATACTGACACATTTCAAAGTATATTATAGCACAAAAATTCATATTTAAAAATTAATAATTTTTCCTGGAACATATCTATTTAATTTAAAAATTGATTTTCTGTATGAGATGCAGGTTCTGAAAAAATTGAATTCTTTAATAATCTTTGGAGATCAATAACGATGAATTCTTTTAATTAAATTAGTTTCAAAATAATACGAAGATTCTTTTTCGCATTAAGGTATCCGACTGGGTTCGGAGACAATTTTCTAAAATATAACTTGAATAAGCATTTAGTTGTTATTTTTTAATTAAGTATGTTGCAAAACTCTCTCTATAAAAATACAGCAAAACGAATTTTTTGAAAGCATATTTTTCAAAATATTGAGAAATTTCTACCAAAATATTACAAAAAAAATTGCTCTTTTGCAAACAACTCTAAAAATATATATATCACAAAAAATAAATAAAAAGTTTGCAGGAATACAAATCTTTAACGTTTAACTATGCTTTATACTAAAAAATCTCAAATTCTACAGTAAAATTATGAAATACAGGTGTTCGAGATGAAAAAAACCAGAATTTTCTTAAGCTTTTTTTCATATAAAATTATAAAAAAAAATTCCTTAATTGAAAAATTACCCTTAGCTTTTTTAGCAGAAAGCATTCATTATAATACAAAGAACAAACTCAAAAAATTTCATAAGAATAGAAATATCACTCTTAACGTAAACCATTATGTTCAAAAATAACATTCTTCACAAAATGCAAAATAAGGTTTATATTTGCAATAAAACTTTTTAATGATTTAGGAAGGTTTTAAAACTTTCCAGATTTTTGTATGTTGTGCCTTCCTGAACCTCATACTTCAAACTTTTACAGTTTTGATGGGTCTTTCTTTTTTTACGAGACAGTTTCTTATCTGGTTTAGAATGCCTCGTAGAATCAACAATTCTCGTTTTGTTGAGGTACAAAAATTTCATTTCAGAACATAATTTCTTTCCTTACTTTTGAAGTATAAGTAATAGACCAGCAAACCCACAGAAATAAAAAGTTTTATTGAGATATAAATCCTTAAAAGGAGTGTTTGTTGCTTAGCAAAGTTGTCTTTCGGGATTATACTCCACACGACATTGTTAAGACTTTCATTGCAGTTCTGAGCTTTCCGGTGATGACATTTTCTTAGGAGAGTTTGATCGCAAAAGGTTCCTTTTAAGTTTTTTAATAGAATTAATGACTGGATTTGGAAGATCCGTTGATATTTCTATCGACGTTTCTCCAACAAATACTACTCTCTGGAAATCTCTACTTTTTTGGCCTCATTGATATTGTTTTTGGCATAACTTTAATTTAATTAAAAATAACTATAACTCTAAAGACAGTACTAATAAAAAAGTTATAAAGATATCCAGTTTTGAACACAAATAATAAAAAGATAGCAACTCGTTTAAATCAAAACCAACATTGCAATCAGTTAACTAGTGTCTATTTTAAAGCAAAATATATCTATTAAAACATTTATAAAGTGAAATAAAGTTTACTAAACATAAAAAGAATTCATTAAAATATTTTAAATGAATAAAAATCTCATTTTGCCGGTAAAAATCAACCTGAAACTCACACTTCCGGTTTTGATATGGGCTTACTACCTCAAACAAAAACAGCTATAACCTTTTTTCTAACTGACTCAGAATTAAAAGTACGATAGTTTTAGTTTTGATTGAATATTAACGTCGCACTGTTCAGCTAAAGGGCTTTTGGCGACGGCTGAACCACGGTCAAGTGAAAATAGACTACTACCACACCACACCAACGGGAAAGTCGACAGATTTAACGTGCATCGCTGACGGCGGGTCTTTTTTTTATGAAAAGCAAGGGTCCGATTTTAAACCACTCGGCTACCGCGGCCACTACGATAGTTTTAGAAAGGGGATACAAAAAATAGACTATAAAGCAAATTTAGAGAGGGTGATTTTAAACCAGTCGGGGGAAACCCTAAGAACAAAGACCCTTACAAATTAGGCTTCTTGCAAACGTTTAAGAGGAAAATAAATACTTAGAAGTTTTGCAGCTTGTTAATTTTTCCAAATGGGATAATATATCCGTGCAGAGATATTTTTCAGTCTTATAATAGGCAAATAAATAGTGAGAGAGATTACTTTTATGAGGTTTTCTTTTAATTAACTGTAAAAAATTAACTAATCTCTCCTTGTCGAAAAATACTTGAAAAAATGAAACTTAGAATTTCAGGGGGGGGGATACATTTTTAATTTTACAGCAGCTAAAAGCCGTTGCAAGTTGTGAAACTATTATTCAATTAGCGTAGCAAATTATAAGAAAAATGTATAATTGCATATATTTAAGAAATAAATAGAGTGTTTTGTATAACTATGCGTATACACATATAAGAGATTTTTTGTTAATGTATTGAAGTAAGAATAAATTTGAAAATTTTTTCGGTGGTTTATGAAGTGCTTTAAAACGCACTAATTAATAATTCATTCCCCTAAATGGAATGAATTAAAATAACCAGTTTTGAATTTGAATTTTTTTTTAAATTAGCGATTATGATAAATTTTAATTATATTATTAATATAATTAATACATATATATATATATATACTCATGGACAAAAAAATTAGCACACCAAGAAGGATTCGTCAAAATGAAACGCAATTTTACATACGTAATGACTACTTTGATATAAGTAAATGGTTAGAAATTCAAAGGAAAATGATCCTTTATTTTAGAGAAAAAGGTAAAAGAACGGAGGATTTAATTCCCTGTTGAACCTCCTCTAGTGCGAATACCTGATACGATATGATCGGGCATTGAGGCATACAAGTTTTATATAATGTCTTGAGATATTTTGTTCCCTATTTGCTGTAACATTGCCTCTAGTTCATTCATACTTGGGGGATGCCCAACTCGCCGTCCCAAAAGATCCCAGATATGCTCGATTGGAGACAAATCTGAGGATCAGGCAGGCCAAGGAAGGGTAGTAACAGTGCGTAGACAGACTTGTGATACCCTTGCCGTGTAAGACCGATCATTGCCTTGTTGAAAAATGGTTCCTGGGAGTAATTGCATTAGTGGCAACACATGTAGTTGCATGATGTCATAGATATACTTCTGTGCTGTCATGGTGTCACGGATTAATACTAGGGGTGACCGTGTGTTCATGGAAATGGCAACCCATACAATCACATTAACTGTGGAAGCTGTGTGTTTCTTTAAAACAAAAGCAGGTTTGAGACATTTACTATGGGATCTCTACACATGAACATGATTGTCATCACTGCTGAGATTGAATCGATTCGTCGCTAAAGACTACCTTGTTTCATTCCGCTGAAATCCAATTTCCTCGTGCGCGGCACCACTCCAAACGGAGGCGTCGATGGTTGGACGTCAAAGGCAGCACACGTAATGGGCACCGGGATTCCAAATGCCCTGCTGCCAGTCGCCTTCGTAGGGTTAGATAGTAATAATTAGACAAGTTAGTAAAATATTCTCTTAAAAGTTGTGTAATGTATTTGAACCAATAAATTAAATAGCATAGATTAGTAAAATAAATGTTTTAAGAAATGTTTAAACAAATACCATGTGTACATTTCAAGAGCTGTCATTCACTTAAACATTTATTAAACATTTCTTAGTGAAGAGGAGAGATTTATTTTCGCTAAATCATTTGAATTTGGTTTGAAGTCTTGGTTTAATGGATAATTAGATTTGGTAAACAAAAAATTTGTCTTTTTTTCTTATTTTTTTATTTTCTTCAGAGGATTGGGTTTCGTCTTTTGCAGTGTGTTTAGTTTTTATTATATTCTTAGATCGTGCAGACGAAACTTCTCCTTTTTTTGTTATAATGTCGAAGCGTAAAAAGTGTTTAACTGATCTCGAAAAAATAATTCTAAGTGAATTTTAGCTTTGAAATGTATTATGTTTAAAAGTACTTAAATATGGTACATAAATAATTAATATAAAAGATGTAAAAAAACATATTTACACAAGAAATAACTTATGTAAATAAATAACGTAATTATATGAAACATCGTGTGTAAAACCTTGTTTTTAAATTTTTCATACTAAAAAAGAGTTTTAAGTAATATTTTTAGATTTCAAATACATAGTGTTAAGAGTCATTAATGATAAATAAATAATGAAAAATAAATGTTTAAAAAATTGTATTTGAGCGAAAAGTTACTTAAGTGAATGGAGTATGTAAATACAAAATATAGAAAGCATATGTTTATTGTGTATTCTACAGAACTATATTAAATAGCACATTCAAGTTTCGGTATTTTCACGGAGTTAGGCTTAGCTACACAAAACCATCCGGCCTGTGAGTGACACTCGCGATAGAAACCTCCGGCCCTGGCGTTACGCACGCGTTTGCGTCTTTCGTCCCGAAATGGCTAGGGCTGTTTTCGCCAAATGTACGAGAGCGTGAACTTGACGCAGAACACATTTTTAGACAGAAAAAAATGCCTCAATTTTTATAAAAATGTGTGACATTATAACTCATTCATTTCTTTATAATATAGTGTTTTTAAAATTTCAAAAGAGTTCATAAATAATTAGTTATTTCTTTTAACGTGTGAAAGGATAGCTCATTTAGCATTACAGTATAGGGAAAAAATGCAAAACACTTTTTATAAAAGAAAAAATGCGTCAACTCTGATAAAAATGAGTAGTATGATAAAAAAAAGTGGCTCTGTACAGGATAGTGTAACCAGAATATAATATTAATGTTTGAGTACTTTTATATCTGAAAAAAATTACGAATTCGGTCCCTATTTAACATTAGCCGAAGATAGTCTTAAATAAAGGTTGTAATTCATGTTGTGCTAAAAATAAGTTCATTTTGGTTATTTAATATTGAATAGTTAAAATGATTATTTCCCTGATAGCTTAAGCTAGACGAATAGTTAATAAACTGTTCTAGATAATTTGTGCTTGCGATTATTTTTAATGTTTCTTATCATGTCGACTTCTACGTTATCATTGGGTTCGAGTCTCAATCTTTTGATACGAAACCCTCGGAGTGAGCCAGTGAGACTGTGGGAAGCATTAAAAACTTATTTATATTTATGCGTGTGCTTAATTTAAATTGCCTATCCCAATCATTATGGAAAAAGGAATACTTGCTACTACAATACAAATAGGTTACAACTTAAAAAAAAAAACTAAAAACACCCTTTTATAGTTAATCGAGCTAAATTGTAACTTAATATTTTAGTTGCCAATTCTAGAATTAGTCGCCAGATGCGGGAAGGGATCTGAAAAGGGGAAATCATCACTCCTGATGATCCTGATCAGGGCAATGGAACAGTATTGTCATCAATCCTGGACAAGTGAGCAGTTTCGAATTAATCTGACCTTTTAAAGTGGTTACAAATTGAGTTCAATGATTCCGTTATATATATAAGTGAAGCTTATAAAAGGGTGTTAAAAAGGTGGAACAGAAGCAAATTAACACTTATGTTCTTATATTTATGATTTTTATTGTTTATAATATTTTTGTAATATAATATTTTATAATAGTTTTGTGGAATTCCAAACGAAAGTTGCATTCGTTTTTAATAAGATACACTCCGTTCATTGGGCTCGAAACGGCGTTAAATGTATTTTGATGTACTCAGATAAAAAGAAGATCCCCATAGGAGAACATCATACCATAAAAAACGATAGTAACAAAACTCTTGTCTCTTGCCTGTTAGTTTCTTTTTCACTCTTTATTGAGTGTATTTTCTTATTCTTCGCTAATGTATACTATTTTTCCAAATAGCAAACAATGCAAAAAAAAAATAAATACAAAGAGGGAAAAATATATTTGTTTCTTTGATGGGGGAATGCATTGGTGAAAACGATCCCTTGGGGTGGTGAAAAATGAACTACGTTGACTAACAATCGACGTAGGAAATCGCTATACCGGTAATTTCGCTAAGCGGATCCTATTTCTCATTTTCTTTTTTACTACTGTTTTTTTTCTGTTGTTTTTTTGTAATTCAAGAACTAATTGAGTATTTCTACCAGCCACTAGAGAATACAGAAGATGCATAGATTGTAAGAGATGCCTCTGTAGAAATTTCGTTGTTGATTAGGATTGATTCACAGAATATTTTTGCGACTGCAATTAAAGTTAATAAAAGTGAGGAGATAATTTAAAAGAGATTATATATATTATCACACAATATTTTTTTGCTTTAGTTCAGATTTTTAATGCTGTTTACAAGATTGAGTAAAACATTCTTTAGTTTTAACTTTGTATAGTTTGCTGTAATAAATGTTTAAATAAATATAACTAGGTGGACCATACTTAACTCTAATTTAAAATGAAAGTCATAAAATAAATCTAGAAATACAGTCTGACCTCTACATAACGAAGTCACTAAATCCCGAAAAAACGTTCGTTATATAGAGGTTCAAATTTCAATTTCCTTAATAATCCACATTAACCAAATTTCTAATTCATAAACACTATATATTAAAACAAAAGATAAATTATTCACATTTTTGAAGAAAAAAATATATATTTATTTTATATATCTTACCTATCAAAAAAAAAAAAAAAAAAGAAAAGAAAAGAAAGAAAAACTGCAAGGAAAGATTCTTGACACCTTTATCCACTTCCTGAAGAATTCAAAATTTTTCTTTGTTGCTCAAGCACTTACATTGTGACATTTTCAAGCCACAAGCAACGAAGGTATCAGTACGACTGATCAACACTACTCATGTATGGAGACTAGTTCAAGGACATGAGGACACGAGACAATTCCACTAAGGGTGAAAAGGGATATTGAAGAGGTTTCTAGTGACCTGGACAATGCGGGTTAAGAATTCTATTGCTCTCTGTTTATTAGGTACCTAATAAAACCACATGATTTATGACCACCATAAAATGTGTTAAAAGAGTGAACAACTTGAAATGTTCAGAAACACTTTAAAAATTGAAAGGAAAACAATCGAATCATAAGAGAAAAAGTTCGTTATATAGGAAAATTCTCAATATAGAGGTTTCGATTGTATTTTGGTATTTTCCAAGTTTCTAGGTGTTACAAATTTTGACAATACTAATAAGTGTAAAATTCTTTTAATTCATCAGTAAAAGTCATAATTTCTATTGTATAAGTAATTATAAGTTGTAGGTGCAATTGTGACAACTGTTTTTATTAGTAAATAGAAACGTTCTATTCTAAAAATGTTCGATAGTTACAAAGAAGGATGTTCAAACTTTCTGTGATCTTAAAAGGTATCTTTAACCTTGTATCTTTAATTAAATTTACTAGCCACTAAAGTACCAGTTTGAGAGAGAGAATTAAATTTACTTCTACTCTTAGAAGAGAGGAAACAAAGGATTTTGGCTCCCGTACAATTATTACAATTTTGAGAATCTCTGGAAATTAGTGGAATTTCTTAGAAAGCTTTGCCATTTCTGGTGAAGACGGTATGGATGTAAATCAGAATGTTTCAAAGGGTAAAAAGGCCTTAAAAATGATTATTTGAATATTGCAACTCAAGGAGAGAATTGGTGAAATATTTCAACGAATATAACTGTTTTCCGTTTTAAATGAAAATAACTACAATGATCTGCATAAAAAGAAAATATATTATAATTTAAAATCGGGGAAAGTTCAAGCAGAAAGTCTAAAACAGAGATAGTTGCACTTCTTTTCGTAAATTAAATTTTAAACTGAAACTTAGAATTAATATTAAAGATTTTTGGGTTTTTCGACGCTGAATATAGTATATAAAACTTAAGCAATTATTAAAAAGTTAACTTCTGTTCACACAGCTAACATCTATCTTAAAAAGTTCTACATTAATTTATATATTCCTTAATAAAATAGCAAAATTTTTCTAAAATTATGAAGTTTATGTATGTAATATATACTTAAAAGCTTACGTATTAAAAATTCAGGAAATCTATGGATGGAAAAAAATTGCTTTCAGCTTAGTTAATAAAAAATTAAAAAATATGTTCAATTTATAATAAAAAATATCATTACTCTAATAGGTATATCTTTTTGCCGAATAAATTTATCCCCTTTAGTGCTGTTGACGTGTATACACGTGTTGCTGAGCAGGTGTGTTTAGTGCCTCGGAAGTGTATACTCGTCCTTCAAAAGTAGGACATTTTGTATCGTGCTGCTCTGCTTAAAACTAGTACTACGGTTTTGGAATAAAATGAAATGTGTGTGTGTGACATTGACAGTCTAAGGCCGGGGTGGGCAGATTTTTACATGGCACGATCTACTTTTAAGGGGAGTTGGAAACCTCTCTCTTTCTCTATACTGACAATGTTAAATTGGCTGTTTTCGATGTACTTTTTCTAAAAATCTGTTATATGTACATGCTTGAAATTTTTCATACTATTAAAGTTCACCTCTTTCATTATACTAAAATGAGCTTTTAGCTAATTTTGAATTTTTTAATAAATTATGAAATATTTTATCAAACATTGCGAAATTTGACCCATTTTTTTACTTAAAAAATTTGTAAAAATTAAATTTTTGAGTTTTTTACAAAAAGCTCATTTTAGTATATATTAGACATCATTATAAATAATTCATAAAAAATTTACATACCTGTGAACAGTAGTTTCTCAGAAAAGGTACATCGCACATTAAAATTTACATTTGGAGATAAATTGATTTTAATGTATACAGTGAGACTTCTAATCGACTAGGAAATAAAAAAATAAAAGGCTCAATTTAAAATAAAAGATACATGTTTTGGTTTATATTAGTCGTTACACTTTTAAGCAAAAGCAAAGTAATTTGTTTACAATTTTCGCTATTAAAATGGGCGTGGCCCAAATTCAATGATTATTTAAAAATACGTTTTAAGGGCTTCTAAATACCCTAGAGGTTAAAGTAAGGTATGTTTAGAAAGGTTAAAATCTATACAGTTTGAAAATGTAAAAATCTCAAATTGTCAAAAAAATAAGATTTTAGCTTTCCAACACCCATTAATTTTTTGAAGGGGTCGCGGTCCACCATGTGACGTAGTTGTGATAAGCAAAAAAAAAGCACAACATAATATTTGTATTACAACAATAATAAATACAGAATGTGTATACTTACCTACATAACTACAGCAGGAAAACAAAATTTACTCTTAAGACTACGTTTTAAGTAAAACGAAAAATACAAACATAATAATTATTTCTACAAATTTAATATCAAATGATGCATTTTCAAACAATTCACAATACATCACAAATTAAGTAATTTTCCCTAAAATTAGTTTTTATAGCTATAGTCTCAATAAACGACTTAGTCTTCGTATTATCTGCCCCAATCTTGAATACCTGGGTATATTATTACTAACTGCTAATCTTACACATGATTCTAAGTGGTCGTCTGTGAAACGGAAATATGTTGTCTTAATTATACTCTTCGTTGAAAATGTAGATTCTCACAGGTAGGTAGAGCGAAAGAACAATGTTAAATGAATTGCAGCTTTTTTAAAATCGGGATACTTTACTTCGACCAATAGATTCCAAAAGTTATTCTTTACAAATTACGTCCTTTTGAAAGAGAAAAGCTTCGTTTTCCTCGAGAGATAAAGAAAACATGTAACATACACTTTCTAGGAAAAGTCTGCGTTCACCCATAAGAAATCATATAGCAAAGGTAAAATTTAATAGAAATATAATTTTTTTCTAACAAAATTTCACGAATTTGTTTAATAATTTTTAAATATTGAGCATGCAAGAATTCGTTAATTTTGAATTAAAGCGACTTAGGATAGTGAGAGTTTTGTAGCAAAATACACAAATAGTAGGCAGAAAAAGTCTGCTTCCACTATTTGAGTATTCTTGGCTCTTGGAATTTGTATCAACAAGAGCAACATTTGTATCAACATGGTTTTGCATTTAGTTATCTAGTAAAACAGGTTAAGAAAATTGTGACGCAATAATTGTTACGTTTTTGTGAGATACGAAGCAATTCAAGGACATGGGAAATAAAAAGAAGGAAATTAGTACCAGTGAGCGTAAAATCAATGTGAAAGTGTGAAAAGATGGAAAAAGTCGTCGGGATATAGCCAGATCCGTTGGATGGAGTATTCATCTATCCAGTATGTTATTTATAATTTTAAATCTACAAGAGTTTACACATCCAAACCTCTTTTAAGTCGTCCATCTAAACTCACAATCAGAGAAAAATGAAGTATGACATCAATGGTGAAGAAAAATCCGCGTTTGTCTACAGCTTAAATAGCAACAGACATTCATGAGCAGTTTAACAAAAATATTTGGGCAAGAAAAATCTTGAAAAAGGCCGAATACCATAGACGAGTGGCTCGCAGAAAGCCTTATATTTCAATGACCAACCGGCTTAAGCGTATAGCTTTTGAAAAATATCATTTAAATAAACCTCTTGAGTTCTGGAGGAATGTGATACTCTCTAACGAGGGCAAATTTTGTATCTTCGGCATAAAAGGTTGTAAATTAGTCTGGAGAAAACCTTGCACAGTGCTTCAAAAAGAGCATTTAGTACCAACGGTAAAGCACGGTGGTAGTGGAGTCATGGTGTAGGGGTGCTTGGCGAGCAATGATGTTGTCAAGTTGGAGTATATATAATCAATTATGAACAAATATGATTACTTTGATGTCCTAAAAAGAATTTAAAGGAAAGTGCCACCACACTCAGCTTTGGATAATCGTTTCGTTTTCAACATGACAACGATCCTAAGCATTATGAAGCTTTGGCTCTTGTATAATGTCCCAAATCAACCGCACATGGCCCCACAGTCATCTGATGTGAATCCTACAAAACACCTATGAGATTTGTTGGAACACAGGATTCGTCAACACAATGTATCTAGCAAGGATATGCTGAAGAGTGTTCTTAAGGACCAATGGGAAAAGATAAGTGCTGAAAAGACCCCAAGATGTGTTAGTTCAATGCCGAAACGACTTCACTATGTTCACAAATGATGAGATTAAGAGCACAGGGACATCGTATACTTTGAAAAAATCGATTTTTCAATTTTAGTTCTAAAAAAATAGTGCTTATTTTTCTGAATTTAAAAATGTATAATACTTATATATGTTTGTGTGTGTTGATAAAATAGCCCTAAAATATTAAAAATAAAAATGTAAACAAATGACCATGCCCTTTTTGACGCACCCTTTTGAACTTTAAATATGTAGTTTCCCCTGTGTTTGATCTATATAAACGTTCTATATAGTGAACCAAATATCTTTTAGTATGTAATGTCTAATTTCTTAAAAAATAAATTTATACGGGCAAAAAAATTAAAATTTTCATAATATTAAGGTTTTATGATTATTTTAAAGAAATTACGCAACTAATTCGTTAAAAAACTGGTTCATTATGTTTGATATGTTGCTGTATATATATGTGTGAATTTTTTTGTATATTCAAAGAATATTTTTGTAAGAAATACATGAAAATATGTATTACAAGATCTCGAAAATTATGTTCATGTTAACAAAAACAAAGGGAAAAAAACATATGAATTTAAAATTACTTTTGTAACTCTAGAAAATTATTAAGGATTATTATTAGTCATATAAAATAGGCAAGCAAATACTAATCAAGTGTGTATAATATGTGAAAATATTGTTTTTTTTTTAGTTTTTTCCCTTTTTCTCAAAAGCATATCTTTTTGCATTTAGGTACATTTTTTAAAAAAAACTATTGCACTATAGGATTCCAGATTTTTCATACTTCTATACAAGATGCCTAAGTATATAGTGAACGTACTTTTTTCTATTAAGATAGTGCCTAATTTTTTAAAAATAGTTTTATGCATAAAAAAAGCAGAAAAATAAAAATATTTCAAAGTTTCATAATTTTTTTAAAGAAACTATACTAACATTTTACTAAAAAAATGGGTTCACTGTATTTTATGTATTATTTTATATATGTGTAAAAATATTTTGCATAAAAAAAGGATACTTTTTTTGAAAAATGGTACCTAAACACAAGTATATATTACGAGTTCTCAAAAATTATGTATTGCTTTAATTAAGTAGTAAAAAAACTTTTGGAGTAAAAGTTATTTTTGTAGTTCTACAGAATAAATAAATTATCTTTATTAAGAACGTAAAAAATCTAAGCTCTATTGGAAATTGCAAATGATATATGTCTCATAAACAAAAGGTCTTACTTTTGGCATTTTACTCTTTCGAGCATGTCCTGGTTCCCTTAACCAACCAGCTACTCAATAGCTCATTATTCTCTTTTTAAATTATTTTTATAATTACAACTAAAACATTGAACGCATACTTTTTCTACTTGATTTTGTTATTATCGTTACAAACCTGTCTTTATTTTAAAATCCATGAAGGCAAACTAATTTACTTTTGTTATTCTGAGTAATATATACTTAAAATGAACTAAATAAAATCTAATTAAAATTTGTGTTTTAAATTCCAGTTTTTAAATTTCTTTTCATTATTCATGTAAGCAATAGTAGGTGAACGCAGACTTTTCTAGCTAGTGTATATTTAGTTATATTTTTCACATCAACATTGCCAAATGAATAACCCATGAATGCAGCTTTTGTGGGAATCTAGTCTAGTAAATTCTTGAAAACGTCTCTCAAATTTGATTTGGAGTTTTATTCACGGGTGTTTTCATTATCTTGGTAACCACCTGTGTTTCTTTTAGTATGCGCGTCTAAGATTTTATGTGAAAGCTGTAACCCCAAAATGTCTTGGCGGTCCACCGGTCGATCACGATCGACTTAATGCCCACCCCGGGTCTAAGGCGTTTATTCATTTTGGAGAAGGAGTGGGAAAGGGATTTGAAAGGATATATTCCATGAACGTAGAAATTCATAGCTAAGCAGTTTTTCATTTGAGTATGTTAGTTTTTGAGAGTTTTGTTTCGTTTAAGTGTGTTCTCCTTTTTTTTCTTTATTTGCTGTCATTTTAACTTACCGTGGATAATAGGAGCTTTTTAATATTTTATACGAATGCACTGAATGTATGATGCTGGTTAATGTGTTCAATTATGTTCCCCGATATATCTCAGAACAGATAAATTACATTTTATTTTTTATTAAATTGTAACTTTAGGAATTAAAACTGTCATTTTCTTTTTATTATTTTATCAATTTCGTTTCTTTTCTTTCTTTTTAAAAGTGAAAGTAAATTTTTAGTTGAAAAAATACTCCTTTTCTTTTCCCTCAATACATTCCCCCCTCCAGTACAAAAAATGGTGGCACTGGGGGTGAATTTCGTAACATTTCCTCGGCAGTTAAAGGGTTAAAGCTTTTATGATAATTGTGGGATATTGGTTAATATCCAACAAAATATCTTAAGAATATAAGCTTTAAAATAATATCTTAAATTTTAATGAAAGCATCTAACTTCCACAAAACCATTTTTTGCACAACATAGTTTAAAATTTGAAATATTAAAAATTTTTTTTATAAATAAGATATTCTATTAATTGTTTTTAAAGAAGAGCGGAAAATCTATTTTTAGAAAACTACTGAAGCGCAATTTTTATTAATCTAAGAGCAAAGAAAATAATTTTGCTAAGCAAAAATCACAGGATTACAATTCAAAGCACATACTATCTTTAATTATGTTGGGATTTTTTTAGAAAAAACAAATTTTAATTTTAAGGGAATTTCGGAATAAGTTAATTTGCTCTCTTATAGAATGATGTAATTAACTTTTTTGTGGAACTTTATGAATTCCGTATGAAAAATTGGAAATCCTATACTCAGAACACTTTAATCACTTAATTAAAACCTCGTACCTCAACAACGTCCAACTCATTTCCTTTCATAATGAAAAGAAAATATAACTTAAAATTATTGTTCGGAAATAGAAATTCTGAATTTGTAGTTTTTAATTAAAACGTTGAATTTGTTGATTTCTTCATTGTTATTTAGTTTAGTAATATTTTCTTAAAATAAGAAAGGAATGTCATAAAACAATTAAAAGAGAAGTTTGTGTAAGTGTGTTCACCCCTCTCTTTAATTCCTCCTTATAACACTTAATAAAAACACGTTTTTCGTTTTATATATTCTCAATAAAAATTATATATATATAAAACTTAAAGATACTTTTGTAGATATATTTCTTAATTCGCATAACGTGTTGCAAATAGCTTTGAGAAAGTTTGAGCAGAAGATGAGTGATCGCTAAATATATGAGATGCTCATTTAACGTCGAGGAATCGATATTCTAAAGTCCGTCTTGCATAACATTAAAGCTTGAAAAAAGAATTTTGCTAAATTTAAAATTTTAACTAATTTAAAAATGACAAAAAAATGCTTTCAAAAAGAGCTCCGATTCACGCACACACACATTGAAAAATTATATTTAAAAAGTTGACTTACCATGTCAATTATGTTGATTCATTAATCTGTTCACATTAAAATTGGAAAAATAAATGAAAAAAAGAAATGAGAATTCAAACCTGTTTGATGAATCAATCAATTACTAAAATAACTTCATATTTTAAAATGTGTCTTGATAGATTTTGCGAAATAAGAAGAATGAGATTTGTAAATTATATTGTAATTATAGAAAGCTGAATTAAACATTACTTTTGTATGAATAGTGTAAATTTAATGTAATTTTTCAACTAAATACTTTAGACGAGCAAACATATCTTTGATTTAACTTCTTAAGTGTAATATAATCATAATAAAATTTTTTAATTTTTTTAATTGTAAATGGCTCTGAAAACCTTCTATAAAAATGGAACTCAGTAATAGTTTAATCGTGACTAAAAGAGGAAAAAACATGGAGCTTCGAAAAAGTGTCAAATCTGTGATAGCAATTCTACTTAAGAATACAAATTCTAGTTAACTCTTTTCATTTTTCTTTAGTTGCTAAGTATTTAAGTTCCTCTAGTGTATAAATTAACCTGAACTTTTTATTGTGTTCTAATCTGGATAAATTCCATCTCTTTTCATTTGCTTAATTAATGTGAAGACTCACAGAGATTTCTCAAATTTACTTTTGCGTATTTCTCGTATATATATATATATATATATATATATATATATCCTTACTACTATTATAAACGCGAAAGCTTGTGTGTGTATATGCTTCTTTGTTACTCTTTCACGCAAAAGCAAATGAATGAATTTTAATGAAACTGTACAATAATATAACTTATACATCAGAATAACACATAGGCTATAATTTATAAAGTTATTGTGTGAAGGGTCCAAAATATAATGATAATTGTCAAGTAAGTAGGAAAAAACGGCATATCTCTTTTATGTGTGAAGAAAAACTATCCCTTTTTGTTTAGTCTACGCCAGGTACTGGCTTCTAATTGATTGCTTTGATTAGTGTAATCACTTTATTTTATTTCAGAATAAAACTAGATTTCGAAGGGAGAGGTTGTGTTAAATCTCTCCTTATTTAAATAGCTACTATTGATTTTTTTTCATGTGTAAGCCACTCCGCTAAAATAGTGAACCATAAATACAATAAAAATTGATAATTTATTTCTATGTACGTTTTATTATTATTTTTTATGCATATTTGGTGGTAACAAATTGATCCTTATATCAAAATAAATACTTTTATCGCTTCTGGTATTTAAAGTAGATACACTTTTCTTTCACATTACATCATTTGGACAAATTTGCAGAATTTGCTTGTGGTTAGTAGTTAATTATAACGCTATAATTGTAATTAAATAGGTAGTTATTGCATTTTGTAAGTATAAAAATAATAGTAACTACTGTACTCTGTATTTTTTGGAATTGTAGAAAAAGTACCTACAAAGAATTATGCCACGAAAACTTAAGTCTTATTTTTTCCGAAGATTTAATAAAGCTTGAGCTATGAAAGTAGCTAGACAATTGCCAAATTGACTCTATCGCCAACATTTCGCTATGTTTCCATTGAATCGCCATTATAATTTAAGGAACAGCGTTGCTTGTGAATATTATATTTTTAACATAAAATAAATACAACAGAAAGTTTTGTTCACGTATTACACTTCCAGATATAAATTATTTACACTATTTTTTAAGTATTCATTACACAAAATTTGTAACAATATGTTACTTTTGCTAAACAGAGATCAGTTTAGAAAGGTGTTTTCAAAAGTTGACCCACAAGAGAGTTACGGGAGTTTTAAATTAAAAAAATCATTTTTATCAGTTATTAGATCTACAGGCTTAAAATTTAACAAATGTGTTTTTTTTTTGTTTAGATGAGATATGCAATTTTTTTTGTTTAATTTGCAATTCACGTAAGATTAACTAATTAAAAACTTATTTATACTTCAATCTGTATTATTTAATTTTTCAATTCACCCGTGTGCAGATATATATGCATATATAAATGATCCATAAATATATACAAATAGTTATAAAACCTAAGTATAACTAGTCAAGATAGTACGGAATATTAATATTAACCACAGTAGTCAATAGCAAACTCCTGGCCGTAAGAACCAAGATATATATACATGGGAAATTATTACAATCTTAGGATTAAAAAAATGACTTATTAAACAGTGAAGGGTGAAACGGTTTGATGTATAGAACACCAAAGGAGAACGTCTTCCTGTTATGTCTCGTCTTAAACATCGCTCAGCGTCCGCCTCAGTTATCTCCCGTGGAGAGTCTTGTCGGCACTATAGGCGGGATGTAGGGATTGCAATACCGGTATATTGGGATACTGAATACTGGTATTTTGAGCCATTTGTACAATTTTTGTAATACCGGTATTCACCAGTTTAAATACTGGGTTTTCGGTATTTACTAGAAATTTTTAAAAATTGTCTCCACTATATGCTCAGGGATCACCAACAAAGCAAGATAGTACACATTTTAATTTTATGTCACCCGAACGGGTGAAATTAATTAGACTGTGAATATAAAGTTGCATCATACAAATAAGAGAAGTAATAAAATATGTGAATTGTCGAAGAAGGCGGGTAAAAAAACTAGCTTATTACAGCTCAGAGCGATACGACACACCCGCAGGATTTGTAGTCTAATATTCGTATCTGTGAAAACAAGGTTGTAGTTTTGAAGGTAGTGTGAAATATTTCGATAATTTTTAAATATTGGTGAGTTTTTTTAGTTACAATGCTTTTGTATATCATACTTTAAGGTTCAAAATATTATCAAATATATTATATATATACCCATAAATAACAACACACATTAATGAATAAAAAAAACTAATCGCACTGAAGAATGAAAAAGAAGAAAAGAGACTAACCAAATCAAATTTGATCAAGTTTATTGTAAATTTTTAAAAATTATTTACACACAATCTTATTCATATTTAGAAGAATTCGGTACAGTTATCGAAGATGACGATGACACTTATGTCGATAGTGAAAAGGAATTGTCTCTTGAACAAAAATTAGAATTAGTGATAACTAAAAACATTTCAATAAACCAAAGTACAATACAGAAATCATCTATATCCAAAACCATTCGACAAGAAATCGATTTATTTGAAGACGAAGGATTTAGAGGTAAATACTTGGATATCTACACTTTCTTGTGATTTAAATAAATAAGATGTTCCTTTACTTTTTTGTGATTCTTTATATACCGTAATAATTTATAAGTTACAAATTATTTTTTGTGATGCTTACACTTTCTAATAAAACTGGCAAATAAAACAAAGAAACCCCTGAGTTTTTTTTTTCTTTTTCTAAATTTTCTACTCTTGGTATTAAAACCGATATCCCGGTATTAAAGTCTAAAAAATTCCAAATACCGGCATTGAACTTTGGTCCGATATTGCAATCCTTAGCGGGATGTGAAGTCGATGTGGGTTGATCTATTCGATGTAACAGGTGATAGGACGGAGGGGGGTGACAGTGCACGAAGCCAACCCTACACATATACATATATATTTTCTATAAATAGCATCCAGAAAAAATGAATTTAATAATCCACCATTACGTGATGTTTTGATAGAAAATTGGCAAATTTAATAAAGTAAATTATCACCTTTGAATGCGTGAACACTTCGTATCAATCAGAATAAGATTTATAAGTTACCTAGAAAAACAGAAAATTTTTTACTTTTCAGTTTCAGGACCAAATATGTATAAAGAGATATTGCTAGGGAGCATTTGGCTTTTTTGTAGCCTGGAATAAGTCTTGATACTGAATTTTCTGATTACAAATTATCTCAGAGTTTGAACTACACTATAAAACATGTATACTTCAAGTAGCATCAACATTTTTAAGTTTAAATACCATTGTTCGAGATATTATGCATGAAATATATTTTCTACATCTCTCAGAAATTGGTTGCAATACCTTAACACCGGAACGTCCGGAATTTCGATTACCCTTAAACGTCCACCGGTGTCTTTTCGACACCGTGATATGTAAAATGTATACAATAATTGTAATAACTAAACAATTGCTGGACTACTGTTCAGTAGGGTTTCGTTTTAAGACTTTTAGTATTATTTCATGTTATTATCATATATTAGGACTCTTTATATCATAAAAAACTGTTCATAAAACAAATTATTTAATCTTGTAAAATGAAATAAAACAATAATAGTGATAAATATTAGTATAATAAGCAAAAACATAATTTTTTGTGATAACGAGAGTTTTTTTCATCACTATTTATCGTTTTATGCATAATGTTTTGTACATACATCATTTGGAATGAATACAGTGATATTCAGTTTTTCTTGTACTTTTTCTGTGCACCATTTTCATGTGAGATACACACATTTTTTTAGTTGCCTTCCCATTACACTCTTTAATTTCGTACTTTTTTTAAGTTTTAGTGAATTTGTAATTTCTTTAAATTCAGAATTTACCTGATTTTTCAAATTCCTTACACTTACGTAATAACAGATAAGCAAATGTTATTTAAAGAAACACTTAAGCGCAATGATTTTAGAATAACTGACTCATTTCCGCTTTGAACTCAATAGCATTGCTTTAAAGGTCAAATAAATGTGCGATATTACTTCCGGAAGTTTGTTTTACTAATGGTGTCTATTTAGTGAATTATCTTTCGCAGAACGACAAATATTTATAATGAGAAATTAATGGCCTTGGTGTTGAAACGACCCCAGTGGATGTTCTAGGTATATTTAGTTGTAGAATTTCTCCTAGTTTACCTATTGACACAAAACGCTTTATGTGTAATCACCATGGAAAATAATTAAGAGTTACGGAAGTTTTTAAATATCCCTGCAAAAATGCGGAAATAAGAACAAACTAAATATGATTCCGGTGTTAAGCGACACCAACGGACGTTTTAGTGTTATGTACCAGCTATTGAATATTTGAAGAATATAAAACACATCTATAAAAATAAGATATGAGCAGTTTGCTCTGACAAATGCATAAATGCACAGTTCCTTAAGAAACAGTAATGAGTTTAAGCGTTTCAATAGGGCCTATTTATTGTTTATAGTTTGATTTTTCGTATAAACTATATTTTTTTACTATTACTTAGATTATTTTAAGTATGAGCTTCTAAAGCAGCTATAACCTGCGGTCCACTTAGCCTTTTTAAGTGACCCTTCAAGGCCCACTGCTCCGCGAAATTTGCTTTTTTAAGAACATTGTATTAATAATTTGGTGGGAAATTGTTTGTCAAGAAAACAGATGTATCAATTTTGCCTTTTCCTTTCGGTGCCGTAAGGGCCTGAATTGATATTATTTTTCTATTTAGAATGGTTACGGTTAGTGATAACAGACAACAGTGGAGTAGCGGCCATTTTAGGGGTGGTACTAATTTTGAACTATCTTTCATATCTTGCAAGCGAAACATATTCGAAGAAAATAGATTGTTTCAAGACGATTGGGAGGTTGACTGTTTTGTAGTGAAAAACAAACATACATCAGTAATTGTGTGATTTGTCATGAAAGTGCTGTATTTAAAAAATACCAATGAACAGGAATCATCCAATGACTATCTTCCAGGAAGATCTCTTTCAAGAAGCGATAAATAGGCTTTCATGAATAATCTTTGCAACAGCAACAAAATGTTTTATCAGTGGTAATATCACAGTGAGTGGTAACAAGGACATCCAATGAAGTTTTTTAAATTATTGGCAATCATATGAAACCGTTTAGTGATGCAGAAATTGTGAAGGAATGTTTCTTACAAGCTTCTAAGTTAGTGTTAGTAACAAAAATAAAAAATGTATATAAAATAATAATTATATAAGCAAAACAGAGGTTATAATATTTTGATCAATTTCCCACATTTTAAATTTCCAATGTTATGTTGCACTTAAAGCATTCCTGCCCTTCCCCCTCCTTCGTTTATCCTCATGTTCCGGCTCACGTGAAATAAGTAATATATGTATGCAACCCAGTAGAAAAAGGTGAGTTCCCCTGTTCAAAAGCCTGGTTGTATCTTAATTTTTGAATGCCAGTGAATATATTGTTGTAAATTTGCGTGGGGGGAAACATCTGATGTCTCCAGTTAATTGGTCAATAATAAATTAATTAATAGGCAAGGATGAAAAAAGGATTACTTGAAAACAAATTGACGTATATACACAAAATAATATTAAAACAGTTTATTTACTGTAATGAAAAACACACATATTATTAGCAAGTTTTACGCAGCTCTAGAAACAGCCGTGTAGAACAGTTTCATTAACATAAACTCAGGTGGAAAAAATCTTATCTTATCTCAGACACTACACAAGCAGATTATGATCTCTATTGAAAGATCAACTTTTGTATAGTTTCATGGAAATTTCTAGAAAGGTCAATCCATGTCAGTTTTCGATGATTCCTTGGAGCTATATGTTTTTCCAAATTGACGAACAAATCTGTGTCGTAAAGCTGATAACCCAACTCATATTTTCCCCAGTTACCACACAATTTTTCACGAAGGGAAGAAAGTTTTCCCTGTAAAATTCAATTTTCCCCAAAGATCAAATTTCCAAGCATGTTCCTGCAGAGAAAAACATACGTGGTTTATTTCACTAACATAGGAACATGTCATTTATAAAAAAAACAAGCAAAAATTTATCTTTTAAATTGTGGAAGAATTAAAAATTAAATTAGACATTTCCTGTCATATTTCTATGCATGGTAAAAGGGAGATACTATTTTCTTAAGATAATAAGGAAATTATCTGGATTTAAGTTGGCATTCCTTTTTATTGGAACATTATGAAAATAATATACCTAAGAAACAACTTAAATATTTACAGTTAATTTTTTATGAGAAGCCACACAATATACGTAAATCCAAATGCTTACTGAATAAAAAATTAACACAAGAAATTTTTTCTTCTTAAATATTTTAGGCTGATAATAGAGCTAAACTACAAAATGAGACCTTAAGTTTTAGAAAGTTGAGTTGCACTTAGAGGGAAAATGAAATACAGTTTTAGGGATATTTTAGACCAAGGGATCATAACTATTTTATATTCCAATATCTTTAGCTAAGTTTGATATTAAAGAATATCACGCGTCTGAAAAGTATTTTAAAAATTAGTAAACTTATTATTAATTTTCAAAAACATTTAATATGTATGTATCTAAAACCAACTAGGAAAATATTAATAAATCTTAGGAAAGTTGACGAAAATTGCAGAAGACTTCTACGAAATTTGATGGAAATGATCTTAATGAATTTTTCAAGATTTTTTCTTTCTTAAAAGTAATGTTGATGATTTCTTTGTCAATAAATAAATAAATGATATATACAAAGAAAGAAAGGAAGGAAGAAACGAGACTAGAAAAATAAAATTACTTTCAAACAGAAAGTTAAGCTTTCATAATCTCTTTAAATATTCCTTTATTGTGTATTTTTTTTTAAAAAATATTTTGTTAATTTTAAGTAATGGGACTCTAAAAGGCTCAGGGATGTCAAAAATTACCCTTGTATGCTAGGTTAAAATATGTTATCTCATTTTGTACAAATTGGTCACTGTGAATAATTTGCAATTAAATTTGCTAAAGTCAAGAAATTATGAATGATTTAACAACAGATACAATTTTTCTATATGAACTTTTGAAACTAATTGATTACATTTTGTCATTTTCTGAATAATTATTTATTTCCTTCACAAGTTTATTTAAAATCTACTGGCGGATTACAATATATATAGTACACGCTTTCTCAATAAAAAAAATTTACTCCAAAGTGTCTCATTTTTTGCATCATAAATTTCTATTAATAGCGGGAAATACTAGTAAATTTTGTAAATAAAACAAATTAAAAAAATATTTATCTATTATGAATTGAAAAACGTTTACGTATTCCATTATAGTGAGCTGTGCTTTATTTAATATAAATGTTTCAAATCACGCAAACATAAAAAAAATCACATATCCCTTTATATAAACTGAATTATTTTTATTTTTAAGTATTAAATTATTCTGGTTATTAGTACTATATGGACCCCAATGACACTGGGAAAATAAAATCCCCGCAACCTCATTCGAACGTAGACGGTACCCGCACGATCGTGTGGGTTGGGCATTGTTTGTGAAACAGGTCACCAATGAAATTTTACGAGTTATACCGTTTTAGCTCTAAGTTGATAGAAGAAACAATTTTTATTCAATAAAAAATTGAACTGTTATTATCTATCTTCTGATCTAAGTTCAATCTGATTTATTCATCAATTGCCAAATTTCTTCTTCTGTGAGAATTCTTCTGCATTGAGACAACTCAAAAAAGTTTTTGGTAAAAGTTAGCACAGTATTCAGTGAAAAATAATAAAATGTATGTGAAAATTATATGATTTAAAAAAGTAATATGGATGCAGATATCCCGGTAAAGATTGAAAATTTCATAGACCTCATCAAATGTGTGAAAGAGAAAAATAATTGCAAGGAAGAACCAGAGAAAGAAAACAAGGACTCGTCCATGGTAACCCCCAAGAAAATACGGTTTTAATTATATAATAATATATTTCGCGTTTGTATTTAGACTTCTATCAATATTATTAAGAAAGAAAAGAAAACTCACACATGGCAAGGACTTACTTTTATAGCTGCAGTGGACTGGCGTAACGCCCAACCGGCACGATCGTGTGGGTAACGAAATCACCCGTCCTATAAGCAACATTTATACAGTATAATCAATATTTTTTTTTGAATTACTTAAATATTAATACATAAATTTATATCAAAGCAATTATAAATATTTTGATGAGTCCTTTTTTACGACAGATAAAAAGACGTCCTTTCGTTGTATTTGACAACAAAGCTATATATGCCAGCTGAAAGTAAAACATGGATCAGAACCGTCGTCTTTCGATAAAAAGTGATACTTAACACTTTCTACAAACCCGCTCAGTCATTGGATTCGGGTTTTTCGTACATACGACTATTTCAGAAGTAAAAACGTTTAAGATTATCTAACCTGCATGATCGGGTGGGTTGGGTCTTAAGATGATAAGTACTTTAATGAAAATAAAATCGAAATTTTTACATTTCTAAATGAAATTTTACATAATATCTATTACCATTAACAGAATAAGACAAATACTGTTATTTTAAAGTATATCCACTGTCATTAAAATGAGCATTTTTTAATATTAAAATCAATGTATATTCAATGTCTAAGGAATTTTAGTAAAAAAATAGTTTTTTCTACTTAATTTAATTCAGAGTTCCATTTAATAACAAAGGATTAAAATTTGCATATAAAATAAGACACGACAATAAGAAATAAATCTTAAGCTGAAGTTTTCAGATGTCTTGTAACGGATGGAAGTACTCGAAACAGCTTTCTAGAACCTTAAAATTTGGTACTCTCAAAGGTAGTGAAAAGTTTCTTAAATCTTAACATTTGCAAAAAATGAGGCTAAATTACTTTAAATGGAGAATTAATTTAATATTGTGGAAAAAAACGTTTTCGTAACCATGGTTACCACATATCTGAAGAGAGAAAATGCAAGAAGAAAGTGTATAAACACAGAGGCATTACCTTGAATTACTTGAAATAGCTACCCTATGCCAAAAAATAATTATCTCTAAATGTAAAACTCCTTTAAGAGAATGTTGTTACCACTCATTAAAATGACAGAAAGAGAAAAAATTATTATATAGACATTTAGTCCAACACCAAGAAGGACAAAGTGGAAGATGCATAATCTTTTTAAAAGAAATCCTTTTGTTTTCGAATTAACGCTTTTAATTAAGTCCATTGTGCTAATGGGGGTTTTGAGAAGCCATAGAGAAAAAAAATATGATAAAATATGATGAGAGACGAAAATTAAAAAAAAAGGAATCTTGTAATTACAAAAAGGAAAAGAAAAAAATATACTATTAGAGTGCATTAAACTACTAAACTATCTCAGAAAAATCAGGGGATAGCTTTAGGTTGCAATAAACAAATATTTTTTTTGTTTTAACTTAAGGATTTTTAACCAAAAACTTTCCTAATTATTGTGCAAGTCTATTTAAAAACAAAAGGTAGAAATTTTCTAAAATTGATAATTCAGTTGTTTTAAGGTCTCTTATTCTACTTGAAAATGTTTAACTCTTTTTGTAGAAAACTAACACAATAACTAGTTTTGAGGATATATAGATCATTACAGAAAGTATAAAAAGCAAAATGCTTTTCTCCACGTTAAAGCGCTATGTCATATTTTTAATGAATAATACAATAAGCATAAGTTCAGTTTTATAAAAATTCTAAGCAACCTCTCTCTGATAGATCGTTGTTTTAAATAAAAAAAAAGGAATTATTAAAAAAAAAGTAAAAATGTTATCTATGTTTTACTTTTCTTTAATTTAGCAAAAAAATATTCTTTTTTTCAAATTCTTACTTAAATTTTGATTCAGAAAGAAGTTTAAATTATAGTAAAAGTCCATTTTCTTAGAATCTCTAAGTTTTAATATGAATCATCAGCAAATATGGTTTTACTTCATTATCATAATTTTATTCTTAAGTCATTTGATCAATGAAAGGATTCTTTATAAATAGATTTAAAAATGTTACAAACTTCAAATGCTGGATATTTTGTATTTCCATAACCCTGCGCAAGGTGCGCCGCAGGAACTTCTATTCTTAGGCACGCTACGTGTCTCTCCTCATACTTAGGTTTGAAAATGATTTAATCATTTTATTGGTGATATTTGACACTAAAGCGTAATGCTGTATCTAAAATATTGACATAAGCTGCAGTGTTCGTTACTTAAACTTTAAATTTTTGTTCTGTCGATATCATTACCTCCCTATCAAAATAATGGTCTGTTACTGAAGTAATAGGTAATAATTAGAAGAACCTATCTACCTGCTGCACCCAAACATTCAATAGTTTTTAAGGATTAAATGATTTAAATCAAATGAGTTATGAAGTTTTGAAAAGGGGGGAGGCAAAAATAAAAATGTTCCCACAAAAGTGAAAAAAGTAGATTCATGCATGAATTCGTATATTGAAAAATAAAAAGAGAGAAGAGGAAAAACATAGGGAAACTTCTTTGGTATCCATCTCAATGAACAAAATTAAGGCCATGGGTAGCCTAGTGGTTAGAGCACCGGACCGGAAGGTCTGGGTTCGTTGCCCGTACCGCTAAATACCCTCCGAGTACACACGCAGTACGTGCTTTTAAAGCAGTGGGTCCGATAGTCTTGTGCGCTGAATTACGAGTGCAGGGTACTAAAGAAAATATTCCTTCACATCAGTTAAATGCCTAGATTGTGGAGATAGATGGTGACGCCATCTATCGTCCCTTGGGGAATCTCACCGAGCTAATTCCTACTGTCACTTGTATGGTGCTCAAGGCTAAGGCCAGCGATAGGCGTACATCTAGCCCATTGCCACGATAAGTTTCGCGGGCCCCGATCTGACTATGTCAGACAGGTGGCATGAGCAACAACAATATGAACAAAACTAATTACGTCTATAAAGAATTAAAAGGAAAAAAAAAAAAATTTTTTGAAAGAAATTTTAATAAATTTTTTGGCATAAGCTTGACTCCGTTAGGTACATACGAATGTTACACACGTTGCAATATAATATTTAAGATATAATCAGAAATTTAAATTTCCACAAAAAAACCCTCCAAAGATAATGAATGGTTAGGTATAACTGTCACCACTGCCTATTTTCATTTTGAGATCCTTTTTTTACAATCTTCATAAATCATCTTACAATGTTCACTGCACATGCATTTTTCGCTTTTTACTCAAAATATTTTATAGTTTCTTCTCTAAATCTCCGGACAAAGAGGTACTTCCTCTTCTCAATTCTTGGTGTTGTTTTTCTCGGTTTTTCCTCTCGAACAGGGCATTGTACGCCAGATATTTCTTTTAATCTTTAGTCGTAATGAACGAGGCATGTGCAAGTTACTTTCAGCCCGTTTTCGCTCGGTATCTCTCAGATGCATCTCATTTCCTAGCAGAAGAACATCTTCAAGAAGGAGCAAAATACTTGCTTCGAGTTATTTTAGTGTAAAACTGAAAACTACATTCCATGTTGCAGAAAAACATGAAAATTAACGAAAACATTGGAAGATTAAAAATTACGTTTTTATGCGCGCTGCATCTATCAGATTCAAAAAACCCTGCCAGCCGAAATGCGAAGTGGTTGACTGTATCATCGGCAGAGAACCTTAGTACGAGTGATAAAAGACAGATAGAAGAAGGGGCGTGTTCCGACTCACCATGTGGAGGCGACACCAATATTATTTTTACTATGCCTCTCAGAGATTCGAGCACCTAACTGAGGGTTATATTTAGGATATATTTTGTTATTAACACATCTACTATTTGCATACAGTTATTAATAAGCCTATCTTAAAATCATTAACTCGTAATAAATTATGGTATCTTCAAATCTAATGAAAATTATTTGTATACAACAATGTTTTATGAAATTCTATATATGTAAAACGCACAAAATTTGTTTTGTACTCTTAAAGTGAGTACAATAACAAATATGCGAAGAAAAATCTCTTATAACAAATTTTAAGAAACACATCATGTCTTGTGAAAAAAAATCAATGTATACTTTTTTTATAATTCAGATGAGTACAATATTTTTCTATAGCTAACATAAAAACGATGAGAAACTTTTATCACAAAAAATAACAGTTTCGGAAAATTCTTAGTAAAATTAAATAACAGTGAAACAATTTTATCGAGCTAAACTATTACTCTTTTAAATATTTAAAGTGTAAATTAAATATCATCAATTTTTAATATTGGAATTTTTTTTTTAAAATTCTGTTTGGATAGATGTTGTTCTTAGAATATTTACGATCATGACTTTAGACAAACTTTAAGAATACAGTTATTTTTAAGAGTGAAAGTTTGCTAGACTGTATCTGATATGGTATCTGATGTAGAGTATATACATACTTTCCTATATATATATATTAGGTTGGGGAAAAAGAAATCCATTATTTTTGCATGAAATTTAAAACTTTATTTAACAAGTTTTGGATTGCCCGATTTAGGTCAAATATATACCGTTTTGTTGCATAATTTATCGCAATTTTAAAAGTAGCTTCATGTTGCCTCTCTCATAAAAGTATTGGCCTTTCTTGACGAAAAGCTCTAGTAAAAAAGATTTTCACAATCTCCTCTTCATCCCAATTTCTTTTCGCTCTGGAAGTTTTGCAATGCAAAAAAAAAGGTGTCAATCGTTTGGTGCCAGGTTCAGATTATATGGTGGATGCATTAAAACTTTCCAATCAAGCTCCCAGAGTTTCTGGCGAGTCACTATAGACGTGTGTGGCCTGGCGTTGTCCTGATGGAACACAACACCTCTTCTGTTGGCCAATTCTGGCCGTTTCTGGTCAGTCACTAGCTTTAAACGGTTCAGTTGTTGACAGTAGATATCTGAATTTAGTGTTTGGTCCAACGGAATTAATTCATAATAAATTATATCTTTCCAGTCCCACCAAATACACAGTAGAACCTTCCTGGATGTTAGTCCGGGTTTGGCCTCCGTTTGAGCTGCTTCACCGTACTTTGACCACGATCGTTTTCGCACAATATTGTAGTATGTGACCCATTTCTCATCCCCGGTCACCATCCGCTTAAGAAAATGGGTGGATTTCATTCCGTGTGGTTAGGGCTTCGCAAATGAAAATTCGATCAATCATGTTTTTTGGTGTTATTTGGTGTGGCACCCAAACATGCAGCTTCTTTTTGAATCCAAATTTGCGCAAATGGCTGAAAATTGTTTTATAGTTTATCTTTAGCTCTTGGGCGATGCGGTGACTACTAACTTGCCAGTCAACTTCGATTATTTCTTTGATTTTATCGACATTTTCGATGACGAGCCGGCCTGTGTGAAGTGCACCTTTATCATCACAAATGCTTGAACGGATTTGACAAAACCAAAATTGAACGTAATTAGCTATTACAGTATCAGCACCATAAACACCATTCACAATTTCAGCCACCTTGCTTGCATTTTCAGTTTTATCAAAGAAAAACTGTAAAATTTACCGAATTTTCTCTTTGTTGACTGCTGTTTTAACACCCTATAACTCACAATTGAATGGATCAAACAAAAAACAGCAAAGTCATTTTTAGTGTATGATGTCACCTTAAAAACAAGCATAAATTTGAAATTGTTTGATCGATACTTTACGATATATCGATACTACAGCCATCTACAGAAGAAATAATAGATTTCTTTTTCCCCAACCAAATATATATATATATATATATATAATCCATAATATCGCCAAAATCCCATTAAATTTAGAGCTAAAACGTATATACATGCCACCAAAAAGCTACAGAATGTTACACAATGCATTTTCTAATATATAAGTACCTACCTTATAGTAAAGAATAGTAAACATATTAAGCACATGCGAGGTACTTCTATTCATAGGAACGATTTTTAAAATTTATTTAACTTTATTGGTACACAATATATGATTAAGGTTCTTAAAATTATTTATAATAAATACCTATTAAATAAATTTATAAAATATGATAAAAATATATTACTATTTATTATACTAATTTTCTTAGAAACATAGATAATTTAGCTATTTTTAGTAATAAAATAAAGTATATTACTAATTTTAATTATAATCCACAGCATTTTAACTTATTAATTACCAATTACTATATTGTGTCAGCAGAAGTTTTAGATCTTCAGTTAAAGGTTGAGAATAACTTGTTAAAAAAAACAACATTTTTGATAAAAGAGATTATTTTGAATTATACATTATAAAAATGCCATTCTGGGACAGCAAACCCCATACCTTAGTTTTAAGAAATATTTTTTTAAATTATGTGAGAAAGAAATAAATGATTTAGTTTATGACAATGCATTAAAAGTTAAGAATTAGTAAAAGTTCTATCAATATGGCCTTGATTACAACTATCCCGATAAATTCTTTTTAAATGTATTGCGGTGCCCCTTTCATTGCGGACACCCTCTCTCGACTAATAATGAGACCTATATCTAAGGGATGTAAGGAAGAACCACTAAAATCTGCCATACTAAAATCAGTTTTTTATGATCTTAGTTGATATAGAATACAGCAGCGATACTAGTTTAAGAGGATATTGATCACGAGTAAGTAGACGCAACACGTATTACTGATAATTAGCCCATTTAACAACATAATCTATATTTATATATTAATTCCTAATATAATAATATCCGCTCTATCCTTATAGTTAAGATGAATTATCTTACCACTATTTCCTGAGTAAACGGTCCTTAAAACGTCGATTCCACTTTTAATCTGGCTGGCTCTGGCTTAGGCAATGCTTCGTTGGTCTCGGACCCACTTTTGACTTATCTACACCGGCACTGTTAGGCTAACTCCCAGAATTAAGACTTCTCTTCTAGAATTTTAGCTCCCTTCACTTAGCGATCACTTCTAGCATTACTTCTACACTTAGCGACCTTCGCGAATACTAACATTCCAATATATATATAATTCCTAATTTGCATACACACGTTCTCTTCTTGAGTTGGTTGCAAGGAATTGCCCTTATGGCCCCAAAGAATCCCAAGAAGACAATTAGGGAAAATCGTAATAGAATAGATTGTAGCTAGATACGGTCTTAATTGTGGCTTGAGAATCTATGAATATTACAATATTTAGGCCAGGTGTAGTACTAATCGCTTTAAAAGCCATAAATATTGCGTAAATCTCACCATCAAAATTGTCTGACCAGGCACTAAGAGGTTCTTTAAGATTAAAGGAGTTGGAGAAAGCACCAGCTCCAGTCCTACCAAAGGAAGCTCTGGCAGAGCCATCAGTAAATACGTGTAACCAATCTTGATCTGGATATCTTTCATGAATCGTAGCCACAGCCAAATACCTTAACTCAGCCAGAAGGGAATTATGCTTATGAAACGGCATGACCAAATCCAGATTAACAGAAACATATCTCAAATGACCCGGGAAGATAGTCGGTCTAAAGAGAGGAAGTCTATTATCGGAAACACCAAAAATATTTGTAAGTCTGTGGAATTCAAACAAGAAAGTATGTTGAGTTTTAAGTCTTGTTTGGGAAGGTATGTATTTAGGCCAGAAATGATCCTTTCTCATTAATCGTTCACCAAGAGAACGCGCAGAGTATTGACGTCTTTCAGATGAACTAGAAATTTCAGTTTGCAGTTGCAAACAGGCGAAAGGGGTCGAGGTGGCAGCACCAGTGATAAATCTCAGTGCTTTGTTTTGAGCAATGTACAACTTTGATAATGCTCTGTCAGAAGTAGTAACAAGAAGCTTAGAGCCGTAATCAATAACAGGTATGATGTAAGATGTAAAAGTGGAAGTCCAAACAGTTTGGGATGATCCCCACTTAACACCAGCAGTTCTGTTTAACAGAGATAGCCTACTGGTAGCATTCTCGACCACTTTAGCAATATGTTTAGTCCAAGTTAGTCTGGAATCCAGGAAAATCTCGAGTTAAGTAGAACAGTCGGTCTTGAGTATAGCATTGTCATTGTAAATTAGGTTAATTTTGCGCTTTTTTGTACTTTTTACGGCCTGCTGGCCTTAATCTTCAAACCCTGATGGAAGTCTTAACATAATGAACGATATATATATATATATATATATATATATATATATATATATATATATATATATATATAAGGATAATTAACCCTCCAAGCGGTTAGCACGGAAAATTTCGTCATTGTAAACATACTTCAAAAATGCACTGCACGGGTTTTTTTGCCTTCAAGTAACATTTTCAAAAGCGGATTAGCCGTACTTTTCTGAAATCATTTCCCCCTTTAAAAGGTTTAACATCTTGACAGATAATTAGGGACGGTGGAAGTAACAGAGCAGGACACTAATAGGACGTTTTATGGCTCGCAGGGAACCCCGTGTTTTGACCCTGGAGCAATCGTAAGAAATCGGGGGAAAATTTCTTTAGACCCCAGGAAGTGTTTGTTTGTTAGGTTGTATTTTAAAAGTTTTGAAAAGTCCCATCGCATGAGTAAAATATGTTACAATTCCCTTTTGGTTTCATATTAATTTGAAACTGTAACAAGTTGGGGCGTGTCAGGGCAATCTGCTATTTTATATAGTTAGACAAATTATCTTTTTTAAAGTAAATTCTTTCGCTTCATTTTTCTTATCTTAATCAATGCTTTCAGTTTTTGAAACATGATTATTTCATTATAAGATGCCAAAAAAAATAATAAAACACCAAACACTTTAAAATTTGAAATTTTTCAACTTTCCAACCACTAAAAATGAATAAATTTAAACTTCATCAAATAATTTGAAACATTTTCTTACACTTTAATAAAAATAATAACAAAAAAAAACTTATTAAGATCTATTAGTTGTTTTTTTTAGATTTCAAAGCCCAAGTGTTCAGGGAAGTTTACGTATAGTGCCTAGTTATATATTTTTAAAATACACCGAATTATATTTGAATTTTAAGTGCTTGAACTTCAGTTTACATCAAAGACAACATGAATGAAGATTTTTCCACATTTTTTTATAACTTGAATGTTTGAATAAATGGTAATAAAAAATATACGGAAACATTTACAGTAGGCATTTATGCATATAAATAAACATAAAAATCAATTTTAAATTCGAGCTATTCAATAACATTCGAATTATTCTTCAAAAATATCTATTTATGCAAAATACCTCAACATTTATCTTTTTTTAAAGGCTAACTGAATAAGTAATTAAAATCTGGATATTTTTTGAAATCTCGACCGTATAAAGCTAGAAATTTATGTTAGAAATTCCATTTGAAATTTTGAAAAAAAATGTATCGCGCAGTTAAAAATTATTTACCATAAGTTCTAGCAACTCTTTGAGTATAATATAAATTTCAAATTTTTTATTATATAGCTTCTTTGGTACCTTTTATATATTTCGAAGATTTCATATAATTCAGTCGAAAACTGCATGCTAAGAGCAAAAAATATACTAAAAAAATCGACGAATATACAATAAAGTTTTACATAGAATCAAAACTGAGAAGCTAAAGCATAGGAATGAAAAATTTTGAGTATATCTGAAGTAGTTTTCGAAATATTTATTTTAAAGTTCAGAAAATTTGTGTGCGCTATGTTATACTTAATATTAATAAAATGGTTAAAATAATATGTTAATAATAATCATGTAATCGTTTGATGACACATTCATATACTAATAAAAATTATAATGGTCATACATGCGAATGTCAAGAATTTTATGTAATTTTAAATTCAGACATTAAGATATTGATGTAGAAAATATAAAACGACCATCTAAAATGCATGAAAAATGCAGTCTGCTATAAAATGATCTTGACAAACAAAATACGGCATTTTCACTTACTATGGCAGAGCCGGCTTAGTCAGGGGCGATCTGAAAAACAGAGAGGGAACCGCGGTTTTGATGGATGCCGCTCTAGCTTTTAAGTCTCTCGGGGAAAAAATATATCAATTACAAATGCAAAAACTAAGTCTTGTAATTTTCCATACATTTTTATAACAACGAATTGTGGAATTGGCTCTCAATTCTTTGTTGTGTTGGACAATATCTAAGGTAACCAACCCTACTTTAGATAGATTTGCACTACTTTTTCGTAACCGTATTCCTTTTAAAATTAAATCGTACAGCCAAAATACACTTTTTGCACTCCTAAAAATTTACATAAACTATAACAGTTAATTTTAATTTATGCAACTTGTGAAATGTTCCTAATTAACCATTTCCGTCTAAACAGTTTACATGAAAAAATAAAGATTGGACTCCCTCATTCATTAGGGAATTATATAAGATTCTAACATTAAGTTTTATTTTTCACCGAATAAGGTCGAGTGGTAGTGAATCGTGCTTACACACCACATGTCTTGGGTTCTATTAACGGGCTGGGCAAGGTCGAACCTGCCTTTCATCCCCGCTACATTGGGTCGATAAATGAGTACCAAGCTTACTTGGGGTCTTAAACACTGAAGGTCTCTCTTCAGACAGACCACCAAATCGGGACATCTGTTCATGCACCTCGGCACCCAATGGTCACGTATATTGGGAGGGGCATAGTAGTTCCTGGCCCTCATGGATCGTTGTGTCACTGAGTTTGAGTTTTAAGTTTGAGGATTGCCTCACTTTGGGGATACCCCATAGATAAACATGTATTTCCACTCATTTGCAATTAAACATTTTTCTTTCAGTTACGTTTATTTCAGAAAGAAGTTTGATTTTTCAAATGTATTTGCTTAATAACATGTATATTTGTGTATTATATTAAAATTTTGATCAATCCAAAATTACATGTTTTTTTCTCCTTTAAAAGCTTTTAGGATTTTAGAACTGATCTTACAATCCATATACGTTTTATAGTAGTATATTTAGAAATGATAAAGACATTTTTACGACTGTGTGAGCTTTTATGCCTCGTTTATAAATATAAAAAATTGCATTCAGCTACAGTTTTTAAAATGTACTGAAATAAGTGGAGGAATAGGATATTTACATATTATATGAATATTTTTGACTGCAGTAAGATATATTTATATTTCTGATTCTTTACAGTTTGAATAAAAGTTGTAAACCATTTTGTGAATAGTTTGATATTGAATATAAATCCATAGGCTGTTTAATAATGTAAAGTGTTTTATTTTGATACCAGCACACATTAAAATAAGGCTCATTTGCAGTTATATGATCAGGTTCAGTGATATTTAAATTTTAAAAAATAGTCTACACCTACGAAAAAATTCTTCCACAACTGTACACCACATCTCATACTATATCTTCCCTATAGCAGGAAATATTTGTGTATACTGAAAAATTTAATACAGGCTACATTTCCATGTGTTAAATTTGTTTTTAAAATTTGGTATGAATACATTGTGGAACAGTCGGTTAACTTCACTGAACAAAATTGTTTTAAGTGTACTGTTTTGAAAGACAAAATTAATTAGGGAGAACTTTTCTCACATTAGAATTTGTAATGACTGAATTGTGTGAAAATGTAGTTATCGATGTGTGACATTTTTCCTTGTAATAAAAAAAAAGAAAGATAAGAAATTTAACTTGTGTAGAAAATGGTTAGTAGTACTATCATGAGCATTTGAAGAAGTATATCCCCCATTAAAATTAAAAATTATTGACTGAATGTGTGTTATGTACATCACAAATGCCGATGTAGAAAAGGAATTTTTATTTAATACAAGAAGTTCGAAAAGGAGAACACTAGGAAGGAAAATTTAGATTTTTTCCGAAAAATATTCAGTTAACATAAGAATATCTTTTATATGATTTTAATTAAAATAAATTAAAAGTATTGAAATCCTTTTTTAGGCTATTTTAAATTAAAAATATAACTGAATATAGAGAAAGGTCGGTTTTATTTCATAAATATAATCATGGTATGTATATCACCGTATGCACCATTTATTGACATTTTGTTTAAAAAATGAGATAGGGCCTTTGCTCTTTTTACCTCATTACTTTTTTAAAAAACAGAAAGTGAGCGCGTTTTCTTACTCTGATATTCAAAAATGAATACAGGATGCTTTTTTCTGGTTCAAATCGCAATACCAATATATATATATATAGATAGATATATATTTAATTTTTATAAAATGACAGAGAAAAATAAATTTTTTTTGAAGAAAATATAATTATTTTTCAACTTCTAACGCACTATTTATTTCCTTTTTTCCACCCTTCATTTTGTTTTAATTTTACTGTGACTAAACATATAGGGGAAACGACCCAGTTGCACTACAGTTTTCAAACAAGATTGCCCAAAGCAACTTGACAGCTATCTGTAAACGATTGTTCTCTTGGTTCTTACTTTACAAAGGGACCGAACTGAGTCATAAAATTGTCCCCGTTCGACCTCCCAAGTTTTAAAAGGGGGAAAGGAAAGAAGTCTGTTGCATTTTTAAAGCGAATGGCAAAATAAGAGTAAACGCTTTCAAAATAACTTTTTAGGAGGAAGCTAACCACTCAGAGGGTTAAATCTTAGTATACAAACAAGCATCAAATCTCTGATGAAAATAAAGAGAAGATTTTTCTCCAAATTCTTTGGCGATAATTCATATATAACAATGTGTTAATGACAAAATAAATGTACGATTCCATATTTTCTGTGCTATTATCTGAGCAAAGCTGTGAAAAACTCACTGAATCATTAGATGATTAAGAAATGTGTGGATAAATGTCTCTATGCCGAAGAATTGTTAGACATATTGTAAATTAGACACACTAAAAGAGATAGATTATAATGGCCTCCCTCTTGGGTTAGCTATCTCCTCATCTACTCGACCTAAATCTATAATCACGCGTCTAAATTCCGATCCTTACCGTAACAGCACTGCTTTCAGCAACTCGGCTGCTTTTCCTCCCTTTTTGATTACTACACTTCCACTATATATACTAGCTAGTCTGCATATCAAGGTTTCTTTTTGAGAGGGATAGCTGTGAAGTAACTTGATTGCTGGCCCCAAAGATTCCCCAAGAGGATGAATAGAAAACCACCTAAAGCCCCGTCGCAAGATGAATTCCACATTAAAAAAAAAAAAAAAACTTCGTAAAAGCATAAGTGAAGGCTTAAAAAATGGTTTAAAAATAGATATACGAACCTATTCAGTAAAAAAAAGTGAAAAAATTGTGATAGTTGTTAAGATATCCGACTACCCTAAAATCATGATTTTTTCAAAAATTGACAAATTTTGTTTATGATTTTATTTTATAGGCTATCATATAAGCTTAATAAAAATACCAAGTTCTTTATTTTCCATTCACTAGAACAAAAATTACAAGTGTTTTAGTAAAAGCAGATGTCAACTTTACACAAGATGACAAACTTTAAAATGCGTTTTACTCGAAATGTGTTTTTTGCGAAAAGTTCAAACGGGGACAGTGATTGCTCAAAAAGTTTTGAAAATAATTTGCTGAAATTTTTTGTGTATGTTATGTATAACAGTAGAAGTGTTTTGATCGTCAGATTTATCAATCGCTGCTTTATTTTAAAATAAACAGTCCTTTATGTGGATATAATCACTTTCTTTTTAAGCAATTTCGAACGTATAATCACTAAGATAATGTTCTCTAGGTTTTGTAAAAATTGAAATATCTCTTATCCTGAAGGTCATTTCAAACACGAATTATAAAGTAGCACATCAAAATTGAAGAACTGAGAATTTTCTCATAAAAATTTTGTACAGAGCGGGCCCCGTTTATGTAATTTTTTGTACATTTTTACCAGTTTTTTCCCATTTTAATAATAATAAATTTTTTTCTGCTTTCAATTTTAAGATTTTTTCCTTAAAATATACTAAAAAAAACTAAAAATCACAAAAAAATCCTCATATTTCCATTTTTTCAAAAAAAAGGTGTCGGAAGTAGTCGGATACCTTAAGTCGATTATTTCCTCTCATTTCAATAGCAGATGCCAAATGGATCTCTTAGACTATCTATCTCAATCAGATGGAAAGTTTATGAAATAATAACTTCATTAGGCATGTTTTGCCGAAGAGTGAATCTAAATTAAGCGTCAGGTTTGAGCGCGTTACTCTTACTCGGCCTTTATTGGATCCAATCGGAAGTTTTTAATTGAATTTTCTTTTAAAATAAAAATTTTGTGTACATTTTCCCCGTGAAGTTTTATTTTCTTTATTTAGAAATTATTGACATGCAGCCCACTCACACTCCATCCCAGTGAGTGCACGAGAAAAGAGAAGAGAAAGTGAAAATATTTGAGAAAAAAAAAGATTATTATATAGGGGATATATATATATATATATATATATTATATATAGGGGATATATATATATATATATATATATATATATATATATATATATAGAAGATAAGAAATGAAACAAAAAAACTAATCTTTGATTCAGTAGAAAGAACACTTAAACAGAAAAATGGGTCAAAAGAATTAAAATCTGAAATTATAATAAAATAAATTCAAGAGAAAGTTGCCAATATTTTGGTTTATGTTAGGGAGGACAACTTAGAGAGCGCTAGAAAATTACAGCATTAATTGTGTAAAAGTACGAGGCCTCTCCTTTTGTTTGCTTAGAGAACTTTAAGAAAAGTAAACAGCACTCAGGGCAAAAGTTTTCCTAACCTAACATAGTATGCGGCATTTTGTAATTTGTATGAGCGGTAGTTACGTATTATCGAAATGACAGTGACGGCATTACGAGTATATAAAAGGTTACCATGGTTATCAATTCGGTGCGTACTACACATGGGGAATTAAAGTTGCTAACTTGACGAGTTATCCTGAAAGTTAACACTGTTTCGAAAGTACGTAAGCACCTTATTAACATGTTTATTTTTTATATGTAATTGACATATAAATAAATATTTTTAAATAATCAGATTAATTGACATATAATTCGTTTTTCTCATATATAAATAAAAATAATTCGTAATTATTTAAACATTGCCCTTTTACAGAAATTGGATGAAATAAACAAATTCCACCGATGAATGAGCACGGAATGAGAACTATTTAACACCCGCATGTGCGAAATTATCGTAAAAGAAATGTAGTACATCCGATTAAGTGGATTCTCTTGTGCCCAGAATAACTCAAAAGTTTTCACTTCCATTGTGTGGTAGTAAGCATTACATAATTTTTTTTCTTCATCATTTACCAAGATAATTAATAAGTTTAATATAAGGATTTTTATTACAGAATACTGTTTTAATCTTTGTCAAAACTATTTAATTCCAAGTAGAAAAAAAGGATGTCAGAAAGAAAAAAAATATTCTATGCTTAAAAAAATTATTAAAAATCTAAATTTTATATTGATATAATGTATTAAATTATACGTAATTTATGTTTAAATATCAGTGAAAAAAATGTGTTATAAAATTCATAGATGAAAACTTATCATTGTGTGTATGACAGAGCTAAGAAGGGAAGTTCACTGAAAATGAATTCATGGTTAAAAAAGAGGGGGGGGGGGAGACTACAAGATTAAGAGAATAGCTTCAGCTCAAAAGATAAAAGAATCACTAACGTCTTCTCCCAGACTTACAACGCAGGATGCACTTTTCCCCCAAATCTTTTTCGGTCTTTTTTAATCTTATTTTTTGTTACGTGTCTTTTTTTTATCACTTGCTGTATCTTCATTTAATACAGTAGGATTACAAGGGAAACGGAGTTTTATATAGGAGATCATTTCAATACAGATTTAATACTTTCTGGCTACTGAACGTGTTGACTTTCTTTTCGAGATTTTTCTTCTAGATGTGGATATATTCGTTAATTTTCATTTGGTTCCATTGTAGCATTGAACTGTAATGGGAGAAAAAGGATGCTTAAGAGCTTTCTTAAGGGGTTTTCAGGATATTTCCTTCACAGATGGAAAGAAGTTGTTTTTCTATAAGAAAAACAACTCATACACTCACTCACTGAACGTGATATCTCCAGAATTATTAGTGCTTCTCAAACTTTCACTATTTGTGACCCAATGTGTGTGTTCAATAATGATTTTCTTCGCGCCCCCTCCATACAATAACAATGTATTAAATTCAGTAATAATATACACTGACTTTAAAGCTACAATACGACTCCATCCTCTTAAATGCCACCGGGGTATATAAACGTCTCACTCAAACAAAACGATATTTTCATCGGGCGTATATATACGTCTTTCCGAAGTACGATCTTTTCTGTACACTGCTATACATAAAATTACTCCGAAAGCTTTGGAATGCAGTAAAAGGACAGTGATGGTGTTTGCGAAGGATTGACTTATTCCATAGGATTTTTGTTTATGTATTCCTTTCCAATAAATTGCATTCGCGCGCCTACGGGGAACACGGCGGCATTGGGGAAGGATTTGCGTAAAGTTTTAATTATAAACTGTACAAATTATCAAGATAAATATTAATCTTTTGATATAATGATCTTTAATGATCTATATGACAAGCCCATGGGGTCACTGGTAATTTTTAAACTTTTGTTCTTAAATCAGTATTGTTAAATTAATTATAAAATACATGGTGAAATACTGATATATTTATAAGTGTAATATATCAGTGTAAAAGAGTATAGTATTTTTTATTTTGTCAGAATGTATTTTGTTTGTTCATTTTCCATAAATTAATAATTTTCTTAAATATTTTTTTTGTTTTCAACTTTTTCAATAGGCCCTTGCATAGTTATCATGCTCCCCACAATTTGAGGACCGCTGATTTATAGATATGAAATTTGGAAGGCAAGTTTATTTTGTTGAGTAGAGATCCATTAAGCACGGGCTCTGAGAAAATCAGCCTCAGAGTTGCGAGGTCGTTATGGGCAATTATTGAAGATTTTGTACAATAACACATTAAGTTGTAGAATTTAGACACACAACTTTTTCCATCTGTTGAATAGCGATCCGCTAAGAGAGAGTATTTAAAATTGTAGTTCAGTTTGAAGGGTAGTTATAGAAAAAAAAATCCCGTTCTTCAATGATTAGACCTACAAACTTCAAATTGGGGGGGAATCCATGTTTTATCTTTTAAGTAGAGGACCACTAAGAACGGGTTTTCTTGAAATCGTTTTTACAAGGGGTTGTCTGGTTTACGTGAACATTACAGATAAAAATATCCGGATTTTAAGTTATTAGACTTACAGACTGGAAATTCGACCATCACGTTTCTTTATGAGTAAAGAAATGCTAAAGATTGGTTTTGTAGAAATAGACTCGGAATGATAGCTTATGGATGTATTAACAATAAATGTACTTCCATTTTAGAAAAATTAAAGTCCCATCTTTTATTAAATCAAGAGGTAAAATCTATGGGAATAATCTTCAGATGATTAAAAGCTTGATATAATATATTAAGCCTTGATATATATATATATATATATATATATATATATATATATATATATATCAAAGCTTAATATATTATATCAAATATATATATAAAGAGAGAGAGAACATCCTGAGAAGCCATAATTACATAGAAAAGCATGGGTGGAAACGTAACCCTAACGAGATAAAGGAACACAAAGACAGTTAGGCCAAAACACAGAATGTACTGTAAAACGCTTTATTACACAAAAAATAATATGAAATAAAAAGCATCGCAGATAGTGCTTGAAAATTGTGGCCATTGTCATGTATGTTCTCTGACGCAGCATGTATTTGTTAGAAAATACGGGCCATTATACGAATCGTAGATGCAACGATGGATGTTCACGCTCCAGGTCCATTTTAGAATTGACGGGTGTGCCGGGCACAAAGCTCTTCATGGTACCCCACAGAAAAATCCCGAGGAGATAAATCAGGGAATCAGGGAGGCCAAGTAACGGGACCACTACGCCCAATACACATGGCTGGAAATGCCCGATCCAAATGACCCCGAGCACTCCCTCCATAACAATATGGTGGCACTTACTGTCGAACCCGCATCCGGCGCTGAACAGGTGAGGAGACATCGGTAAGAAGTTCCGGAAGAAACTTCTGTAGACAGACGAGATACTTGTTAGAGTCCAGTCCAGGCGGTAAGATGTATGAGTCGAGCAAACTGTCCCCTACGATATTCGTCCACCCGTTAACAGTGAAGCGTTTTTGTGCGGCACGTGGTCGGGTACAGTGGGAGTTGTTTGAGGTACACATGTGCGCGTTGTGCGCATTGAACACCCCTTCACGTGAAGGAGTTGCTTCATCACAGAACAACACGGAGCTGGTAAAGTGCATATCTTCCGTACTTCGGTAAACAAACGCAACATGTCGTGCGTGATCTTCTGGCTGTAACAACTGCCCTCTCTACACATGAAACGAATGAAAGGCTACGTCCTGCAGTACAGGACGGACAGTTGTTCGAGATATGTTGCACAAGATCTGTTGCATGCACACGTACACTGGTATCGGGAATTTTGTTCATAGCATGCAACACACCCTCTTCAAATATGAGTATTCGTGCTGTTCGCGGCCACCCAGTACCTTTAATCGCATCCCTGAAAGATCCATGCTCCAGGTTCTGATGAACCTGAGTGAACATTTGATGATTTGGTTGTCACCTCGTTCGATATCTTTCTCTATACAATTGAACAGCAGCATTTCCATTTCCGTTGGAGAGGCTGTACATGAAGTGGATATCCGCTAACTCGCCATTCGTATAACTATTCATGTTTATCGCACGCTGGCAGTGTCTGAAATGAGGAAACCACAAATGCCAACCTTGTGAGCTCATGTACAGTGCAACCTATCAATTTCCGTCCATGTTTTCGTATGTAATTATGTCTCTTCACGATGTTTTCTACCTCCTCTCTAAGTTTGTACACGTGAATTAATGTTTCTTTAATCAAATTCATTCAAGACAACATGGTGCCAAAAATAAATTAGTCAGTATAATATTCGAATATTTTAATCGGTATCTAGCATAATTAGGTAAGAACGCAAATAAATTTCTTGTTGAATTTTGAGAGGAACTGCCTAGTGAGTGAGTGAATATTAACATCGCACAGTTCAAGGAACTGCCAAATGTTTGAATAAGTAGACAGCCTTAGAACAAATAAATCCTTCCATAGTTGTAAGATTTGTAGTTTCGAGTAGTATGAACTGGGAAATGTGAGGAAATTTTAGAAGCGCTAAATAACTTCTATTCACTTTTTAGAAAAGCTTTTTGAAGATAAGTTTTACACCTGATACGATTAGCTCGAGCACCTTTATTTTAAGCCTGTCAAGATGCGGCTGATTTTCCAAAATAGTACAGAAGTAATGGTACGAAATATAAGATTTAATGTGTTTTCCAACCTCAACATCCATTGCATAAATGTGTTATTTTATCTGTATTTCTTTCATTAATAGTTGCATAATCAAGGAAGCAATTCCGAAATTAATATTACTTCTTAAATTGGATAACTGAATTTCTTTTCATTATGATTTATAATTTTTTGATTAAAAACAGATAAATGAGAAAAATGCATACAGCCCGTTTTTCCCCTTAACATTACACAGCAAATTGTAATAGTTATATAACACACAACGAAATGTTGAACTTCTTATACTAGAAATGGATTGCCTGTTTGACGATGATTTTAGCCTTTGTAACTATAACAGTATCTTTTATTATCTGGAATCAGTGTGTGATGGCAGACAAATCACTTACCAAAGACTTATCGTTCACTACTTTTTTGATAAATACTCACAACGGCTGTTCGTAGACATCCCACCACATATGCTTTTTTTTAAATCCATGTCATCAGGATCCTAACCATACAGATTGAAAACTTATCAAAGTCTAATAAGCCGGTTTTCTTTAATGTCAAGGATCCACTCTCAGTGCGCATGAACGTTTTCTATACTCCAACATCAACCGTGCGTGCCCCTTTGTTTTATCTTCGAACGAACTTATTTTTTGTACATGAAGGGTTGACAAAATCTATGGATTTATTCCGTGTATACAAAGCAAAAACATTTAAAACAGTGCATTTAAAAAATTTAACGTTTGTGTCACAGTTTTCAATGATAATTTTCATCCTCCCTCGATACAACAACGGTGTATGGAATGCAATAATAATAAACTTTGGCGCAGAGACTACATAATGACCGTAATTATAAACTGCGCAAATGATTAAGGTAAGTATTAAATTTTGTAACTGTTATTTTTGTATATGTTCTTAAAATCCCTTCCCGGATTTTACATAGCCGAGTTCAGGCAGGCGGAACGTACCATCCTACCTCATACTGAGTGGGGCTTGGGTGCTGTGAAAATTTACACTGGGCAATCGGTGTGTCCTGAATTATTTCACGTGTGCTTTTCATTGTTTTTGAATAATTGGAAAGTATCACTCGATGGAATTTTGTGCAAAAAGAGGAAGTCCTTTTTTTGGAGAAACAGCATTCATGTGCTTGTCTGAAAGACACTATCTTCACTATATTCCTCCAGCAGAGAAGAAAACTAATCCAACAAGGAATTGTATTGTTTGTTAATCAAAAAGAGACAATAAAAATAAGGTAAGAAGAGAAACACGATTCTATAGTGCAGATCGCGATGTTGGATTATGAGCAGCACCGTGTTTTTGAATTTATCACACACGATCAAATTTTGATTTATAATTTCATAATCATTCATGTAAATGCAACAGATGTAAATAAAATTTGTAATTCAAGATAAAAACTAAGTAATCTAAGCATTGTATTTATAGATAGTGTGAATTCTCCAATGTCTATTGATTCCTGTGATACAGAAAGCATTTACAAGTAAATTAATCATTTCTTTAAACAGATTTTTTTTTACATGAATTTTTAGGAAATTTCTTATACGAATGGTGCTATTATGTCTAAACGGATTTTCATATGTTTGAAAATTAGCATAAAAAAATTGACATTTTTCTTATCCATAATCCAAAAATAAAATGAGCCTGAAAGGGATGATAAATTATATATTAATTTCATTGTGCAGTACCGATAAGTTTATAAGTATATTACTTTAGTAAAAATGTGTATTTCTTATTATGTTAGAATGTATTTTATTTCACTTCTTTTCAGTAAATGAGTAACTTAAATAATCTTTTATTTCCTACTTTTCTATACTCTCGTGCCCCCTCTCTCATGGAGTGTTATTAGCCCCCCCTTACCTAGAAGGACATGCCCCACAGTTTGAGAATCGCTACTATAGAAAACAAAAAAAAATCTACTTATATGTTTAATAAAGTTAAAATTTAACTAAGAGCTATTTCTTTAAAAAACAATCAACTAATTGTGTCGAAGTCTCAGCAGTTTTTATTAAGTTTATATATTTTTAGATTCTTACATATATTACACATACGTTATATAATGTCTAATACTGTATCAAAATCAAATAACTTTAGAAGAGTTTGACGCATGCGAAAAATTTTGCCTCAAAATGTATTCAGTTTATTTAATAGTACGTTAAAAATATATTATTTTGAAACAATAAGTCATTACAATAATTAATGCATCAAACTCTAGACTTAAAGAACATATGAAGTTAAATGCGTGTGTAAGTTGTAAAATGATAATAAAATTACCTTTATTTTAAGAGAATGAGATGAACAAAATAAATAATTCATAATACAAAGGAAATAATTTAATTTATTCCTGGAGCGGAAACCCACTAATTTTTGGGCGCTTTCAAGCAATTCAGAATAACGTGAAAATTTCTGGTTTTTTTAGACTTCCAGCCATATAGAAATAAAATACTTAATTTTATTTATTAAGATATATCCAAGTGTCAGAGTTAATATCAACACTTGCGTTTTGTTATTTCTTTCAAATGAACTAAAAATTTAATTATCTGAAAAAGACAGCAACAACCAGATACAATAAAGTAGTTTTTACAATAGTTTGCATTGGAGAATGAAATTAATTAAAAAAAATTTATAGCTAAAAACTACCCATAATTATTTTTTCCCTCTAATTCAACTTGATTCTAGACTTCCGTAAAGTGCCTTGTATTCTACGTTTGTTTTTAATAAATTGAAGAGATTACAAAGTGATTTTTGCTTTAAGTAATCATTAAGATTTTGCATTTAATCCAGAAATTAAAAAAATACATTTTCAAAATGATATTTCAAAAACTGGTTTATTCCAATACTGAAAATTTACTGCAAAATATTTTGTTTTTAAATAATAACTTCGGAACAATGAAATAGATACTTTTACTTTTATAGTTTAAAACCCCCAAATGCGCACACACATATATATACTCAGGTCCATAAATTAAGGATAATTCAGAATCATACAGAAATTGAACTCTAAAATAAAAAAAAATCACCTATAGAATTATCACACATATCTGGAAGAAGAATATGCAAATTACAGGAAACCACCAGATGGCGCGGATAGTACGTCGCAATGCCTAGAGTGTAAGAGAGAGGTATATAAGGAATGGTGGCAAATAAGTAAAATTGAGCACAAGCGCTTTAAAAGCCTTTCAGTGCAATAACCACATAGTTATGGCGCAAAGGAAGCATTTGGATGATTTTTTACGTGGTAGAATCATTGGACGACTGGAATGTGGACATACCCAACTAGAAGTATCCGAGGAACTTGGAATCGCCCAGAGTGCCTTCTCCAGGCTTAGGCATCGATTCCAAGATGATGGTAATGTGAGTAGATGTTACAGCACAGGTCACCCCCGAGTTAAAACGCCGAATGAAGACCGGTATATATTTGGCAGTTACTGTCAAGAGAAACAGACGGAGCACAGCATCAGAGGTGTCTCGTCAGCTCTCTACCGGTACGACAGTTTCAAGGCAGACCGTGTACAGTCGCTTAGAGCACATTGGTCTATATACCCGTAGGCCTGTAAGATGTGTTTTCCTTACCGCAAGTCACTGTTACCTGCGATTAACCTGGAGTAGTGAGCATGCATTGTGGACACCACAACAATGGTCTTGTGTGATTTTTTCCGACTAGTCCAGGTTTACTTTGCAGTCTGATTCTCGCCGGACTTTATTATGGAGAGCGCCAGGTACCCGTTTCCTCCAAGAGAACACCATTGAAGGAAACCGTTACGGTGGTGCAGGATGGATCGCTTGGGGAGGAATTATTCTTGGTTCCAGAACTAACATGCATATTCATAGAGTAACATGACAGTCCACACATATGGGGATGTCATTCTGGAACAATATGTACGTTTGTTTCGGGGCGCTATGGGTGCTGAATTTCTGTTTATGGATGACAACGCCCGTCATCACCGTGCAAACATTGTTGACTAATGCATTCAATCGGAGGATATCACCCGTACCCCCAGCATACTCATCGGACATGAATCCAACAGAGCATGTGTGGGATATGCTTGGCCGACGAATTACAGCCCGTCAACACCCTCCTACATGTCTATAGGAAATTCCGAGGGCATTGCTTGATGAGTGGTGTAATATTCCCCATGATCAGATTGATAATTTGATACTCAGCATACCTAAGCGTTGTAAGGCCTGTATTGCATCGTCCGGGAGACATACTCCGTATTAACCATTATACTAACCATGTTATACTGTTTTTTTGTAAATAGGTTTTTTTTTGAAATTTGCACTAGGGAGTAAAGATCGCAATTTTTATTAATTATGTCAAACATATTGCATCTGTTTTGCTCTTTACCTTTTGTTTTATAAATAGACTTTACAAATAAGTCAAATTTGTTTTGCTTCTGTCTCTTTCTTTTCCTCAACTTCATTATCCTTAATTTATGGACATGGGTATATATATATATATATATATATATATATATATATATATATATATATATATATATATATATATGAAAGAAATGTGTATAATGTATAAAAAACAAGAAATAATGGATAATGAACGTAACAAGAAATAACGTCGTAGTAAAAATATAAAAGCTAAACATGAAGATTGAATTTATAGAAAAATATAAAAAGGAAACTACACAAAAAAGAACCTAGTGAGTCATAAAGCAATTTTTAACTTAGGACCGAATAAGTGAGGTTAAACTAGTTTGACGGCGCCAATCTTCCCCCTTTGCTACTCGGTAGGAAAAACCAAATAAAATAAACATAAATTCAAAGTAAGTAAAAACTCATGATATGAGAGTATGATAAAACCACTGACTACTACTCTGCAACAAACTCTCCCAAACTCTTAATGCAGAAAAATCACAAAACAATTACGTAAAAAAAGTAGAAAAATAGAAAATTCCTAAAACAATTACGCATAAAAAGTATTTTTTTAAAAAAGAATTTAATAAAATTTCTTTACTCACAGAGCTTTTACCAAGAGAATCAAGCGTCTTGAAATTAATGAAAATCAATTTTTTACCGAGTTAAAAAATTCGATTATACATAAACGCATCTTTTGAGTTAACTTTTAAACCAGCCAGCAAAAATAGATACCAAGAGAAATGACAATCCAATAGGGCAGGCTTTGAATTTGTTGATTGTCAAAAATGTAAATTTGCTACGTTTTAATTTGGTCGGTTGTCAAAAATATGTAAGATGTTCAAGATGTGTGTGGAAAAGATGTAAACTGTGATATGAGTGTTATGATATAATCTTCACAACAAGACTCCTTTCATGCTGACTTTGAAATCCTATTGTTGTGTGGTGGTTTTAGAATTAGAAGTAGCAAGACGGTTAATGTATTTATCCCAAACTCTTAATGCAGAAAAATCACAGCAAGACCCTAACATGCTGACTTTGAAATCCTATTGTTGTGTGGTGGGTTTGGAATTAGAAGTAGCAAGACGGTTAAAATGTATTTTTGATGAATATAATTTCTTAAGAAATTTAAAGGGTATTCATGATCTAAACAACATTTTGAATTTTTTTTTTATATTATTGAATTCATCTATTTTGAGGGTAGTTATAAGTTATAATTTCTATATTAAAAATTCAAAATGATATTTCTGTAAATTGTTAAATGCAAGTTACTATTCCATACAGGAATTTTGATTATATTGAACTTAAAAGAATCTCTTTTGTCAAAAATGTTATTGACTACATTATTGTTAATAAGATTCACGTCTAAGTCCAAGAATTCTGCGATATTAGAGTAAAGGTTAGTTTTAAGAAGGTTGAGATAGTCAGAGTAGAACGTAATACTTGGTTGTATTCACTAATTTTACCAAAAATTATTTGATCATCTATATAACGATAAATCAAGTAAAAATCATTTACAACGTGATCAATTTAAAAAAAATGTAAACACAGGTTCGCTAAACAATTACTAGCTGGACCACTCTGAGGTAATCCGTTGATCTGTTTATAAAGATTCTGATCAAATGCAATGAAATATTCTTTTAATACGAGGTTAACAAGAATATCAAATTTTTCTTTTTTCATTGAAGTATATAATTCATATTTATCATAAATTAACTGTAGAACCTTAATCATCTAGTCAATATCTATAGAATTAAAAAGGCCCTCGAATACAAAGCCATGCATGGAAAAAATTAACATATCCTTAGTAACTCTAGCAATCTCTAAGCTATTTTTAATTATTGCCGTGTTTTGTAAGTTATAAATTAAATTTTGAAGAAGAGTGTTTGTAAGATCTTCCCAGACTTCGTGATATATGTATTGTATCCATTAGTGATACCACGGAATTTTATAGGGCTTTTATGAAATTTTGGTGTGTTAATATATATATTTAAATATATATAAATAAATTAAAAAATTGAAATTATATGAATTTTGTAATACTAAATCTCATTTCAAAATATCAATGGGGAATATAGAAAGTAAAATACCAACGTTTTCAAACAAAATTAAAAAATTTTTATAAAATAAATATTTATAAAATATCCAAGTGCAACCTCGGATTTAGGACCGATAAGTGGGATTAAAGTAGTTTTGATGGCGCGCCAAAACCTTCTTCCTGTTGCAACTTGGTAAGTTTTAATCGGGAAATATCCAATTCTCAAGAATTTTAAATTTAAAAATTTAAAAAAAATAAACTATTCGCCATCGCATTCTGAAAGATATTATAACATTAAAATGTTAAAACTCTAAAATAATTAAGTGCACAATATAATTGAACCTATGAGCACCAAAGATGATGCACCCATCTTTAAAATAGTTGCATAAGATAAGAAATTTAAAATCCGAATGTTCAAATTAAAAATCCTGTATATTCAGAAATGAATAGCGTAAATCATGAAACACTCACCCAAGAGCATCCTATCACTACTTCAGCTCTCGATTTCTGAACGATTTCTCATATTTCCTACAACAATCATCAGTCCTAAATTGCTCAGAACTTTCACTAAGGCCATATCAATCCAAGTGATCCATATTCTCACATTAGAGTTTAACTATTTGATATTAGATGCAAACCAGATTACATGCCCAAAAGTTGCTTGATTGGTAAAAAAAGTTTGATTGATCATAAATAATTTTAAAGTGTAGTCATGTAAATATTGGTCTATGAGTGTTTTAAAATGTAACCTGTGTGTGGAATGTACATATTCTTCCCAGCTGGACCACTAACAAGCTGACTTTGTGGACCTAATGTTGTGTGGTGGAATTGTACATTTCCTAATGTCCATCGTAACCCTTCACAAATTTGCAATTTTATAAGTTTAAAAATATTTTTAAGAAATATTTTTGATCTATGTATTTTCTCAAGAATTTAATGGGATAATCATTCTGTATGCAGCCAAATATAAATTTTTCGATGTTATTGAATTTATCAATATTGTGCGTAGTTAAATTATTTTTTGTAATCAGAAAATTTAAAATTATATTTCTAAATATTGATATATGTAAACAAGTATTGAAGTTTGGTATCTTTATAACATTGAAGTTAAATGCTTCCCTTTTATCATAGATATTGCTATATAATTAGTTGTCAATATAATGATTAAATCTAAATCTAAAAATTCAACTTTGTTCGAATTCAAATTTGTCTGTATTAATTTTAGATATTCCGGATATTATCTTTGTGTGTATATATGTACATATATATATAGAGAGAGAGATAACTTTCTTCATAATATTATAAAAAAGAACATTATGGTGTGTTGGAAGACTAAAATCTTCTTAATATGACGATCTTGAGATTTTTACATTTTCAAATTGTATAGAATTTAACCTTTCTAAAAGTACCCTACTTTAATCTCTAGGGTAATTAGAAGCTATTAAAACTTATTTTTAAATAATTATTGAAACTGGGCTACGCCCATTTAAAATGCGAAAAATGTAAACAAAGTATTTTGTTTTTGCATAAAAGTTGTATGAAGGATGGAAATCAAAACATTTAATCCAAAACTGCTAAAAAAGTGTTTACTTGGAAGTACACGAAATCCCGATGAAAGTACAAACAACGGAATATGGTCTCGTATACTGAAGAAAATATTTGTACAAATAGAAGTACACTGCTCAAAACAATTAATTATAAATTAAAGGATATTGTAAGTTTTACGTAAAATAAAGATATAAGCGAAATTTTTTTGCCGAAAATAGAAAAAGATAATTACAAATGCAAATTTTTCTGATTTTTAATCTGCGAAGTATGCTAATTTTGAGTTCGACGTCAAAAATGTTGCTTCAGCGGCAGCGAATGAAATTTGACTTTCAACTAAAATGAAGACAAGGATGATCGGCATTCAGTGACTGCTTTGTTTCGATGAGTACGATGTCTCAGCGAAATCATTTAACCGATTCAGGAGCTTGGAGAGTTGGTGGTAGATTAGAAGGTGGTCAAACTCAAGCCGAAGTAGCGGAAGCCATTGGAGTGTCACAAAGTGTGATTTCCAGGATCTGGAACCGTTTTTTGGAGACTGGAAGTGCAGGCCGAAGTCTAGGACAAGGTCGTAGACGGGCAACAACGCCCAATGAAGATCGTTATTTAGTGTTAACAGCTCGGAGACACCGAAATATGAACACTACTCTTCTCCAACAACACCTTCGCTCGGCTGCTGGCACCACGGATTCAACTCAGACTGTCCGAAACTGGTTCCATGGTGTAGGTCTGTATGCTCGCCAACCGATGGTATGTGTTAGACTAACATCAAGGCATCGTCGCGACCGCAGGGAGTGGGCAACAGAGCATGTGTACTGGAGGAGAAATGAATGGAGAAATGTTCTTTTTTCTGACGAGTCCCGTTTTTCTGTTCATCCGGACAATCGGCGTATTTTCCTCTGGAGGAATCGTGGCAGTAGGAATAATCCTGCGTTCGTGCACGAAAGTGTCCGATTTGGCGGTGGGGGAGTGTTGGTGTATGGTGGCATCTCCATTGGCGCGCGCACATACCTCTACATCATTCGAGATGGATCTCTGACTACTCGCTGATATAGGAATGAGATCCTCAGACCTATTGTAGTCCCTTACGCTGCAGCAATCGGAGATGACTTCATTTTAATGGACGATAACTGCCGGCTAACCTCATGGAGGATTTCCTTTTCGAGGAAGGAATCGTATGAATGGAATTGTCAGCGTGTTTTCCAGACATGAATCCAATAGAGCACGTTTGGGACGCTCTAGGAACACGAGTTTCCGGCTGCGAACCTCCCCCACAAACTCTCCAAGAACTGGAAAGAGCTCTTCTGGAAGAGTGGGACAGAATACCCCAACTCGTGATTAATAGCCTCATTGACTCCATACCTTAAAGGTGCTCAACGTTGCTGGCCGTCCCTGGAAACCATACCCCTACTGAAAATGATTTCCTTTGAAGAAAACACCTTTTCTTATTCTTATTTTATCATATGCACAAACTGTGCTTTTTTTTCCCTTTTGTACACAAAAGCGCAATAAAATGCATTTTTTTTCTGCCAAACATGTGTAATTTATTCTCATAAAACCTACTACGTCTGTCGACCATGTATCAATGAGCTAAAAAGTTTCCCAGACACAAGATCCACCTAAAACCGCAGTATCCTGTAATTATTTTGAGCAGTGTATTATCATTGAGTACTTAGGATGCAATTTCATCATTTAATATGGAAAATGTATCAAAACCAGAAATATTGAGAAAACGTAATATTGAGCTTGGTGATTACATGCTATAGGCAATGGAGCGAGTCTACAAAAAGGGCTGTTAAAGGCTAAATACTCATGTTTACAAAAAACAAAGGAAATTAGGAAAGAAAAAAAGACTTAAAAGGAAGAGAGGGAGGGATTAAAAAAATGTACATCATTTGGAGTATGGGGTGGAATGTTTTAACAAAGAAGTTATTATACATTTAAGATCATTTATCTCAAAGTGATAGGGGTAGTCCAGATCTTGGAAAGGATAAAAGAGCAGCTTCGGCAAGGTCAGTTTTGCATTTTTCGAAGCTTCTCCTGGTGTCATCAGTCCAATGCACTGTTCTGTGGTCTTTCTTCTTCGCTCCTCTTAACAGTTCATGTAGAGGTGCTTGAGTCTTAGCAGCATCCTTTAGGTATCTTCGGTAAGAGAAACGTCCGTAGGTCATGAATAGTTTCTGGTAGTTTGTAGTTTAAGATAGCTTGAACTTTTTCTGGCAATGGCCTAGAACCTTCTGCCGTGATCAGAAATCCCAAATATTCAACTTGGGCAGCTCCCATCACTGATTTGGAAACATTTATTCGAAGTCCATATTGCTGGAATCTTTCAAATACCATTTTTAGGTGTTCACTGTGTTCCTCTTCAGTAGATGAAGCAACAAGTACATCATCAAGATACGGGAAAACAAAGTCGAGTCCATACAGTACTTCAGTAATGAAACGTTGGAAGGTTGAAGGAGCATTCCTCTGTCCAAAACTCATAGTATTGAACTCGTACAAGCAAAATGGGGTGGTGATGGCAGTTTTTTCTTTGTCTTCCTCAGCAATAGGTATCTGATAATATGCCTTTACAAGATCTATCTTTGAAAATATTTTTTTATCCTTCAGGATGTGATTAAAGTCCTCAATTCTAGGAATTGGATACCGATCTGGTATTGTCTGTGCGTTGAGTCGCCTGTAATCGCCACATGGTCTTAATGTGCCATCCTTCTTATTAACCAAGTGCAATGGACTTGCCCATTGAGATTTTGAGGGTCTAATAATGTCTTTGTCCAGCATAAACTGGAACTCCTGCTTCGCCAGCTTCGACTTATCAGGGGCTAGTTGTCTTGCCTTCGAATAAACCGGTTGGCCAGTTGTTAGGATGTGGTGCTTTACTCCATGTTTAACAACTCTGTTAACCAAGTTTGGCTTGGTTAAATCAGGATACGACTTAAGCAGGTTGAAATACTTGGAGGCTCTATTGACCGTGCTGGATGGTAGCAACTTCTCTTTTAATTGAAATATTTGTTACTCCATCGATTAATTTCCTGTTGTGCAGATCTATCAGCAACTGGAATTTTTGAAGGAAATCAGCACCTATGATTCCTCGCTTAACTTTGGCAATAATAAACGGCCACTGAAATGGGCGTCTTAGGCCTAGATCCAGCGTGAAAATTTTTAGACCATATGTTGGAATTTCAGTGCCATTAGCAGCATACAGTTTATATTGAGAGGCTTGGCACTCAGCTTTCGTTTTTGTCCAAGGGAGGATCGAGACGTCTGCTCCGCTATCCACAAGGAATTGCCATCCGGTTTCTCTGTCCTTGACAAATAACCGGAATTTGCGGCCTAAAATGTCGGCAGCAGGACTCGCCGCCGCGTCTACTGCTGGGATTCGTTTCCCGGCTCATTGAAGCTGCACGGCTGTACGCATTTACCAGGGAGGCACTTCTTCCCGAATCGGAAATGGTAGAAGCAATATTTTCCCTGAGGATTGTATCGGCGCCTTGATTTGCTGCGACTTCTACTCCTCTGATGGTGATGAGGGCTAGGGCTCCGGAATTTCCGTTGCAGCTTTAATGAGGCAATTTGGCCTTCAAGGGTGGCTATTTTAGCCATGAGTTGATCCACTCCTGCGGAATCCTGCACCGCTGCGATATCTACTGTTCTCGGCGCCATCTCTACGATCTTGTCTGCCATCGCCGCTATTTTGTCGAGGTGTTCTTCATTGACAATTACAATGCACTTAACAGAATCTGGCATTTTATCCAGCCATAGTGTGCGCAACGCCTTTTACGAGACATCGGTACCAGCGAGGGCGCGCATTTTTCTTAGCAGTTGACTAGGCAACATGTCACCTAACTCAATCCCCGTGAGAAGACGCTTGATTTTTTTTGTTTTCGCTTTCGACGAATATCTTCAAAAGACGTTCCTTTGTAGCTGAATATTTGTTGGGGTTAGGATCTTTTACAATGTCCCAGATATCTTCCAACACCCTCGGTTCCAGTTGAGCCACGAGGTGACTAAACATCGTCTCCTCCGAAGTAATCCGGCAAATCCTGAACTGCGCTTCGACCTGATAAAACCATATCTCAGGTTTGTCGAACCAGAACGGCGGTATTTTGATGCTGACACCGCTTGCTTCGAACTTTTCAGCTTCTGTCATATTGAATAATCCAGTTAACAATCAATAAATCCAGGGTCACCAGTTATTAGGTGCTTCGTTCAACACTGGCAGCAAGCTATGTCACACGTTGTACATAAATGCCACGTTTTAAGTATTTTATAGTTATGTTGCAGTTAAGCATAATATAATTGATACTACTACACAAGTAAAAATATAAAAACAGAAATATAAATTATGAAGATCATTTTAAAAATTAACAGAAATTAAATGCATTTATATAAAATAAGTTTAACAATTATTATTTAAGTTTAACATTTATTTGAATAGAATTAATTTGCTATCTTGCCCATACCACGTTTCGCGGATTCGAAAAACAATTTACAGGTGCAGCCATCTAGCGAGAGAAAATCTCTACAAAAACTGCCCTTTACACATTATTAAAAAATTCAAAATTAGCTAAAAGCTTGTTTCAGCATAATGAGAAAGGTGTACTTTAATTGTTTGAAAATTTCAAGCATGCACATATAACATATTTTGAGAAAAAGCACATTGAAAACTGCTAATTGAAAAGTGTCGGTATAGAGGTTTCCGACTCTTCTTAATTTAGGTTGTTGTGTTGACATGACAACATGAGTCAAAAAACCTTGAGTGATAAAAATTAAAACACATGAAGTTCATTAATTTCAGCATTACACAACTGCTTCTTATGAAAATTATCAATTGAATATTAATCTCAATTGTACTGTCATTTAGTCTGGAACGTAATTCTGTGCAAAAATTACCAACTGTAACAAACGCTCTTCCGGCATTTATGCTATTTGTTGGTACTGTTAGCAATGCGCGATATACTTTTTCGAAGTATTTACCTCTAAATACCTCATATTTGAATAAATCGGTTTATCCTCTAATGGTTTTGAATATAGCTGCTTTCTGTACTTTACTTTGGTTTATTAATTTTTTTTATTTATCGCTAATTCTAGTTTTTGTTCAAGGGACAATTCCTAACTTCAGTATCGATTAGTGACATCGTCATCTTCGATATCTGTCCCGAATTCTTCTGAATGTGGACAGTTTTGTGGATAAAAAGTTTTAAGAATGTTTACTATAAACGTAATCACAATTGATTTGCTTAGTCTCTTTTCTTCTTTCTCATTTTTAAAATCATTATAATTATATAAATACCGTAAGACATTCTTCATTTCGGTACATCTTTCTTCTGTGCGATTTTTTCAATGTAGTATTTAATTCTTCAGATAGTGATGTGTGCTGTTCTTTCAGTGACTACAACATTGAATTTATTGTTGCATTAGCTGTTAATAAACTAGAATATCTCCAACACACACACACATAATACCTCAACAGCCATTTTAATTGGAAATAGAGCTGTTACAGTTCTGGATGTTAAGTCGAATTCAATGTTGAAAAATTCATTTGCTGGTCGATCATTGCCTTTTTGAATGGATTTTTCAGTTTCAAAACTCATTCCATCATTAGGTGTAAACTGTTACAACGTGTTGTAGAATCTAATGCTAACATATCTTATATTTTATTTTCAGTTAGTATATATTTTTGTAATATATCATTTTTGAAAAGGGGAACGTTTAAATATCTTAACAATTTTTCAAATTTTATTAATTATAGAAAGCAATTCTTGATGAGTTAATATTTAATTTTCATTAACAATATATTCAACAATTACATTACGATTATCTTCATTGTCAGTATCACTCTTCAAAGTCGGAATCAGATGTTTCTGTATCCAAAGTATTTGAATTGTTCTGTTCCTTATTTTTTTTGGTATAAAACATCTACTACTCCTAATTGAATTCTGTGAGCATAGCTCAATTGCTGATTTGCCCCAATCAACTTTCCAACTTCTATCATAACTATTGTTCCAACAGTCGTTAAGGGTACAATATCTTCTTTCAGGGATAAACCATGTTTCGCTAATTTATATTTAAACACTTCCACACATTTTTCGGCTGGCATACTTTCCGAGACATGTGTAAGTCCTATATTCCAAAACTTTTTTTTCTGAATGAATATTTATATTTAAAAAGCGGCTCTTTCTTCACCCATCCATTCATCAAATGTAAGACTAAATTTTTCACCATTTAGTTTTAACTGTATTTTCTCGTGTTTCAAAGAATTGTGAACACCGTTAATGTAGTTTATAACAGTTCTTATAGTATTAATTGACGTTGGTTGATTTTTAAAACCTCTAACGGATAACGATTTTCTTAATTCAGTAGTACAAAACACTCGAAACGGCAAACCATCTAATGCTGTGATTTTACTTATAATTTCATCCAAAATACGTTTTTGAAGTTCTAAAATCCCTGACGGCTTGGGCTTAGAAACCGTGCTTAAATTTGTATTTTTATCGCAATTAGATTCTTTCCTCTTTAGCAAATTTGTTTCATTTTCTGTTTTTAAAGGTGTATGGAGGCCGCTTTTACTTCCCCCATTCATTTTAATAACTTTAGAATATTTTTTACACTGTGCCAACATATTCTTTTCATTATATAAATAATGAAACCAAACCGAAGTATTATAAACTGATTTTTTATGTTACTTAAAGTTATTATTATTAATTATTATGGATTATTATTTATGAGTATATATATAATGAATCTGAAAAACAATTTGAAACCTGAAGTAGGATATGCAAATAAAATGTGAATAACAAACTCACCAATTAAAAAAAATATCGAAATATTACGCATTTTTTTCAAGTGTACAACCTTGATTTCTCAGTTATGAATATCAGACTATGAAACCTGCTCGAGTGCAGTATCACTCTAAGCTGTAGTAGAATAGGTTTGGCCTTGGATGATTCACATATTTTATACCTTATTTTGATTGTAAGATACACAACTTTGTATTCACAGTTTCATTAATTTCGTCTGTTAAGGAGACATTGTAGTAACAGGTGTTGACGGATGAAGCAAGGCAGGAATACATCCAAATACAAATTATTTACTCTATTTACACAAAATTCGTACCAGTACCTTAGAAAAATTTGATATTTGTTTATTCGCTGAGTCTCTCTGTCGTCATTAATTTGGCCTTGTTGAAGACTGAATTTTTCGAGTGATTCTTATCATGATAAAAGAGCTATTATATCAAAATACGATGTACAAAAAACATTTTTTATTATTGATTATATCATATAGAATACTTCTCACGGAAATACATTTGTTCAAATCTTCCGATACCGAAACAAATTTAAGTGTATTTAAGCTAGTTATTTTATAATTTTTCTTTTATTTATATCAGAAGAGGAGAAATGAAATTTCTTTAAATATAAATTTACATTTTAATTTCAACGTAAGGAGTAGTGGAATAATTTTTGAAGGCAATGTGAAGAATAGAATTTTGAAACTTAAGATGATTATTTCTGAAAATTATTTTACTTAAAAATTCTTTATATGGTTAAGGCGAAAGAAATTTTAGAAGTTACTAGATAGACATATGGCGAGTAATAGTTACGCGAAATAATTTTCCGTATTTTTCCAGGGCTATAAAAATAGAGCAAGAGAGATATGTTATAAAATATTAAAAACCTCTGATTTACTTTTATTTGTTCAATTTAAATTCAATTTTCTTTGTACAGAATAAAGTAATTTCTCCTTCCCTTTTGTCATTTTATTGGATTTTTTTTCATTTTCCAAAACACACCAATTTTTCTTTAGTCTATTTTTCCCATTAAAAAATACAATGTTTTATTTCTTTTTCTAAAAAAAAAATTTCTTCAATACTTAATGAATATCACACTACTATTATTTTAGTCTTACTAATTATTATAGTTTTACTATTCTTTTATTTTTATCTGAAGTTATATTTTTCAACTATACATTTTTTTTAAACTTGGAATCTTTTCTTAAAAATAAATATCCTTTCTTTACAACCCTTAATTTTTGTTCGTATTTATTCCAAAAAAGATGTAATTTTTTAATTCAATTCCCTTTTTCTAACTTAAAAAGAAAGATATTTTTTATCATTTTATTTATTTAATTTTCCAACAATATAAATATTCATGAAAAATGAGATGCTCCTTCTTTATTCTACTAAAACAAAAGAATTAAGTTTATTTATTTTTTTTTCTTTTTGAAAATATGTTGTTTCTGAAAATACTTAGTATTTATTCAAGATTACTCGAATTACTGGAAATGTTTGCCGCGCAACCAGCAAATACAACTATAATGTTAAAAATAACGCTCAGCGATCGTTGATGTTGTTTCTGAAAAATGATTTGTAGTATTGACTTTATATATATATATATATATATATATATATATATATATATATATGACATGTTTCGAGCCACAGAGAGAGAGAATCAGTCTTAATTTTTTAAAAATTATCTTTATTTGATGAAATCTGTACAAGTTCTGATGCTGAGAGAATAAAAACGCCACAGCGAAATCTAAGGGTTTTACCACTTAAGCCATATATGTGAAGTACCTCTTACTTTATTATATATACTTGAAAGTTAATGCTGACTAATAGGGCTATCAATATAATGATTTGGGATTAAAAATGTTTAGAGGTTATGCCATCTGTTTCGGAGAAATAATTGGGGGATTAATTTAATACTTGAAGATGTACTGAAAAATAAAAGTTAAGTGCTATATAGGGAATTTAATTTTAAATCTAATTTTATTATCATATCATATATATATATATACCATACATTTTTATATGAAAAATTCATTTATTCTGAAATTAAAGAAATAAAGTATCAAATTCTAAGAAAATTGCTTGTAAATTCCTTAATAATTGTCCTATTGAATCCCATTCTTCTTATTTTTTTCGTAAACGGAATACATTCAAAACTCGTAGATTAAACCAGAATAAACGAAAAAATTCCAAAACTATTTAATTAAAAGAATTTATAATTTCAGAGGATATTGATTGTTATGAAATATACAAAAATTTGAAGGCATTCTCTTTGTAAAATTAATTTTATCTCATTTCATATGATGTATATTATTTTTTTATTAAAAATAAAACACTACATCATTTATCTTTTTTTTTTTTTTAATTTCTACTTTTAGCTTACATTCTTTTTATATTTATATATTTATCTTGTTCAAGTTTACAATCGCGAGTTTATAAAATACTTTCTATTCATCCAATCAAATTAATATTAATTTTATAAACTTATAGTGGATCACACTTGATGCTAATACAGTTCTTTTTTAAATATTAAGTGCCTAATTAAACTTTAGTTTTCTGAATTTTAAATTTATTCTGATTTCTTTCCGTCGTAGTAGCAATTAGCTGCAACAGATGGCGCCAGTACGTCTTTCTAACAAACTAGGAATTGAAGTTAATTATATATATATATATATATATATATATATATATATATATATATATATATATATTACTTTTTATAAACTATTTCATATATTCGTGCATTGTTAAAGAAGTTATAATGATTTGTATTAAAAATTAGATTTTTATGAAACACAAAGTAGATTAACCGAAAACTCTCTTTTTAATACTAAACATTTCGAAAAGAAAATGCTTATAAAGCATTTATAAAGTGGTACCGTAAAATATTTTAATCACTCTAAGATGAATTAGGAGATAAGAGCCTCATTTGAAGTTTCAAAAATCCTTAATTATTTAGATAACTACTTCTCAAACTTTCAATATTTGCGACACAATTTGAATCAATTTTCATCGCCTCCCGCCACCCTCCATACAATAACAATCAATGTAATAATAATCTACATCTACGCTAAAGCTACAATACGACCTTAATTATAAACCTTAATGGCTTATAAAGTTATTTTTAAGTTATAAATATTTTTTAAGAAAGTTAGTTTAAAGTAATAGGGAAAGTATTGTTACGTTTTTCCTTCTAAATTTTAAAGTGGAACAGACAAAATAGAAAAAGAACTTAGTGTGTTAATTTCTTATATTAAAGCTTCCCTTGAAGAACATTGCTCTGCAAGACAAGACTATGGGAGTCACTAATAATTATTAAACTTGTTCTTAATTTAGTATTGAAAAATTAATTTTTAATTATATTGTACAGTAATGAGACATTTATAAGTACACTAGCCGTTACTGACCCGCTTCACTGGGTATTTCACGATGTTGTACATATGTATACTGTTTACATATATATTACTTATATGTAAACAGTATACATATGTAAACAGTATACATACTAGCATTAAGAATTCGATTGTATCGAAAAATATATTTGTAGCTGTTACACTCTCGCCCCTTGATATAAAAAGAACATAAATTATAATATTTCATTTCTATTTATATCTAAAATAGAAGGAGAAAGATTTTTTTCGGTCATTTAACCTAATAATCAAGTGGATTTCCACCAAAGTGACTTTCCCTGGATCTCTAATCCATAAAATAAACATGCGTGCTAAATTTCAAGTCTAAATCTAACAGAGCAAAAATGGAATTTTTATCATCAATACCTCTTTGAGAGCACTCTTAGCGGATTCCAATTCAACAAAAAAGAAGCATGGAAACCAAATTTTATTATTGTAGTCTTAGCAGCTCGAAAACGGGAATTTTGTCTATCAATACGCCCCAATAACTCTCCCCGCTTCCCCCTGGAGTTGATTTCCGTAAAATCCATTCTTAGTGGAACTTTATTCAACTAAAGAAAAAAAAAGTGCTCAACAAATTTCAAGTAAATGAGTTAAATTCAAAAACAGGAATTTTTCTATAACACGCCTTAATCCCTCGCAAACCCACTCCTTTGGGGGTCCGTTTTCTCAAAAATCTTTGTAAAAGGAACTTTATTCCGTGAGCGGATTATACCGTCTAATTTTCAAGCATGTGGTTCTATTAGTTGAAAAGCGGAAATATTTATCTATAACGCCCATTAATCTCCCTCAGTGACCCTTGGGGATCAATTTTCCCCAAAACTATTTTGCAGCGGATCTGTACACCATGAAAGGAATTCGTTTACCAAATTTTAAGACTGTACGTCTAATAGTTTAAAAATGGAAATAATTACGTATAATGCCCCTTAAGCCCCGCTACGCCACTTAGGAAACGATTTTCACAAAACCCATCTTATATAGCAGATCTCTACTCAGTGAATGGAATCTGCTTACTGAATTTCGAGATTGTACGTCTAATAGTTTAAAAAGGAGTTAATTGCCTATAACGCCACTTAATTCTCTACAACGCCACTTGAGAGTCAATTTTCACAAAAACCATTCTGTAGGGGATCTGTACTCTGTGAAAGGAATCCGCTTTCCAAATTTCAAGACTGTACGTCTAATAGTTAAAAATGGAAATAATTATGTATAACGCCCCTTAAACCCTCGCAACGCCACTTAGGAAACGATTTTCACAAAACTCATCTTATAGCGGATCTCTACTCAATGAATGGAATCAGCTTACGAAATTTCGAGATTTTACGTCTAAAAGTTTAAAAAAGGAGTTAATTGCCTATAACGCCACTTAATTCTCTACAACGCCACTTGGAAGTCAATTTTCACAAAACCCATTCTGTAGGGGATCTATACTCTGTGAAAGGAATCCGCTTACCAAATTTCAAGACTGTACGTCTAATAGTTTAAAAATAGATATAATTATGTATAACGCCCCTTAAGCGCCCTCATCGCCCCTTGGAGGTCGATTTTTGTAAAAATCATTATGTAGGGAATCTCTAGTTTATGAAAGAGATCTGTGTACCAAGTTTCACGACTTAACATCGAATAGTTTAGTAAAGGAAATAATTATCTATAACGCCCCTTAAACCCTCGTAACGCCCCTTGGGGATGGAACTTTGCAAAATCCGTTCTTAGCTGACGTCTACATCATGAAGGGAACCTACCTACCAAATTTAAAGTTTGTAGGTTTAATAGTTCCGGAGATATCGTGATTAGTCAGTCAGTGAGTCAGTGAGTGAGTGAGTCGCTTTTCTACTTTATATATATAGATTACATCAGTCTTATGCATATTTCATTGTTTATTATGTCAGAATGTATCTTGTTTTGCTTCCTTTAATTAAATTAATAATTTTCTTTAAAAATAATCTTTCATTTTTGTCTTTTTGATATCCTCTCGCCCCAAACGTGTAATAATTGCGCTCCTGTAGGAGTAAATTTAGATTGTTAAAAATTATTTGTGTTTACGGGGACTTGGTAACCTAAAAATCAGAAACCTATCGTTTTTTTTTTTATTTTCATTTAATCTTATTATTTGCATTATTATCTTTCGATTGATATATCACTTGTGCATGTCGGAAAGTTAGAAGTTGAATAAAACTTCATTTGAAAACAAATTAGGCAATTCAGCCCCACCCCCTTTTAGAAAAAAAAAGCTAAAAAAAAATGCGTTATGATAAAAAAATCTATTTTATAAATAGAAATAATAACTATAAAAAAGAATGTGTAGTATTAAAAGCAGAATATTTCCGAGGCAATACAATAATGTAATTTTTCTTCCTTGTGAAATGTGTGCATACAAAATTTTTAAATTAAGGCATTTTATATTAATAATTTTATAATTTCAGTTCTTTTTCCTGATATATTTTTCATACAAATGAAATACTTTAGTATTATAAGAAGAAAAACAGCTAAAATTTCTGTCGTGACAGAAAAAAAAATTTTTTTAAAGTTTTTCTTGAGTTTTCTTGTGCAATTAGTACTCTCTAAAAGTTGATCATTTATAAAAAATGTGTGGGTTGAAAACATATGAAAATGCAACTATTTTAAAGAAAAACGTGTAACTAATATCTTAAAATGGTATTTTAAGTTTAAATCAGCTTATAATAATTATTTTTTCAGAATTATAAACTTTAAACCTGTTTTTCTCAGTTTGTCTTTTTCGAAACCTGAGCGCATTCAAAATGCTACTCCTTCGACAATTATTTACCAATCACTTCCATTTTTTCCCTGCTTGTTAAAAATAAAGCATGTAATAACATTAGGGATCCGTTTTGCTATAAACTGAATACTTTAAAAAAAATGTAAGGCATGTTGGCTTTTTCGTTGATTTTTAGCCTGTATATCAGCATTTTATTTTTTTTCTCGAAAACGAATGAAGTTATTCTAAAATCGATCCCTAAAGTTGTTAAGAACATCCATAAGAATATTATAAAAAAATTTCAGGTCAAAAAATTAATTTTTACAAAAGGAATAGAATTTTAAAATTTTCCCAATTTTCTTCAAAAAATTAAAATTTTTAAAATTGTGTGAATAATATATGAAATTTTCATCTGGTAACATTTTCTTGAATAGAAAAATTGTATAAAATGTTAAAATATAATTTTTAAATACGTAAATAAGGAAGTTTGCTCAAAGGGTGCCAAGTCCTCTTAACTATTAATCATCTTGATATTATTCAATTACTAATCAATAACATTACTTTATTAACCAATATTTACTTCCCTTAAATAGGAATCTGGTTTCAATAACTTTAATTGTGCTTTAAAACATAACGTTTAGTTTTTTTTATGTAAATATGGGTCATCTAGGACTGTAAAATACTTTTTCATTAAGAGCTAATTCATTTAAGGTATCCGACTACGTTCGAACCCGTGATTTTCAAAAGCACATAAATGGATAATTTTCATGATATTTAGTGTGACTTAGATTAGAATATATGCATAAAATTGTTTTAAGAACATTTTGACAAAAAAAAATATTTACATATAATATTTTGGCAAAAATTTAACTTAGAATAATATTTTTTCCAAATGTTCTCCTTTTGTGAAAAATGCTTCTATTATAATAATGATTTGCCTGTATATAGCTCAGACTTCTGTACAGAGGCTCAACTAGAATTTTTAAAATATATAACTTAGAAGTGGGTTTATTCATATTTTACGACAACAGAGGGGAGAAATTTTAAGAAAAAAACGCCAATAGTTATTTCAATGGGTAGTAACCCTAAAAATAATGTGAATTTTTCAAAAATTCTAGTTGAGTCTCTGTAAAAATGTCTGACCTATACAGAGGCAAAATATTATTATAATAGAACAATTTTTCACAATAGGAGAACATTTAGAAAAAAGATTATTCTAAGTGAATTTTTCGCCGAAATATTACATTTAAATAATTTTTTTTGTCCAAATGTCCTTAAAAACAATTTTATGCATGTATTATAATTTGATTGACACTAAATATCATGAAAAATATCCATTTATGCGCTTTTTAAAATCACGGTTCCGAACTTAGTCGGATATCTTAAGCTAAAAAAGTAATTAAAGCAGCGTCTATCAAACTGTGAGGCGCGAGCATATGGAAAAGTCGAAAGCAAAAGATTATTTAAAACGATTATTTATAAAAATTATTAATTTATTGAAAGTAAACTAATAATATGGCATAATGCATACATGATATGCATGCATTATGGCATAATAAAAAATAAAACACATTTACACTGATATAATACACTTCCAAGTGCATCAGTACCGCACAATGTATTTTATAGTTAATTTAACAAAACTAATTTAAGAATTTTAATAATTACCGATGACCCGATGGCCTTGTCATATGTAAAATTGCATTCAAATATTAAGACTTAGCTGAATAATCTGAACAGTTTATTATTATTCCTGTAACTGCTGAATTAATGTTACGCGATTCCATTCCCATCATCATCGTTTCCCACATATGCCAGCGGATGTTTTGTATTGGAAGGGGGGAAGAAAAGGAATAAAAAATAGCTAATCCTCTGAAATAAGTACGTCCTTAGCAAAAATTGGCAAGGTACTTTTATTGCATTTCAAAGCCTTCGTAAAATCCTTATGGATAGCAGTGCACAGAAAAGATCGTACTTCAGAAAGACGTATATATACGTCAAGGAGCAATTGACGCTTTGGCTGAGCGAGACGTTTATGTACGCAGGTGGCACTTAAGAGGTTAAAAGCGTATTGTAGCTTTAGTGTTAAAGTGTATTATTGAATTAAATACACTGTTATTGTACACAAAGGGGGGTGATGAAAATTATGATTGAATATTGGGTCACAAACATTGAGACTTTGAGAAGCACTTACAGTAATATTTGTGTGATATTTAAGAAAAGATGAGAAGCAATGTAAAAAAGATTTTACCTGTTGTCATTAATAAAAAATTGCTAAATTTATTAGATTAAGTGCAATAACAATTTTTTATCTCAAGGTAATATTATAAAAAGAATGCTACATTGCTTCCACTCTAATAAAATAACCGACGAACTGACTACATTGGCTACTTACTATCAAACTTGAATGGATTTCTTGAAGGCATTAAGCCAGAAAACATGGGGAAACTTTTGTGAATTACAAAAACTCTGTATACATTTATCCAGCCAAATACAAGTCAGCTTCTCTTCAAAAGATCTCACAAAACGTTGTTTATTAGAATTTATAATAAAATCGGGGAAACATATTCTAAGTAAGTACATTTTACAATACATATTAGAATGAGTTAGAAACACTCATTTCAAAACAATTTCCCAGTAATTCGAGAGTTTCTAAATTTAACTACGGTCTAAAATCCATTCCCTATCTTGATCTCCTGGATCCTAATTTGCGATAATAAATATACTGTCTCACTGCATTTCCCTTACATAGAGTAATAATTTACTTATTAAAACTACATTCATTTTGTACTCGAAACTCGTGTTTTCCTTCACTCCTACGTTCCATTTGATTTAGTTAGAGAATAGGAACATATTTCGTGGTAAGTAGCTGTAATGAATGAGTATTGCTTCACAACAAGTGAGTTGTATGGAATGCTAAACTACGTCAATTATGACCTTTTGACCTTCAAACCTGCTGAAATAATAATGAAAACGAACGAAATGGAAATAAAGTAATTAAGAGAAAAAAGAAAAAGTTCGCGTGAAATGTTTTAAAATGAAATGGAGTTGTTATTAATAAACAGGGATAAGAGATAGCGAGTCATTAAGTGATATATTGAACGCTTTCAAAAATAAATATCAATCTAATAATAGAAAATGAAAATTAATTTTTTTAAGGATTTTATTTTCTTCTGTGTTTGAAGATTAATTCAATTTTGATTTTAAAATATCCAACTATGTTCGGAACTATGATTCTAAAAATGCGTATAAATATTATTTTTTTATATTTAGTGTCACCTGAACTATAATAAACATACGTAAAATTGTCTTAAGATTATTACTACAATAAAAAATTATTTGAATACAAAAAAAAGAGAGAGAATGACATATTTTTAAAACATTCTCCTTTCATAGCAAATACTACTGTAATAATAATATTCTGCTTATATATAGATGCGACTTCTTTCCCGAGCTTAAACTAGGAGTTTTGAAAAATTCACGTTGTTTTCAGAGTGATAATCAATTGAAGCAAAATAACCGATGTTTACTTTTTTTAGTTTCTCTACATTGATGTTATTGTTATAGAAACAATTTTCATAGAAGAATAATGTTTTGAAAAAAAATATCATTATTTCTTTATTTTTAGCCACAAAATTTTTATTTTTTATTGCAATAATATTCTTAAAACAATTTTATATGTATATTTGTATTCAGGTGATACTAAATATCAAAACAGTAATTTATTTATAGCGTTTCCATAGCCACGCTTCGTACGTAGTCAGATAATTTAAATAACCAATAAAAGTGCAATAGTGTTAAATGTCATATACAAAATACATTACAGTTCAGGTATGGTAGATGAAAATGACAATACATAATGCTCATTCTAATAAAAATGCATACTTTGCTTAAATCTGGTAAACTGAAATGAAAAACAACATACTTTGAATATATAATTTGTTTTCAAAGATAGAAAAGGTTTGTCAGAAAAATTAATCTGCAAAAATTAGTTTCTTCAGGGAAGGAATTGTATAGCTTTTTAATTTTCTTATAAATGACTGGAACCAAATAAAAATTTTACGCAAAATATGTTGCCAATTTCTCTCTTTCATTTAAAAGTACACGAACTATTTTGGTAGAGTCTATTTCATTACCTAGAGGTATTTATTACGAAGCGTTTTTAAGATTTAAAAAACAAATGTTTTTAATACTTATGTAAATATGCTCGTACATCAAGATTTGCAAGTTAAAATACTTGTTTTTCATGCAATTAGAATTGAAGAAAATAAAATTTATCCCAAAGGAAGCAATATTTATCTTAAAAAAAAAAGACTATATTTGAATGCAGTAAAATTTGTTGAAATATATAAATAAGAACATACACTTATTTATTTTTTTATTTCAGAATGTAATTTATCAAAAATTTTAAAATAACAGAACATTTACTACAAAGCATTACCTTTAAGAAACTGGAGATTATATTTAGGAAAACTGAATAAATAAAAGTTTAAAGAAAGAAGTATTTTCCCATGTTTGAATTTTTAACAAATGCGTTTATTTCAATTCAAATAATTCAAAATAATTGGCTCTTTTAGGATATTAATGAATTCTGAAGCCTTAAACTGCTATGGAGGTCGTATTAGCTTCATCTCTTCTTAAAAAGACAATGTATTGCAGAAAGAAAACAAACAAATATTCACTTTAATGGTGTAAAAAAGTTTGTCTTATATATAAATAAACTTACCACTGAAGTTTTAGCAGTACGTGCAGTTTATATATATATATATACATATTGTATATATTTTAAACTGAGCTGTACTTCATTTTGGTTATACTGTCTTCACTGGTTTAGGTTTATAACTATTGGTATATATTATTATGGATTATACATACACTGGTGTGCAAAAATTAAGGACGAGACGGTTTTTTCAATATAACTTTGTACAAAAGCTTTCCAAATCAACACATTTAAACCGTAAGATCCCCAATACGTAAGGACATGTGTAATGTAAGCAACACTTACTAAAAAGAGAAATCAGAGGGATAAAAGATGCTTGATTGAAAAAGTAGCATGGAGCGCAATGCGACTAAAGGCCGAAACATCCCTGTGATGGGTATCCAGCAAGAAACATCCGGTCTTTAGTAGGGGATATGATCTCCCCTGACTGCTAGGCAGGTTTCACAGCGTCTGCAAATGCTGAGAATGAAGGTGTCAATGAGTTGTTGAGGCATTGCTGCCCATTCGTCTTGCAGCGTCAATCGAATCTCCCGAATCGTTACTGGTGGTAAGGTACGAGCTGCCAAGCGTCTGCCTAGAAAATCTCATACATGCTCGATGGGATTGAGATCCGGAGATCGTGCCGGCCAATCCATACGTTCAATATCCTCACTCTCTAAGAGCTGTTCGGCAGCTACTGTGCGATGACATGGTGCATTGTCGTCCATGAAAAGGAAATGCAGACCCATAGCGCCTCTAAAAAGACGCACATATGGAAGAAGAATCTCGTTACAATAACGGGTCCCGTTGACTGAACCTGCGTCGAAGATGTGGAGGTCTGTACGACTACCAAGCATGATGCCTCCCCAAACGAGAACACCGCGACCTCTATACCTGTTCCTTTCAATGATGTTCGAGGGATGATTGCGGCTTCCCCGCTCTCTCCAGATGAGTATGCGATGAGAATCGCTACTCAAATTGAATCTGCTCTCATCTGTAAAGAGTACTCGTCCCCATTCATTGTCTCTCCAATTCCGGTGTTCCCGGCACCACAGAAAACGCCTTCTCCGATGGGCAGGCGTTAAAGGTACACACCGAACAGGGCGTCGTGCAAACAGACCACCACCGTGCAGTCTTCTGGGCACGGTAAAACGCGATATCGGTCGTCCAGTCGCCTGTGTCGTGTGTCTAGCGATTCTCCCGCTGTCTGCCGCCTGTTTCTTCTGGCCTGTAAGCCAATGTACCGGTCATCTGCGGGTGTGGTTCCTCGTGGACGCATCTCGTGGTTACGACCACTACTGAACCCCCGGATAGCTGTTCCTGTGGTTTGAAATTGTCTGCAAAGTCGTGAAACGTTGCTGCGAGCAATTCGGAACTCTGCAGCCACACTTGTCACACTGCGGCCTTCCTCCAACTTCCCAATGTTTCGACCTCGGGTAAAGCATCCAGATGTCGTCCAACAGATTCATTATTCGCCATTTCTCGCTGAGGCAGCAACTCGGTGTGATTTTAACTGCTATACGGCGTGCAATCTCTTTGCCAGAAATACTGATCTTACTCCGACAACATGCTTTATATTACTCAGACACTCCCCCATTACGTCTACCTGCATATCTGCGCATGTGCTACCGTACATCATCTTACTTAATCTCCTGATTGGTCTTTCTGTCCGCTCTGCCTCTTCGTTCAGCTGATATGCTAATTTTTCGACTTCGTCCTTAATTTTTGCACACCAGTGTGTATATATATATATATATATATATATATATATATATATATATATATAGACAAATCTTTTACAATAAAATAATAAAAGACAAATTGTAATCCCTACAAAGCTAAGAACGAATGAAAATGGATTTTTAAAACTTACTAGCTGCATGGCGTGGTGTTGCACGGGCTTTCTCTTTCCCTCATGACATCAGCATCTGTGTGTGTGTGTGTTTATACGCGCACAATGTGAGTTATTTCTAAAATTATGTCATTAAATTTCCCTTTTTCGAAATTTGTTCAATTCCACTTATTTTTGATTTAAGACAGGTTTCTTTTCCCTCTCTATAACACGGGTTTTATGAGTATAAAATTACTGTTCTCGATTTCCCACCCCCTCACAGATAAGATATAGCTTCAAATTTCGATGTATGACTTATAAAAAACAATATTGCGTTAGTTAAAATATTATTAATGTGAAGTAATAAAAAGAAAATGATTCTGATGATAAGACTAAAACAAAAAACGTTTATCATTTTTTAATAATAGTTCTTTTCTTAGAATATAAAATAATAAAATAGATTTCAGATTTTCATGAATCAATCAATCGTTACATATAGTTAACTTAAAATGTCTCTAAAATGTATTTTGATCCAAAATAATAGACGATGTACTTTTTAATTAACAAAGAATTAATTTCGTAATGAAATAATAGAAATAATCCTTTTAAAAAAACATATATATATATATTTATTAAAATCAAATTTCTATAAGTAATAAATGAAAGAAAAATTAACAGATAGCTATTGAAATGATTGCTTTTTTCTGAAAGTTTGATTAAACATATAATTATATAAGTGAGAAAAAAACAGAATGGGGAAAAGCCTGTATATTATATATTATATATATATATATATATATATATATATATATATATATATACATGTACTGAAAAGAACATTCAAAAAAAAAAAAAAAAAAACTATCTGATAAAAACATTTTGATATATTTTTTTAATTTTATGGTTTTTCATTCCACTGTGTTTAGTAAATTATTTAAACACGTATTTGACTAAAAGTATGTTATACAAAACTAACATTCTCATTATTTCGTAAAAAAAAAGAAAAAAAAAACATCATTCAGAATTGTGGCGAATTAAAAATATATAAGAATAGAAAATGTAAAATGGCTTGAGATTTATTTATATATTCATAGTATAAAATCATTCAAAAAGAAAATATACTTTGTGGTAAAAATATTTTTCAAAATTGTTAAGGTTTTTTATTCCACTCTTCCTTAATAAATCATTCTTTAAGAATGAAGAAAACTATCAGTTGTGTCTTGCACTCTTAAAAACATTTATCTGTAATGTGTAATGTATTGAATACTGCTATAAATATCTAATAAAGTAAGTGATTACAGTGCATAAAGCAGCAAAATTTCCCTTTAAAAAAACCGCGAAAAGTGTGACCTTCGCCATTGCGCATGCGCAAAACTTTCACCCGTATCATTTTTAATTAATATAATTTTAACTAGTTGAAATATTGGAATATAAATAGTCAAACTGGCTTTCTCGGATCATTCCTTATCTTTTGGTACCTTTGGCGAGTTTCTGCATCGTGTGAATCCTGAGAAGATAGACACACATAGAAATATAGTCAGATAGATACATTTGTTTACCTACGAATTTAAGTAGTGTAGACTAAAAGCCACCAAAATATAAGAAAACATTTAAAAAGTCAAAAGACAAAAATGGAAATATATTATGTTTCTAGAGCTGTCAATTATTTAGAACAATTAAATAGGGTTAAGCTTGCTTTACAGGATCCAACTTTTCCCATTTAGGAGAAAATTTCGACATAATAGAAAGTGAAGAAAAAACTCAGAAAGTAAATAGAAGATAAGCCTAATAATAGCAAGTGCAAGCGGAAGGACTAGTTATAACAAATAAAAGTGATTTGAATGCGTATTGTATTGATGTACAATGTTGCATATTTAAACAAACTATAAACTAACTTACATTTTCTGTCAAGGGGTTTTAATCCATTATGGTCTTCAGTTCCTCCAAGACTTTGCGTTATAATTAATGTTTAGATTACCACCAAACGGAAAATAAGCACAATTTTATTTCCCTAAATCTGAAACATCTGCGTTTTTAAAACAGGATGATGCAATCTTACATCACCCGCGTATACAGACTAATCAGAAGAGACTTTATGGGAAACGACATAATTATTACAGTTTTCGGTTGTCCAAGACCATAAAAGTTTGAGATCAAAGGAATGAACAGATAAATACTTTTTGTGTGTTACTGCCCTGTCTGCGTCACTGTTTGTTCTTCTGTGCATTTCATGTTGTCGGCTTTACCAGAGTTAAATCAATATCTGTGATTTTAAAATAGTAATTGGTTTCCTCATTAATCCATTCAGTGACTTCAACAATGGAATTAATTGCTTCCATCAGCAAAAAATGTCTTAATTCTGAAATCTTTTCATACATATAGATATGTGTGTGTCTGTCTGTGTATAATAAATATTTTTGTCAATCCGACAAAAAATTATACATTATTTAAGAATAGAGCTAGTAAATCCTCAAAGTGCTAAGCCCGTATAAAATAATTTAAATTCTTAGATAAATCTCTATGGTATGTTGATTACTATATTTTAACTTCTATAAACTAGAACGTTATGTGCTAATGAAAACTAAATTTTAAATATTTAATGCATTTCTCTATTGCTTAAACTCAATAAAAGTCCTTAAGTATGATTCAACTAATATTATTATAATCATTATTGAATAAGAAAGTTAATGGAAACATAATTATAACGGATTGGCAATGAGAAAAGCGATTTAATTATGGAATGTAAAATCATTACGAGTAGTTTAGATATGTCACCTAAACAGGCGATGAAATTATTCAGTTAGCACAAATTTCGCTGACAAGGCATCTTTTAGAGATATCTTTGTATAATTACCTTCTAATTAGCAATTATTATTATCAAATATATTCAAATCTTAATTAATCCTTATACCTTATGAAAATGTATTATTGCGGGGATTTATTATACATACCCACTTAAAAATAATACATCAAAATAATGTTATTAGTTACGGCAAAACATCGATTCTCAGAAGAATATATTTCAGAAACAATAATTTATGTAAATTAGCATATTTAAAAGCTACTCGAATAGCTCTCTTTAAAATATTTCCTTTTCATATTAGGTGTTATTAAATTATGCCTGAAAAAAAGTGAATTTAACATCTATTGATTTAAAATTTTAAGACATAAATTGAATTGTTTTATAAACTTTTATAAAGAAACCTTAGTATGGATTACCTAAATCCATACAAAATTTTTAATGGACATACCTATGGAAATATCAAAGAAAAGGACGAAAATCTATTTTGATTATTAAAAAAATGTAGGAAGCACACAACATTAGCACTGATAAACATAAATCAGATAAAAATGCATTTAAAATTTATAGACATATAGGCTATAAGACAGACTTTGCTGAGAAAAAATTTAAAGTATTTTTCCTTAATTAATTAGATATTGGATATAGAATGTTGAGCTTAGTTTCTATAAAAAAATAACTCGCTGAAAAACTTGAAATAAAAGGAAAACGTTGGTATTTTTAGTCATGCGTAATTTACAGTGTAACTGCAAAATACTATTTTGCGCACATTTGACCTATGGTAACGCACATACAAAGACATTTTTTGAGCGTTTTGTAAGGTTAATAAGTTGACAGTCATCTTAAAAACTATATGTTTATTTATTTGTTTCATGATATACTTAATTAAGTCACATTACTTTTTGAAAAGAAGTATGTTAATGAGTAACAGCTTTTCATCTGAGTTTTCATTTTTAAAGGGTAAATATTCAGTTATATTAGCACAATCATTGTTCAAAAATTCTTAGCGTTTTTTTCTACAGGAACCAGGTTCTCTTTTAAATAGCTGCAATAATGTCCGTACGATCTGCAATAATTAACGTAGATATGTACTTGTTTGTGATAAATATGGATTTATATAAAAGAGTAAAAGGAAAATCAAATTCAATTAGGGAAAAAAGTTATTTTGCTAAAAACTATGTTATTAAATATTACAGTATACTAATTTCTACTTTTGAAATATTTAGTGTTAAACAATTTTTAACTTAAGTACAATAATATATCTGCAAAGTTATATGAGCAAAAATTATATATATATATACTCTTTATAATGAAGGCAATTTTTAGCCATATTATCATAATACCAGTAATGCTTTATTTTTTCAATTAAAACTGTTTCAAAAATTGTTTCATGGACATTTTTGTTTAAATATTTGAGGATATATTCTTTTTATAGCCATTACGTCAAATAAACAAACCAATCAGTAAAAGTTAAGAAGATTCAGATACTCATTTTAGTTACTTCTTATTGCATAATTATTAAAAAAAAATTGCAACACACATGTTAATTATCTCTCCTTCCTTTAAATATTTATAAAACCTTTTAAAGTATTCCTTACTGTATATTAGTCTTGAAATCTTAAAAACCCTCAAGGATTTCTTAGGCATGTTACACAAATGGCCTTTCAGAAAAGAAAAACAAAAAGAAAGGTATGTATACATTCTTTTCCAAAAAAATCATTTTATTAAAGTCAATGAAAGGCAAAAAAATTAACTTTCCAACAGGTAAAAAGTTATATGAAAGTTCTGAACGTCCATGCCATTCAAGCACAAAATAATGCAGGAAGACTTAATTCAATTTACTGATAAACTGTCCATGTGACAGTGGCAATATCTACATTCTTTTTTATTATGTTGCCGAAGGGGTTAGAAAGAAGTTCCCTTAAAAAATACAGATAAAGGTATTTATCTGTGTTGTGTTGACACTGGGAAAGAAAATCTCATTAAATAATTTAAAAATAGTGTTTTAGATACCAAAATTTAAGCTTAGTTTATTTGAAAGCAACGATAAATTAATCTGGATAATTTAGGCAGCTGCTATGATATATAAAGGATCATATTTAGTATTATAAGATAATTATATAAATAAGTTATATCTAAAGCTCTTTTAGTGTATTATTTAATAGAATAAATCGTTTGAAACCGTATATGTCTCGTAAAAGTGCTTTCGATTTATCACTTTTATTGTAGATCTGCCTTTTAGGACTGATTCCGTTAAATACATTTATAAGCATTAATAAAAATATTTACTCAAAAAACTCAAGCAAACGGGAAAGACCTAGTACGCTGTAGTTCAAAAATTTACAAAATGAGACATTAATTTAGTTATATAGTCCTCATTTGAATACAGTATATAACTACCCAAATAATTTTTATTAAAAAACAAGTAAATTTATATAATATGACTATTTCAACTAAACAATATTATCTATTAATTGTTTTGGTATTCGTGTAAATAAAATCATGTAAATCAATGCTTTCAAAAGACTAGTTATGAAATTTTCGATATAGTTGTAACGCTGAAATAGAAGATATGTAAATTTCTTTTTTCAGTATATCAAATATTAATCTATACAAAATAATTGCACATAGTAATTTAGAAGTTAGTGCATGTATTTAAAAGAATTTAATCTTTTAAAATTAAAAAAAATGAAATTTTAAAATATTTTTCAGTTTTTAAATAAACATTAAATTTTAATTATTGTTTTATTTAACTTTTTCACCACCAGAAAGCAAACACAAATGTATCTAATAAAACACACAAAAGTGTTAAAAAATCTATACCAGTTTCTTACATTTATTTTTAACTCTTAAATTTTCAACGACTTACGATCTACAATACTAACAAAGTCCTATGAAACATTACTTACTAATTTTGCTCTAAAACTTTTATAGAAACCTAACATTTAATTTTAAATTGTAATTTTTAAATTTAAATACAATAATAAATATCTTTGAAATTTTCATTATGTGTAATTATTTACAATATCTAAAACTATGTATATGCCGCAGGGAAACAATGAAATTAGGGCTTTCGTCAAATCCCTAAAAGAGATGATCACTTCACGCAAGATGTTACAATAAGGTCTCTTTGATGCCTTTTCCCTGTTGTAAGTGAATTAGTTAAGGTATCCGCGCGCGAGCGACTATGTTCGGAACCGTGATTTTCAAAAGCACATAAATGGATAATTTTCATGATATTTAGTGTCACTTAGATTAGAATATATGCATAAAATTTTTTTAAGGACATTTTGGCAATTTTTTTTATTTAAATACAATATTTTGGCAAAAAATTAGCTTAGAACAATCTTTTCTTCCAAATGTTCTCCTTTTGTGAAAATTGCTTCTATTAGAATAATATTTTGCCTGTATATAGCTCAGACCTCTGTTCAGAGGATCAATTAGAATTTTTGAAATATATAATTTAGAAGAGGGTTTATTCATATTTTACGACAACAGAGGGGAGCAATTTTAAGAAAAAAACGTGAATAATTATTTCAATTAGTGGTAACTCAGAAAATAATGTGAATTTTTCAAAAATTCTAATTGAGCCTCTGTAGAAAGGTCTGAGCTATATACAGGCAAAATATTTTTATAAAAGACCCATTTTTCACAAAAGGAGAACATTCGGAAAAAAGATTATTCTAAGTTAATTTTTTGCCAAAATATTATATTTAAACTTTTTTTTTGTCAAAATATCCTTAAAACAATTTTATGCATGTATTCTAATCTGAGTGACACTAAATATCATGAAAATTATCCATTTATGCGCTTTTTTAAAATCACGTAGTCAGATACCTTAAATCCCCGAACTGGTTTACTGAAATGATGATATGGAAAAAAAAATATGCCATTTTTTTGGTGCTAGGGGACTGACATTTGGGGGATCGTAATAATTTTTGTTATGGTTAAGATCTGCTGGGATGCATCCCCCAGGTGCATTCCCACCCCTCTACAGTATTTTGGCGAATATGTTAAGACACGAGCCTCACAGTCCATTCAGTCCTGGCTCATTCGATACCTCTCCAACTGCTCTTCCAGTTATTTTAATTTCATGCTCCAGGGTTATTCCTTACATAGTTTTTAATTGTTTTAAACTTTTAAAATTTATTTAAATCCACAATATCTTGGCTTTTGTTTGAATCTCGAACTTGAAATTTGAACCAACCGATCCCCTCGTCGAGACTCATCCAGTCATACACTTGACTCCCATTGTGTAAGCATTGGGAGGGCTTATCCCTTAACTTCCCACTGTTGCATTTCGACAACATATGATTTAATTTAATTTAACAGATTCAATGTTTTTTTAATAAACTACAAATAACTTAGCTGAGAAAAAAAGATTACTGTAACGAAATGCATGATAATTTTGTCACTAGATGGAAGTACATTCTTTTCAGAATTCACAACAATTATAAACATCTCTGATACCTCAAGAACTGTGTTTTTGCTATAAAAACAATCCATTATATTTTATGCTTCCTCTTGTATATTGACAAAATAAATTACCAGGCAAGAAATTTAAACATTTTATGATGAATATAAATTAATCATATAAAAAAAAAGTTTTGTAATTTACAGCACTACTGCGCAATATTGCATTTCTGCAACAAACAAAAAATGACTGAAATTCAATTTAAAACTGCTTAATTTTTTTCCCTTTTTTTCCCTTTATTATTACTTGAGAACCAGATCATATAATTTTTTCATAGAAATTTAAGAAATTGCGAAGTTAAGGGTTAAACACTAAAATATCAAGATCCCATGTTAATCCTATATAGTCTGAAAAAAATTTCACCCCTTTAACGATTTGAGCTTGGGACTTGATTTATGGAGGTGCGCAATAGTTTCGTGTATGCACGTGCCTTATATGGAATTGGCCTTCTCAAGTGCCCCCCCCTACATGGCTCCCCCATTAATAACTCGAATCTTATGCTACCTTGGTCTATCGCACTGGCTGGATTCGATTGTTCTCCCTATGAGCTTTTTAAATATGTTATTTAATCCAAATCGCCCCATTACTTCCCCCCATATCACTTTTTTAAACAATTTTAAAATTTAAAAAGTTTTTTAATTCCCTATAGCACCGATGATTTTTGACTTGAATTGTTCGGAAGTACAAGGACTCGACCTTCCAGGTGTCTCCCCCCTTGGATAGTATTTTGCCAATATGTTAAAATAACGTCTCTTTTATATCATTTCCATGATGAAAGTAAGTGTTTTTTTTTTTCAAACCCTGAACTGTTTCAGCGAAATGATGAAATGAGCTAGTCAGGATTTGCATTAGTAAAATTCTGTCCAGGGAGGAGGGGGCACCTGGAAGGTCGAATCCTTGTACTTCTCCGAACCATGCAGGTAAAACTCCTCGGAACTATCGGGATTTTTTAAAAAATTAATTTTAAAATTGCTTAAAAACGTGGAATGGAGGGGAGGAATGGGGCTATTGGGATAAAATTATATATTTTAGGAGCTCACAGAGAGAACAATCGGATCCAGCCGGTGCGGTCGACCAAGGTAGCATAAGATTCGAGTTATTAATGGGTAAGCCATGTAGAGGGGAAGCATCGGAGGGGGGCGATTCTACGTAAAACTCGCGCATACACGAAAATATGGCGGACCTCCAAAAATCAAGTCTGAAGCTCAATTCCTTAGGGGGGTGAAATTTTTTCAGACCTCATAGGATTAATATGGAAGCATGATATTTTAGTGCTTAAGCCATCCCCCTTACACAATAGGAGTTAAGTATATGGCTAGATGGGTCTTAACGAGTAGAACAGTTGGTTTAAATCCAAACAGGAGTCAAGATATTGTGGATTTAAATAAATTTTAAAAGTTTTAAAAAAACAATTAAAAACTATGTAAGGTACAGCCCTATGGGCATAACATTATAATAACTGGAAGAGAAGTTAGAGAGGGATCGTGTGAGTCAGATCCGAATGGACTGTGAGACTCGGGTGTCGCAATATTTGCCAAATAGCTGTAGAGGGGGTGGGAATGCACCGGGGGGATGCGTTTCAACAGATATGGTTTATAAGAATAGTTATTACGATCTCCCTAATATCAGTCCCCTAGCACCAAAAAAGTGGCATATTTTTTTCATTTCATCATTTCACTAAAACTGTTCGAGGATTTAACTAATTCACTTACTTACAAGGGGGGGAAAAGACATCAAAAGACTTTATTGTAACATCTTGCGTGAATTGAACATATCCTTTAGGTATTTGACGAAAGCTCTAATTTCATCGTTTCCCTGTGACATATACATGGCAGTTTTTAACTTCTAAAGCTCAATAGTTTTAATCTAAATTACGGTATATATATAATTTATTGTTATGTAGAATCATTAAAATATTTTTATAAAACAGGAGTCTCACATTTGTCTGATTCAGTATTAATTCAATGCACATTAAGTTATTATTAAAATAATTATTAAATTATAAAAATAATTACCTAGATTTCGTAGATATAATATATGCAGTACGTGGTATGAAAATTGTAGTTATTTCATTACATATTCATTTATTTATCACTGATTTCACACATAATAAGCTTCGATACTGGATTGGCATGTTTTAGTGATTTAATGGTATACACAGGGCAAATTATTTTATAAATGAAAGATTTCTAAATTTCAAACAATTGAAATTGAAAATTTAAGAAAGCTAATTTTTTTCATGAGACTTGTTTTATATACACGGAAAAATAACAAAAACTATTGAATAAAAGAAGAAATTGAAAAATAAGAAAAAAGAAACTAAGGAACAAAAAATGTATTAAAGCCACATTTACCATTAATATATTAAAGAGAATTGATTTATTCAAAAAGAAGGTAATGAAATATTTTATCCTAAGTTGATATACTAGTTTGTAACTTAAGAAAAATAACCTGCCAAACATGATTGATTATTCTTCATAAAAAATTATTTTCTCGAGAGTATAAGATAAATCAATAAATATAATATTAATTATTTTATCATTTTTTAGCAAGAACGATACATTTATGCTGATATATTAAATCCTGCCATTAAATGTCAATCATCCTAATCATTCTTATCAAGTGATTTATTTCTCAAGATAGCGAGTTACCTTCCAATAAATAATGTATAAAACTAATCTGTAAATCTAAATTTAAGCCAAGAAGATATCTAACGAAAGAATGTCTATATATTTCGATGGCAAGTTTTTAAAATTTTGAATTTTTCATTAGTGAAAAAAATTCAAATATTTAAAAACGCCTCGAGTCAACAGAAGAAAAGTTTGAAAAAATAGGGATATACGGGAAGAAATTATAACGAAAATATACAAGAAAAACTGAAGTAACAAATGTAATGACGAATAATTTGTGTGTGTGTGAGTCAGATGCTAAACAACAAAAAGGTGGAATATACTTCCATCATGACAAATTTATACTTTTTCCATAGAAGTTTGAGACAAAATATCTTTTCTTTAACTAACATTATATATAACTCAAAGCTATTTAATGTCACTTGGAAAATTCTACAGCTAAAGTTGTATAATAAAATTTGAACCCATTTTATTTCATTTAATATGCGCAATATAAAAGATTAATTTGCATGTGTTTTCGGAATCTATAAAAAGATACTCTAATGGGTTCAGATAAGACAGCTTTTTCTTAAACTCTGATCTAAATTCGAAGTTTCTTTGTTCTCATATAACTTTTTACGGTTTAATGGCTGTTAAGAAATTATTCAATTTGCCTTTTTAACCAAAAATTAAAATACTGATTTCAAACGATTGTCTGAATACACAAGGCGATTCAGAATTGATGAAAACAACTTTCAAATATGGAACTTCCCGCCCAAAGTTTTGTTTTCTATAGAAAGTATGACCTGACATGTGATCATGAGTCTTAAACACAACCAATTCTTATAAACAAAATTTAATTTGTTGAATTATTGATAACACCTTTGATGACAAGCACTTTGTGCAATATTTTTGCACCAAGGTGTCTTCACTAGAAATAATTGTAATTCCTAATTATTTCTGACGCAGAGATCTTAAATCTTACTTGTAAATAAATATACATACCAACATGTTTATGTCAATTTAATATCAATGTGGATATAGGTTATGTTTTTGAAATAGTATGCTTGCTAATTCATCAACATTTCTGAACACTGAATACTATTGGAGGACATATTTGGCGACAGGGATTACCTACAAAATGCCCTGTGAATAAAATCACTAAGGAAACATAATGTGCTTCATTTTTTTATCTTTACCTCAATTTACGCATCCAAACATTATCTTCACTTATTTTGCGTCTATCGCAGATATTTTGAAACTTTGTTATTTAACAAATTTTAGCTGTAAATGTTTTTCATCATAACTACACAGTTTCATTGAACAACGTTTCTATGTTACATTTTTTATTCTTATGTTACAATTAGAAATGCTGCCATTTAACTAGGCTCATAATTTTTGTAACCTATAACAAGAGTTAACTTAAGATACTATGAAATATCATTCAACTGCAAAGTGGGCTTATTAGAAAATGGATTAATATTCAATGCATGCTTCGAAACATAAGTGCCTTTTATTTTACCTACATATCTGTCAAAAGTGGAAATTACTATTTAATAAAATAGAGATTGGACATTTTCAATACAAAGCGTTTTTCCTTTGTCTTAAAACAGCACCAGATAAAAGATTCTCTCATTGTAACTATTACTTATACGGATGAAAAAAAAATTGATTATCTAAAGGAGCTATTCACAAAAATTAAAATAAATATTAAACATTTTAATGTATTTCCGATTTTTAATTATTGTTTTTGTTTACTAATTACTTTATCTGGAGATAACAGCTGAGTCTGAAATATTTTTTCTTGGTTTATTATCGCTTGTATTAAAACAGGAAAAAAATAGTGAAAATGGAGAAAAACCATTCAATTATCTTGAGTTATGTTTGAATACTGACGTTAATATTTTAACATTGTATGAATCATATGCGCGAGTTAGTGTCATATCTGTGCAAATATTACTTTTCACCTACACCATAAGTTTTGATACAATTCTGAAGCAATCCCGAAACCACATAAAAATACACTTGGAATCAAAAGAATTTTCTTATGGAAAATATGTCGCTAGGGTTTCCAAAAGAATCTTGTTGAATTTAAACCAATAACTAGTGTATACATAAACCTTCAGAAGCATTTCACAAAGTAAATACTAAGCAAGAATAAATACTCAAGCAAAACGTATTTAAAACTGTTAAAACCCAAACAACTGTCATTTTCAGTTTACTATAAAATCTCATTTACTTATTTTCAAATACTATTTATTCCAAAAACAAGTAAACATCTCAATTCTTTCGTATTAGTAACACGTTAAAAGCATTCCTTTCCTGATAGGTTCTCTAATGGAAAAACGTTTTTGATGCCTTTAAAAAGTTTTTATTTATGTATTTTGTTTTGTTTGCTTACTAAAACCTTCATCTGAGGTGGTAGAATACGAGATTAGAATACATTTTCTTCGGTTGTACATCTTGTATAAACACTGGGGAGGAATAGAGAAATTGGTTTGGAAGCAGATTAGTTTATAAAGCTTTTCATGAATTACCAGGTAACTGCAATTACACCTACGCGTTTCTTAAGAAATGCTGCAGTAAAAATAAAACAGTGTAAAATAATTCATTTACTCATCTTTGAAAATAATGTCTTGAGAAAGCATCAGTAATTGAAATTTAATCTCTAAGTAATGGTAAACACAAAGCAAATTAAATTTGTCTAGGAAATAATAAATAAATTAAACCAGTAATTAAATTTTGAGCTGGGAGAAGAATTTGAAATTGAAAGCAGAACAGGGAGGCTGATATTGATCCTATTGACTTGTCACTTAGAAGAGATTATCAGTGTTTTAAAAATTGAATTTGTGGTATTTGCGTGGGTGAAAATAAATATGAACGTTCACTGATGATTCCATTTGGTTTTACGAGAAATGTTTACTTTCTAAACTGATAAATAGTGTTAAGAATTTTAAAATAGCTTTAAAAATTTTAAGCAATTTAATTTTTTATTTGAATTAAATACAACTTATTGAATTTATGTATATTTTCTTTAAGTGCTTGGGTACAACATGAGATATTAATTAATTAAAAAATAATGTTTATCTTCCAAGTTTACAATTTAAATACCTTCCGAGCTACCCTTCTAAGTATACATAGTTACCTTCCCAGTATAAACATTTTAAACAAAGTGAAAATGGAAATTAAATTGGTGATAAATGTTTCGTTTACGGTTTTAAAAATATTTATTTTTCAGGAAATTCAATAGAAGTCTGTATTTTCATACACTAAATTTTCCTGTTTCCATCTCTCCAATGTTTTACTGTTTTGAGATGAACAAAAACGAAAATATAAGTACCTCATTTGTTTTTTCAACTGCATTCGTATGCCTATCCAAGAGAAAATTCTGAAAAAAATGTATAATTTAAAAATAAACTGAATATCTTAGTAATGCTAATTTTCATTCAAAAACACTGTGGTACACAATTTTTAAACATGATGCCGTTTGAGAAAAAAATACATTCTTATGAAAACTCAGTTTTGAAAGTAGTAGCGATATGCTTCATATTATTCGATGTTTTGAGATGTACAAAAATTAAAAAATAAGTATCTCACTGGTCTTTCCAACCACATTTGTAAACCTATCCAAGAGAAAATTTTGGACAAATTGCATAATTTAAAAATAAGCTGAACATCTTAAGGTACCCGACTACTTGCGACAACTTTTTTTTGAAAAAATGGAGATATGGGCATTTTTTCTGATTTTTAGATGTATTTAGTATATTTTAAGAAAAAACTCTAAAATTGAAAACAAATTATTATTTTATTATTATTAAAATGGAAAAAATTGGTAAAAATGTACAAAAAATTACACAAACGGGGCCCACTTTGCAAATAATTTTTATGAACAAATCCTCAATTTTTCAAATTTGATGTGTTACTTTGTTATTTCTGTTTGAAATGACCTTCAGGATAAGAGATATTTTAATTTTTACAAAATCTAGATAACTTTATGTTAGTGACTACATAAAATTGCTTAAAAAAATAGTGAGTGAGAATATTCACAAAAAGGACTGTAAATTTTGAAATAGAACAGGGATTGACAAATCTGAAGGTTAAAACACTTTTACTGTTATACAGAATATACACAAAAAATTCAGCAAATTATTTTAAAAACTTTTTGAGTAATCACTGTCCCCGTTTGAGTTTTCCGAAAAAAACACATTTCGAATAAAACGCATTTTAAAGTTTGATATCTTGTGTAAAGTTATGGCATCTGCTTTTACTAAAACACATGTAGTTTTGTTCTAGTGATTGGAAAATAAAAGCTTGGTAAATTATAAAGCTCATAAGATGGCCAATAAAATAAGATCATAAAATAAATTTGTCAGTTTTGAAAAAAAAATCATGATTTTAGGATAGTCGGATACATTAATAATACTGATTATCATTTTAAAAACACTGAAGTACACAATTTTGAAACATGATATCATTTGAGAAAAATTACATTCTTAAGAAAACTCAATTTTGAACCAGTAGCGGTAGGTTTCAATATTAATAGTTTAAAGAAGTTAAAAAGATATGATAAAAAATTTTGATAGGTAACAAAAAGTATTTAACCAATCCAGAACAAAATGCAAAAGTAATAAGATGAAAGTAAAAATTATCTTTACTCAACCTTGAATAGTGACGAAAGAAATGCATATAATAATTTAAATTAAAATGATTAAAAATGAATTAAGCAAAAGTGGAAACAAAAAGGAGAATCATTTCAGAAATGTTTTGGCGATAATAAAATTTAAATTTCAATAAAATGCTACATATGAGGTATTTATGTAAAAAACACGTCTTGCTTTTTGAATACTAAATAAAATTATAGTTACAAATAAACAAGAAATATATTTACTTATGGTTTTTAATTTTATAAAGGAAAGAACAAAATTTCTCACAATACCGTGAGGGCAAAAAGTCCGTAAAATTTTTTTAAAATTTATAAAACCCAAAAAAAAACTAATAAAATAAAAAACGTTTTCAGGTTTAGCATCAATAATTCACGAGATTTTTTTAGATAAGAAAAAGAAAAAAAAATTAAAAATCAACCAATAGGTAGTGTTTAGTACATAAGTAAAGAAAATAACAGAAATAACGTTACCAAATTATTTATTACAGCAGCATGTGTTCCACATATCCACCACCACAAGGGATGACACATTCCAAGCGTGTCACAAATCGAACACCAGTAAATTGCAGAACGTCCGCCTGTATACATAACAGCTATCAGTGGATCACATTTTTGAATTCCGACAGATTGAATGGATGGGATTAATACAGAAAGGAATTTCAATATCCCCACAGCCAAAAAATCTTTTGGAGTCATGTAAAAGGAGTCATGGAGTCATGTTTGGGGACATGTAAACTTGCAACGTTTGCTAATGATTCTTAGACTCGGTCGTTTAGAACTTATACGATTCTCGAACGATCCAGTTTCCTCAAATCGCTGAACAAGCTTTATGATTCGTAACACTGTTAAATGCCATTTTCTAATCGCTGCATTTTTTGAAGTCGGAAATTACGCAGTGCTACAGTCACTGATTCCTTGTTCATGAAAAACAGCTTCTCCAACAAAGCTTTATCCTTCTCACTCAGCATCCTTGTTCACTTAGTTGGCATACTACGGAGAATCAGGTCTGGATCAAGAGCGTCAGTATTTGTAATAACCTGTCTCATTTGCATATTCCAACGCAGTCGTTTGTACCAGCCCCATCTCTCAGTAGTTTTTTTCCCTTATCTTAAAATAAATCCCGTGGCTTATCGATACTAAACCTGCAAACGATTTTTTTATTTTGTTTAATATTTTCCGGGTATTATAAACTTTTAAAATTTATACGGACTTTTTGCCCACCTGTTATTTTACTGTAGGATTTCAATGACTGCAATAATAGTTGCGAGCAAAACATGAAAAGTTAACCCGAGATTTCTGGTCACGTTCTATGAAGCATTAATAGGTCAACACCCAGAATGGCCGCTGTAGTTTACTTTTCAATTCATCAGTGTTACGAATTGGAGATTGGTAAGCAATCTTTTTCACGATCCCTACAGTAAAAAAAATTAAATGTGTTATATCTAGAAATCTATGTGACCACGGTATTGGACTTCCTCTTTCCATTCATCTCACCCAAGGAACTTTTTCTCACTTCAAAACTTTGGTGTGGTGATGTCCCCTTTAAGTTTTCCATGTGTTACTGATTTAAATTCGATAAATCCTTTAAAAACTTACCTTTGCTCTTGTTATGAAGTCGTTTTGAAACGAGACTGTAGCAATTTGGGAATATACAATAGCTGCATCTATTTTGAATTTCATTACACAGAAACTTCAATATTTTCCTTACGGCGATTACGTAAGATAATGTAAGTGGAAATCTTCGTCTGCTTATTTTGAATTCATTTTTGAATGTGTAGCAATACTTTCGAGACACCCTATATATTGCTGTCAATCATAATGGTAAACTTATTTTCTTAAAAACCAATTTTCTTTTAAAAAAAGAAAAAAATATTATAGAGCAAATTACATTTTCAGGCCCCGAAAAAACCAAAAGGCATATTTAAAAACATTCATTAATACAAACTACATAATTATTTTACAAACTATTCCTCATATTTGAGCAACATATATTTTTTTTATTGATTTGAAATTTAGAAAATTCTAAACAAGGTTATTTTACAGTTTCCAAGACATATCAAACCAAATTTTAAATTTTTATCTGAAATATTTAGAATTGGTAGCTTTTAATACAACACGCACCGTTTGTACAATACAGTACAGTAGTTATAATTATTTTTATACTTAAAAATACAATATCCGCCTATTCAATTAAAACTATAGCGTTATAATTAAGTACTAACCACAAGCAAACTATGCAAATTTGTCCAATTGATGTAGTTTAAAAGACATAGTTTATCTACTGTAAGTACCAGAAGCAATAAAAGTATTTATTTTGAAAAAAAGATCAATTTCTTACTACTAAATGTGCATAATAAAATCATTAAAAAACATTCAAATAAAGAGAGATTTATAATAACCCTTCCCTTCAATACTTAGTTTTATTCTGAAATAAAAACAAAATTAGGAATTATGCTAATCACAGGGATTAATTAGAAGCGAGCGTCTTGTGTAGCCAAAACAAAAAGGGTTATTTCACAAACAGAAAATAGATATATGCTGACGTGGGCTTTTTTGCAGCGCACGCCAGAATTGCTAGCAGATGTCAGAATTTTTTCCTACTTACTTGAAAAAAATATCGTTATATTTTGGACAATTCTCACAATATGTTTATAAATTATGGCCTATGTGTTATTCTGATGTATAAGCTATATTACTGTAAAGTTTCACTAAAATCCCTTTAGTTGTCTTTGCGTGAAAGACGCCCAAAGATCCTCACAAACTTTCGCATTTATAATATATATCTAGATTAGTAGTTTTTAGTACAACATGCATCGTTTGGGTGACAGAAGATAATCTAACATTTTAGAACAAAACATCTCGTCTGTTTCTAGCCAACCGTTTATAGAACAAATGTTACTGTGACTTAATTTTTATTACTGTAGTAACCACCGGCGTTTTCTACCTGTAATTATTCTAATAAAGGAATACTTTTTTAATTGTGATAATGTTTTTTTCGAATAGATATGACTTGAATGTTAAATTTTAAGCTATTTTAGAATATTTTTGATATTTTAGAAGTTCTCATTAATGCAGTCTGAATGGTGCTATTTTATATTTTTTTATTTATATATTGTGAAGCAATGCATTTAATCTAGAAAGAATGTTTTTAAATATTAATGGAAAAAATTGTACTTCGAAAAAATTGTAACTTTTTTTTACTGAAGTAAAGAGAAGTGGGGCATTTTCTGCAACAAGGGCAATTTTATCCTGAGTCAGTTGAGGGTTGGCCCTGAGGATCCCCAGGAGCGAAATGCGTGTGTCCGAGAACAATAGAATATCACTGGAACTCGCAAATGCCCTGTTGGCGTAGTTATTCAAAGATCTTTTAATGACCATAAGCTCGCGCATAAAGTTTAAGGAAATTTTACCCGTGGAAATTCTATTGGATTCAGATTCACCATTTGAGTGAATAAGATAGATTTCAGCACAAACTTTATTAATGTTAGAGTCAGAAGATCCATACGTATTGGCACATATAGTAGAACGGTGTTTACATGAATCAATTGGGACTGGACACCGTTCGAATACTCGATTGTTCGGATATCCGAAAACCAAATGCAATCTGTGCAGTATACGAATATACTATACGAATATTCAAAATCATCACACTCAGGAAACGTTCTTGAAGAAAAAGCAAAATAAGTGCAAAATGTCACAATTTTACCTTTATTGTGGAAAATAAGCACTTACTTTTTGCTGTACCGTTGTACACTTTCGTTTTATCGCTGCAAGGTATCTGGTTCTTTTGAGCAGCAATATGGCCGGATAATAAAAGTTTGGATAAACGACGGTCTACTGTACTTGGGTTTTGACTGAATTCCAAAGTTCCTCGATGGTGTGGAAGGCTTTCTGATTGAGCAATGGGCACACACACACACACACATATATATAATCAATCTGAAAATCATTAACTTTACTTTTTATATTGTATATGAGGACCTGAACTCTCTCACCGATAAATGACATTTTACCAAAAACTAAGTAGCAAAAGTAAGCTAGGTAATAAAATCTAATTAGTTCTATCAATGTAAAGGAAATTAGCCGCAATTAAAAATCAATTTTAAAAAAAGAAATATAAGCACGGGAAATAATTCCTCCCCTCCCCCTCCCCGACATATTTAAAGAAGTTATTTTTAGGAAAATGCTTCAAAAATTGTAAACTCTTGATGTATACAATTAAGAAGAATTTGTTTAGGAAGTTGTTTCTTAATCAATAATAGCTTTTTATACCACTACATATTCAAGGATTGATTGAAATGAATGTATTGCAGCTTTAAATTATGCTTATAAATTTCAATCAATCTTGTAAATGTATTAGAAAAATGATAAGCATGCTTCTGAAATCATCTTTACATTTCCCACCTTCTTTCGATATTTAAGATTAATATGAAATACTCATATTTTTCAAATCTAGCTAATATTTTTCTAATAAACGCCAGCTAAATTTCCCCGTTTATATATTGTGCCCTAATGACCTCTTCTACACTTCTTTTAAGTATATGTTCCATTACAGTAAAGAAATTCTCAACATAATTTAGAGCTGTAAGTAAAATATGACAAGCAAAAGTGATGTTTAGATACTTGAATTGGTCTACGACTTATAAAAAATGAAGTAGCGAGAAAAAAGGCGTTTTTATAACCCAAAACATGCTTAAATAACAAGTTATTTCACAAAATATATTGATATATAATATATAAATTAATACATTTATTAATGAAAATTACATAATCCAGAATTAATCAATATCCAAGACATTGCATTGTGCTCGAAATTCATATTTTGACATTGGCATGCTCTAAAGTATTTGCAATATTTCATTAGACTTGAAGAAGTACTGATTTTGATAAAACTACTGAATGAATTCATTACGTGTCATAACATTCTTTTGTAGCAAGATCAACTGACGTATAATGAATTAATCAAACGCTCGTAGAACGTTTCGGAAAGTAAGCCGTCCCTCGATAGCAAGGGAGACATTAAACTTTTATCGAAACGGACTTCAGAGAACTTCTAGTTCCTTCGCATCACAACTCCATTAACAGAGGAGACAGCCGCATTGATAAGAAAAAGTGATACAACAGAGAAGGATTAAGGAAAACACAGATAAAAAACATAGAACAGGAAGGAATCTTCGAATAGAAACTGTAGAAGGAAGCGTTAATGAATGTTTTATCTTGAGTAAAGTCTTTTTTTTTCTGTAATCTGTGGAATTGTTCTTCTTTGATCAAAAAAGCAATTCTTAACATGATGCATCCTAAATTCACACAGTTTTTTTTACTTGTAAAAAGTATGCGTAATGAACAATATTCTTCGAAAATACATAAAAGCTGAAAAGATATCTCCATCATAATCTGTGCAGCTATAAAACTCAATTTTTTTGACATTGTTATTTTTACAGATTGATTATCCACTAACCCTTTCCAGGTTCATTTAATTTCTGAACTATGGATAAAAAATACATTTTTATACTCTTTATTCAACATATATATCTTTTTCAACATAACAGCACCATTCGCATATAAAATTTCCTAAAAATAAATGTAAAAAAATCTATTTAAATAAATAAGCAATTTACCTGCAAAGTTGGCTTCCTGTATGACGGAAACCAATAGACTTTGGAGTTAATTCACAATAACTATAAGTTTAAAGCTCGAAATACCTATATTTTATTATGAATTACAAACTTTGCCACATACTTCACAGTTATATAAATGATTATGAAATTATTATTCAACATTTCCGATCACGTATGATAAATTCCAAAACACGGTACCCCACATAAACCAACATTGCAAACCGGACAGTATAATCTTATTCGTCTTTTACCTTCTTCCCTTTACTGTCTCTCTTTAAGAAGAAAATAATAAAATGCCATGCTGAATATATATAAGTTTTCTTCTCTATTGGAAGAATGTAGTCAACAAAGTGTCTTTAATTAAATAGTATTTTAAATATGTAATTATAAAAAAAGTCAGTGATATTGTTTTTTATTAACGAGCACTTAGAAGCAACATTAGGGATACTGATAAAAAATCATGTGGTTTTGGATCCCAATCAAGTGTTGGAAACAACACCCACCTCCGCACGCCACACCATGGCAACGAAAATAAAACATAATTGTTGTCAGAAAGCAAACACTAAATACAGCGATTTGTTGAAAAAGACAGTGATTTGAACTGATTGTTAATAATAATAAAATATTACTTTCCCTAGTGATTAGTTAACACTAAACGCTGGAAATCAGGCTACCCCCTGAAACGTTGACCAGGTGTCATTTTGATACCGGTCGATACTAAACGAAACGTGTAGATAAAATGTGTATTTTAACATTTATTTTGAAACATACTTGGTGTGTTCGAGATATCAGTAACATAAAAATAAATTTACAAGATGGTATGACAATATAACAGTGGTTCTCAAACTTTCACTACTGGCGCCCCCCTTTTCAATCACAATTTTTATCGCGCCCCCCTTATACATTAATAATATATTGAATGCAATAGTAATGCACTTTGACGCTAAAGCTACAATACGATCATAATTATAAACCGTACAAATTAACAAGATAAGTATTAAATTTTGTATATCTTACTTTTAAGTAATATATATTTTTTTTTTGCTTTTTAGTTCGATTCACTATAAAAGCGTGTTTTTAGTTTGTTTTAAAACTATAATTTATTTTATAATTATTTTTACTATACACTATAAAAATCACAAAAAAAAAAAAAAAAATTCCAGTGAATAATTTAATTAAGAGAAAATATACTTACCCCTACTTTCAAGGACTTTTCAATTTTTCGTAGAAAATTTGAGAAAAATCCAATAAAACTAAAGAAAATGTTCCAAATAAATAAAAGCTAAACTCAAATCAACTCAAACGTTTCATGTCTCACGCTTTTCTGATATTTACCTTCGCTATGATTAATATGCATTATTTCAGTAGGTTCTTCAATTGCTTGATCAGTTTCAACTTCCTTTAATAGGGATCACAGATGCCCATTTTTTTTAATATTCTGCTTATTTACATTTATAAACCATAATAAGTCGTACAACACAGCAATCAAAACTACAAAATTGTTCATGGGAAAAGTGTAGCACGTTCTAAAAAATAATTGTGTAAAAAGTTTTTCATTATGCATTATATGTTTCAGAATACTCATGCTTATCCATATATCATAAAACTCTTTCACATTGAAAAAAGATGAAACAGAAATATATTATATACATTTACAACTTCCCTAAAAAAAAAAAAAAGACGGAGATAACCATACCAGTAAGTTCGAAAGTCAGCTTAAGTAATATTTTAGGTTAAAAGAAACGTAATAAAAAATCTCTCATCGTTTGATATCGTTAAAAGAAACGTAAAACAAATCTCTCTCATCGTTCTCATATTGACCGCAAAGCAAACAAAATATTTGTTTAATTTGGTTATAGGATCAAAGATGGCTAATGAGCGTTTAAAGTGGAATCTTTTATTTTTGATGATCACCAGATGATAAAAATAAGTTATATCAGTGTAAATGTGTACTTTTTATTATGTCAGAAAGCATCTTGTTTTACTTCATTCCAAAAAATTATTTTTTAAACCTTTTATTTTCAATATGCTCGCGCCCCCCTCGCAGGGTTACCGCCCCCCTAGTGGGGCGCGCCCCACAGTTTGAGAAACACTGCAATATAAGCAAAAGAATAACTACTTACGTTATTTATAAGCAATGCACTTATAGCTGATATATATATTTTTATACATTTGACCGAAAATTCGTTCTTTTACAAGACTATTTTGACATTTTTGTTTCATATTTCTGTTGCTCAGTTAAGTTATTGTTTTATCTTTCATCTTTATTTTTCTGCTTCTATTACTGGACTTTCAATATATTCTGCAATAATGCTTGGAAAAAAGCAAGCTTTAAATTACATATATAAGCATAATTCTGGTGTATAAATCAGGAAAGTTTAAAATATTGTAGAACATGGAAACTAATAATCTTTCGGAACCTGCTTTAACTGAATATTGCCTTGTCCTTTGTTAAACAATATATACACCGCAATTTGTTGATTTATAAAACCTGAGATTATGGGAAGGGGGTGTCTGCGAATAACTTGAAATTGTAATGTCTGAATTTGTAGAGCACAGAAGATTACCTCATTTTGTACCCTCATAAAATGTAAGTAATGTTCCCGAATCTTAATTTTTTTAAAAATTTTTGTTGAATATAAGCACTTTTTATTTCTCAACAGCATGCAAGGTGTAATTGTTCATCTTATCTCATTCCCTCTGTCACATAAACTCATCAGTTTTACATTTAGTCTTTTCTTCAGCTCAAGAGAAATGAAATAAATATCAACTACGTCATATTTTTTCATATTTTGTTAAATGGGTTAATCATTTTTAAAACTACATACTCAATTACATAATTTGCCTTTGATCTTGTTATTCAAACATTTAATCATTCATTATTTATTTTTGAATGCCCTATTTCTTGTGGGAAAGAAAAGATGAACGGTAAATAGCAAATATCTGCGGCTTCAGAGTTTTCTAATGTGACCCCTCCAAAATCATAGAACATAAAATGAAGGAAGTTCCAGGTTCTTAGGTCCATAAATTCCGCGAGCTTAAAAAAATTCAAATTTAACCCATTCATTTCCAAGTAATTTAAAACGTCTTGCCCAGGGTGACAAGAATTTATTTTAAAGAAAACATGACATTTTACAAAATATAATAATGTGAAGTTATTTATATAATGTTGTAATGGCATGTACATTAAATTTTATTGAAAAATAAAATTCTACGTATAATTTGCAGCTGGCGTCACTGAATAATATTCTTGTACTTAATGTTGATTTCGAGTTATCTCTCGCGGTGGTTTTTTTCAATAAAAATCTTCATATGCAAAGATTTATTTATTTTGATTTTACAAGCGCCTAACCTTATTTCATCTGGTGACACTCCGATGTGTAATGTAATGTCAGATTTTCATACAGATATATTATGATCCTCTTTGGGAAAAACGTATCAACATGATACCCATTTTCAATGGATCCCATTTCACGTCGAACTTTATGACAATGAAATGACGGACAAATTAACAAAGGAGGGCTGTAATTTTCCAATTCCTTTCTCATCCGTCCTTACCTCTATCTGGAATTATACTCGTTAAAAAACTTCAAAATTTGGTGGAGTGGAGGATGTCTCCGACTCACCATTGGTATGCGGTTAATAGATCCGGTCTGGCCCTAGCCTTCAAGTGTGACAGATGCTACCAGGTTACACTCAGTCGTCTTGCTAGTGGCCACATCAAGTGTCTCTCATTCTCAGCGTACAAAAAGGTCTTCTCAATCTGTGCCAGCCAGATCACCAGGTCTCCCCCAAACACATAATGCATTGCATGGATCTCAAAAAGTAAGATATCTACACTAATCCCCTTGTGCTGGACTTTTTGAAAGTCAACGATTTAATTGATCTTGTTTCACTTCGTCAGACCCCGGAGGATTAGCAAAACAGCAACAATGTATCAGGTGATGGTAGTTACAAAAAGTTGTAAAGTAATAAAAATGGGTTGATAATTACTTCTTAGCAGACCTCAGGAAAACCGGCTATTGGTTCAAGAAAATCACTCTACTCTACTTCGAAATCTTTCTGCAGAATGCATGCATGTTCTATATCCAAAGAAATCGAGGGAATAAAAAGAAAGGATGCGTCAATTGATGCGTTCATTTATTTGATGACGACCGCAATAAATCAGGAGAAAGCAGCGACTACAATAATAATGCAACTGATTTTCATTTTTCATTTCTTAGAATATCGTCCTCTCTCAAGAAGGAAAGGATGCCTACAAAGCCATGTCGAATGTATACAAAGCTAAAATAAAAACGTAAGGGGATATAATGTAAAAAAATGTAAGGAGACTATATATTTTTGTTCAATGTGTACTAATAACTTTGGAGCTTGCGCTGATCCTTGCTTTAAGGGGTCATAGGACCCTTAACAGATATCCGTGCACTGGAAGAAAACATCCTTCTTCTAACCAGTGTAACTTAGCAGTAAAACAAAACAATATTTTGAAATTTTTACCACATGATAATCATATATATTTACATTATTTCTCAAATTTTCAGAAAATTTGAGAAAAAATTAAAAAGTTATTAAGAAATAAAATTTGGTCAATTTTTCAAAAATATGAAAATTAGCATTTTACAGCGCGCAGAAATCTGAAGAACAGAATTGATCAAAATTCACAAAATTAATTTTATTTCATATAAAAATGTTCCTTTTTGAACTTATACACACTTTTAAAGCATTTAGAGAACAAGAATATTTTTAAAATACAATTACGAAGAAAATTTTAAAATTTTATGAAAAAATTCAATTAAAAACACAAATAAAAAAATTATACAAAAATATGTTTAAAATTTTTTGTATAAGTTATAAAAAAACCTTATTTTTAACATGTGTATGAAATTTCATATTGATATGATAAATAGTTTTTGAAAAATTCTGCGCGCAAGGCAAAATTTTTCATTTTGAGAAAAATGAAGTTAAAGATAAAAAATAACAAAAAAGAAAATTAAACATACCAGCATGCTTTAAAAAGTCCCAGCAGCATAAATATTGCCCTCTGCAAGCTTGCATTGCTCAATTTGTTTGAGTATTTTAAGTGTTTTAGCTTTACGAGCTTAAAATGAGGTTTTAGAAGCTTGTCTCTTAGCCGTTGACTTGCGCACTTTGTCAATATTTACACAATTCAAAACATTTGTTTTATTTATTTTTAAATTCAAAGCACGCATCAGATCAATTCTGTTCTTACTTCCATCATTGTATGCACATGCAGCTATAAATGCAGTTATTTTTGTGACATTAATTCCTGATAAAATCAATTTCGGGCTATACTTCCAAATCAGTGAATTCAACGACTCATTAGCATTTTGAGGTTTCCCCCCTAAACACCTTCTTAACAATTTCAAGTGTGATAAATCTTTAAAAACAGGTTTAATCACTTCAGGAACTGCTTTTGGTAAGGTGTTCTTGTGAGAAAATTCATTCACTGTATTGTTGTGAACTGAAACATTGTACTTACACCAGCTATTTTTGCCTTTTGGGTATAACCAATGTTTCGGCTTATCATCTGTGCTGGATGTATGAGCCCACACAGCTAGACAGCTTGCCTCATCTCATTCACATTATAGGAGTTGGCACGAATAGCATTGCCATAAAAAGTCGTCAATTTTCTTATAATAGCATCGGTTAGGCGACCTTTCCCACCAATTGTTTTCCCATCGGAAACCTACTTTTCCCCCCGTAAAGCTTTCAACTTCAGCAAGCGGTTACCCATTTGCTTTTAGACATGGCCACCACACTCTATTTTTACAATGGGAACACTATCCCCATATGGTTCTTTTTCAGCAATAGACAAAAATGTCTTTGAGTCACAAAAATCTCTTTGAGTCACCATCACCTATGTATTGCTGATACTTTAATCCATGTTTTTGTTCTGATCGGAAAAAAATTTTCTGCATTCCGCAAACTTCCATTTTTCCAGCAGATCCGCTATGGTTTTTTTCTGCAGAAAATGTGATGTTTAGCCAAAAAAGCACTATATTTTGGTCCAAGCTTTGGCTTTTTATCGGAGTCACATCCTTTGCAATAAGAGGACATGACTACCATGTCGAGAACTTTCCCGCAGTCAGCTCCAATCAATGTACAGACTCCAATAAGTGATGTATGACCACGGGTCTTCCAGGTCCCATCACCGTTAACTACAACAGAATTTACGGTGCGATCAATAATTATTTCCTCAGCAGCAGCTTTCTTCATCGATGCATTTGCAAGCGCTTCACTTATATCAGCTATCTTTGCATTTATTCTGTTGTAAGCTTTCTGAGACACTGGATTTGGTAAGCACATAAGAGAACAAAACGTCTCGAGCGTAGACAATCCTTGGCCTATATAGCGCATGGCCAAAACAGACCGTCTGTTGATTTCAGGTATATTTTTTTATACCAATCAATTCACAGGAATTAAGTTTTTTTTTCAATGCTACATTTTCTGCATGTGAACTGAAATATGGAAAATAATCCTACAGTGGATTTTTCACTCATTTTTATTTTGCCATAACACACAGAGCAACAAAGTAACTTTTCAATTTGGGAAAATAATAAACTAATGTCGATTAGTCTATAACCTTGAAACTCAACTGAAACATCATTTTCGTAAGCTTCTGAAATCTTGTGTGCACTTGGCAATTTTTCGCCGATGAACTTTTGTTTGGCGAAATATTTTCAAAAAGAAATAAAACTTTTTTCAGACAGAGATTTCTTCCGATACATGTTTCCTTGAAATCCTTTCTTCTTTGGTCTCTTTCCGGATGAAGTTTTTATCAATGGAACATCCATATTTAAAAGCTTTCAATAACAAATGAAAAATAATGCTAATCCAAAATCGAAATGTAAATAAACAATCCCGCTTTTATTAAACGAAGTTAAAAGTTGAGTTGTAGTTATGCTACTCCCGAAATCAATTTGATATTAGGTGTGGCTCTTTTAATAAAACTAATCGGCGAAATATTAAAATGTTTGGAATGTGTTCTGACAGATGTCAAAAGTGGGCGTGGCAGATGCAAGTTTTTGTTTACGTGTTACTAGTTATTTCTCAATAACTTTAGAAGTTTTCACAGTATCAACAAAATTTTGGTTGCAAACTGCGCAGAAACGTTGAGGCTTTAACATATATTTTTTTTCAAAAAATCGAAAAAAAAGAAATTTAAGAGTCATATGAGGCCTTAAAGATCACCATACACAGCAACAACAATAAAAATAGTTTTTGTTTAAATTTTGGAATAAAATTATATACACAAAATTATTATGTTATAATTTAACAATCTAAGTCAGGGGTACTCAACCTTTTTTCCTCCGGGCTGCACACATATGGAGTATATTTCTCACGGGCCACAGCAAGAGGATTAATGAAAAAAATTTAAATTGTGAGAAATTCATCAAAATATAAAAACGCCATTATTGGCTTTTAATACTATGTTAATCTCTATCAAAACTCACAAATTTTTAGCTTTATGCATTTTTTACTGAGATATGGAGTAGTTTTGATTTTCTTTCTCCCATGACCATGTCCCTAGTTTACATTCTACTGTCATAAAAATACTGCTATGCCACTTGATGATTTTTTTGTTTTGATAAAGCCTCTCTCTTTTTTTAATTTCAAATATTTATTTATCAAGTGTAGAATGACAGTAGCGTTTTGACTGAATTCCAGACTGAAGTCAGTATTATTTGTTTATAAATAAAACTAAGTTTCACCCATAAAATAGCCTTTACTCCATTCAATTCCCTATTTCACTATCAATTGTTATTTCTAACTGTTACAGTTAGAAATAGAAATAAATCTTTCTATTCATACCCGTACGGAATAGACAGCAAAAGTCAGAGATGTGATTGTTTTATTGATAGAATTCCCCGCTAAATTTTTAATACATGACTCATACATAATTGGATTTTTTAGCGCAATGGACCATGACCAGGCCAATCATAAATGCGGCCCGCAGTGTGAGTATCGCTGATCTAAGTTATAATGTTAATAATAAAAATGATAGGTAATATGTCTTTTGAACTATATAAATTTTTCATTTATTATTTCTAATTATTTCTAACTCAAAAAGAGGTATGCAATCAATCCAAATTTTCAGCTCTCCTCACTACGAGTTTCTCGTGGCCGGCAGTTTTTGTTCACACGCTGACTACGAGATACGTCGTAGTTGGTAGTCAATGGGTTAAGCGAAAATTTCTTCTTTAAAAGACACCAAGTATTTTTAAATACTCGGCAAAATTCCGGTTCATATGCTCTAAAACTCGTATATCTACAAAATTCAAGTGAGTATTTAAAATACTGTCGTTTTTCATGTTCTTTTCGTAAAATGTCTTAACCACTGCTTTCTTCAAAACATTTTGAGTTACAAAGCACAAAATTGAAAAGAAAAACAAACAGTGGTTGCATTTCCAGAAGAACATTATTTCCATTGTGAGTCATCATGAACCACAAATGCATTCTGTTGTTGAAATTCTAATGATTCGCCTTCTGTTCCAGATGATACAGTAGAAATACAATTTTCACCATAAGATTCAACATGCATGTCGAGTGAATTTTTTAAAAAAATTGTATTCATAAATAGTCACAAGAGTAGAAGAAATTCTTGCAAAATATCAAAGTAATCATTACTCACAAGTGCTTGTGTTAGTATTAGGAGAAAAACAATCTCAGTAACCAATGTTTGTACAGCTGAAATAGAATACATGATAATCTGATATCAAAGAACAATCTTCCGGAATTTCCATACTTAATACAAATCAAAGTACACGAGACCATTAGCACAGAAGAACAAAATTTGTAATAGGATTTTTGAAACTGTTGCTGATTTCACGTGTAACACCCGGAAAGTTTTATAGGTAAATATATAACCATAAGATAAGCTTGAATAAAAGTAATACTCCAAAATTCTATGTGTGGATTTTTTTTTTATCATCATCATCATATCTGGCAAGACATACACTTGTGGGCAGTGCCTTCCTTTGAAGTTTTCTCCACAGTGACTTCTCATTCAACTTCGTTCTCCAAGATTTCTCGTTTATAATTTCAAAATCTAACTCCACTGAGTTTGTCCATCTCAGCCTTAGTCTACCACGCTTCCTAATTCCAGTAACTTTCAACTGCAGTATGTTTTTAACAGCATTAGCATCAGGCGTTTGAATTGTATGTCCACTCATTCTAATTCCTTCCAAAATTAAGTATTTTATTTTCTCTTGCTAACTATAAAACCAGTATACTCAATATAACTTTTTGCGATGATAGCTGAAAAAAATAGTGTGATTTTTTTATGCTCTCAAGGTTCTACTACCAATACATCTAACTGCTTGTTCTTGAATTTTTCCTTTATGTAATCAATTTCAAGAGAAATAAAAATAGTTCATTAAAATGTAAAGATTTTAGGAGAAAGGAATTATGTGCTACAGTGTTGAAATAACGTCGTCTGGTGTTCTAGTGCTAATTATATTAAAATTCCTCCTGGAAATTTTAAACCAGCAAATATTTCATTAAAATCTATTTTTCTGTAGTGAGTGTTAAATTAAAATTTTATGGAATTCGACTACGTTCGGAACCGTGATTTTAAAAAAGCGCGTAAATAGATAACTTTCATTATATTCGGTGTCACTTAGATTAGAATACATGTATAAAATTGTTTTAAGGATATTTTGACAAAAAATAATTATTTAAATGCAATATTTTGGCAAAAAAAATAACTTAGAATAAACTTTTTTCAAAATCTCCTTTTTCTGAAAAATGCTTCTACTACAAGAATACTTTGCCTGTATATAGCTCAGATCTCCATACAGAGGCTCAACTATGATTTTTGAAAATTAACATTATTTTCAAAGTTACTACCAATTGAAATAATTATCGGCGTTTTTTTCTTAAAGTTTCTCCCCTCTGTTGTCGCAAAACATGATAAACCCACTTCTAAGTTATATTATTCAAAAATTCTAGTTGAGCCTCTGTACAGAGGTCTGAGCGATATACAAGCAAAATACACAAGTCCATAAATTAAGGATAATGAAGTTCAGGCAAAGAAAGAGACAGACGCAAAACAAATTTGACTTATTTGTAAAGTCTATTTATTAAACAAAAGGTAAAGAGCAAAAAAGCTGCTATATATGTTTGACATAAATAATAAAAATTGTGATTTTTATTCTCTGGAGCAAATTTAAAAAAAGCCTATTTACAAAAAAACAGTATAACATGCTTAGTATGATGGTTAATACGGAGTATGTTTCCCGGACGATGCAATTCAGGCCTTACAATGTCTAGGCATGCTGAGTATCAAATTATCAATTTGATCTTGGGCAATATTACACTACTCATCAAGCAATGCCCTCCGAAGTTCCGTTAGACAGGTTTGAGAGGGATGACGGGCTGCAATTCGTCAGCCAATCATTTCCCACACATGCTCTATTGATTCAAGTCCAGTGAGTATGCTGGAAAATCCATACGGGTGATATCCTCCGACTGAAGGTATTCGTCTACAATGTTTGCATGGTGAGGATGGGAGTTGTCATCCATAAACAGAAATTCAGCACCCATGGCATCCCGAAGTAAACGTACATGTTGTTCTAGAATGACATCCCGATAGATGTGCTCTGTCATCGTTACAATGTGAACATGCAGGTCAGTTCTGGAACGAATAATATTTTCTCCCTAAACGATCCATCATGCACCACCGTAACGATGTCGTTCAATGGTGTTCTCTTGGTGGTAACGGGTACCTAACACTCTCCATATTAAAGTCCGGCAAGAATCAGGCTGCAAACTAAACCTGGACTCGTCGAAAAACATCACACACGATCACTCTTGTGGTGTCCACAAGCCTATGATCATATAGACCAATGTGCTCTAAGCGTCTGTACAGGGTCTGCCTTGAAACTGCCGTACCGGTAGCTGACGAAACAGGTCTGATGCTGTGCTCAGTCTGTTTTTTTGGCAGTAACTGCCAAATACCGGCCCTCATTTGACGTTGTAACTCGGGAGTGACCGGTGCTGTAACATCCACTCACATTACCATCATCTTGGAATCGTTGCCAAAGCCTGGAGATGACATTCTGGGCAATTCCAAGTTCCTCGGAATCTTCCAGCTGGGTACGTCCACATTCCAGTCGTCGAATAATTCTACCACGTAAAATATCATCCAAATGATTCCTTTGTGCCATAAATATGTGGTTATTGCACTTAGGCGCTTGTGAACAGTTTTACTTCTTTGCCACCATTCCTTATTTACCCCTCTCTTACACTCTCATCATTGTGACGTGCTATCCGCGCCATCTGGTTGTTTCCTGTAATTTGCGTATTCTTCTTCAAGATGTGTGTGATAATTCTACAGGTGAAATTTTTATTTTAGAGTTCAATTTCTGTGTGATTATGAATTATCCTTAATTTATGGACATGAGTGTATTATTGTAATAGAAGCATTTTTCACAAAAGGAGAATATTTTGAAAATTGATTATTTTATGTTCATTTTTTGTCAAAATATAGTACTTAAATAACTTTTATTGTAATACTATTCTTAAAACAATTTTATATACATTTTATAATTTTAGTGACACTAAATATCATAAATATTATCCATTTATAAGCTTTTTCAAAATCACTGCTCAGAATGTAGTTAGATCAGTGCTTCTCAAACTGTGGGGCGCGCCCCCCTGGGGGGGCGCGATGACCTACGAGGGGGCGCGAGCATATCGAAAATAAAAGATTTAAAAAAATAATTAGTTTACTGGAATGAATTAAAACAAAATACTTTCAGACATAATAAAAAATGCACTTTTACTCTGATATAATTTATAGGCGATATTAAGCCATCAAAAATAAAAACTTCTTCAATACCTAATTAGCTATCTTTGATCCTATAACCAAATAAAAAACTTTTATTTGATTTGCTGTCATCCCGTGATGAGAGATTTTTATTACGCTTTTTTTTATAACCTAACATACTACTCTTTCAGAGAAAAACCAGATCCCGGACCCAGAATCGAAAAACTTTAGGAACATAAAAATTCATCACTGTCATTATTTTTGAAATACTGCACATTATAGCTGTAATCTGTTTGACCTTCTAAGTTATTGGTACTGTTAGTTATGACCCCTCTCTTACGTGTTCTCTGTTGCGCTTTTTTTCATGCAAAAGAGTTTTATGATATTTGAAAAACCACGGAGAGCATACACAAACACACAAGCACATGAAGGATTACTTGGCCAAGACATATTTTTATAAATATTCTCAATGTATAAAGCATAACGAAAAACGTTTCACACAATTTTTTAGCAGTAACATACATATTATCATAATGAATATACTTTTTACCCGGAAGTGGTCACGCGGGACACACAGATTACGATTCTGGCAAAACTGTTTATTTATTACCAAAGAAAAATTAAAAAGTCCTTGAAAGTAGGTAAGTAAACTTTCTCTTAGCTAAATTATTCACTGGAATCATGATTTATATCGTGTACAATAAAATAATTATTAAAAAAAAGGATTGAGGTGAATCAATAACCCCGACCGTACCGAGTGCGCGCCTGCTCCCGGGTTAAATCATGTTGAAGTCTTTTCACTTTAAATATTAAAAATAATACAATTATTCTTCATCGATATTTTATATTATTGATCTTTATTTAACATCAGTGGCGCACACAAGGGGGTTCGGACCCCCCAAAGCCCTTGATTTTTTTCCGATTGATTATAATTCTACGTTTATAGTACGCAAAATTTAGTTAAGTATTTGTTATTAATGATTAATTTTATTAGTTAATGCTAATTATTTATTTAAGAGTTAGTTTTTTACTGTGTTTTGTTCCCGAAAATCGACAAAATCAAAAGGAACCTGATACAAGATTGGTGAACTTTCGTCCCCGGAACCCCTTGAAAATTCCTGTGTGCGCTACTGTTTAACATCAATTATAAATGCTAATTCTGTGAGGCTTAAAATTACAATTCGCTTAAAACTAATTATAATTTGAGCAACGATTTTAAAAAAATCATTTTACGTTTTTGTAAACATTGTCGAGCACTTGGCTTTGCTTCCCTTACAATTCAGCTATTATATCAATAATGTTTTATTTTCTTATAAATGAACTCGAGCAAAGAGAAGGCACTTCAGCCGGTATACTTTTAATGTATCAGTGCTGCACAGAATATTTTATAACTAATTAATTAATACTAAATTAAGAACAAGTTTAATAAGTATTAATGACGTCCATGAGTTTGTCTTGGAAAGCAAAGTTTTTATAAGGAATGCTTATTATTAGAAATTGACCCTCTGAGGTCTTTTTCTATATTTAGCAGATATCTATATTTTGTCTTCTAAGCAGCTACCGCATTTTGTAATATGTTCAATTTAAAAATTAGAGAAAGGAAAAATAACATAATAATTATCCTATTATTTTATTTATTTTGCTTAAAAGTAGTATACAAAATTTAATATACTTATGTTACTAATTTGTATGGTTTATAATTAAGATCGCCTATTGTAACTTTAGCGTCAAAGTGCATTATTATTACATTCAGTACATTATTAATGTATAAGGGGGGTGCGAAAAAATTGTGATGGAAAAGGGGGGCGCCAGTATTGAAAGTTTGAGAAGCACTGAGTTAGATAGCTTAAACTTGTTTCAGAATCGGAGTTTTTAACTTAGCAATGTAAATGTTTCTTTATTGATTCGTACAAGCTCCTTTTGTTGGTGCTCAGTTTGATTGTGGGGAACTCAACGGTAAACTACTTTTTAATTTGTAATTCTTCATGAATAATTTTATGTATGACTGTGGATCCAATGGTAAGCTTATTTTTTATCATTTAATAGGTCAATGGTTCTCAAACTTTCACTACTGGCGACCCGATTTTCAATCATAATTTTTATCGCGCTCCCCCTAAAAATAATAATGTATTGAATGCAATAATAATGCACTTTGGCACTAAAGCTACAATACAATTATAATTGTAAACCGTATAAATTAACAAGATGAGTATTAAATTTTGTATATGCTACTTTTAATTAATATTTTTTTTTACTTTTTAGTTCGATTCACTATGAAAGCCTGTCTTTTAGTTTGTTTTAAATCTATAATTTATTTTATAGTTATTTTTAATATACACGATAAAAATCACAATTCCAGCGAATAATTAAATTAAGAGAAAATATACTTACCTACTTTCTAGGACTTTTCAATTTTTCTTAGAAAATTTGAGAAAAAATCCAATAAAACTAAAGGAAATGTTCCAAATGTGCGTGTCCTTAATAAAGGACATAAATCACAGACACTTTTCACTAACAACACAGGAACGTTATTTTCCAGCTAAACTGCTGGAAAATTTGTTCACGTTTTTGTAGTTTTGCTTTTGTTTGATGATCTACAAACAGCATTTTGAACTTTTTCTTCCTTGCATCTTTTTGACAAGGCGAAGTGCTGCATTATAGTTTCATAGTTTTCTTCATAGAGATATTTAGGCAGCATTTGAAAATTTCAAATAAACTCAAACGTTTCATGTCTAACGCTTTTCTGATATTTTTTTCGCTATCTTGATTAATATGCATTATTTCAGTAGGTTCTTCAATTGCTTGATCAGTTTCAACTTCCTTCAATAAGGATCACAGATGCCCACTTTTTTAATATTCATCTTATTTACATTTATAAACCATAATAAGTCGTACAACACAGCAATCAAAACTACAAAATGGTTAATGGGGAAAATGTAGCATGTTCTAAAAATAAATTGTGTAAAACGTTTTTCATTATGCATTATATGTTTCAGAATACTCATGCTTATCCATATATCATAAAACTCTTTCATAAGGAAAAAGATGAAACTGAAATAAATTATATATATTTACAACTTCCCTAAAAAAAGACAGAAATAACCATACCAGAAAATTTGAAGGTCAGCTAAAGTAATATTTTAGGTTAAAAGAAACGTAATATATAAAAAAAATCTCTCATCGTTCTCATGTTGACCGCAAAACAAACAAAATATTTTTTTAATTTGGTTATAGGATCAAAGATGGCTAATGAGCGTTTGAAATGGATGATCACCAGATCATAAAAATAAATTATATCAGTGTAAATGTGTATTTTTTATTATGTCAGAAAGCATTTTATTTTACTTCATTCCAAAAAATTATTTTTTTAAACATTTTATTTTCAATATGCTTGCACCCCCTCTTAGGGTTATCACGCCCCCCTCAGGGGGCGCGCCCCACAGTTTTAGAAACACTGTAGTAGGTACGTGGATTATCATGCATAACTTATGGAGGCACATTATCCGGGATTACTGCCTACCGTGGCTTTACTATGTGTTCTTTATCCTGAAGAGAATTGCTACCTCTGCAAAATTTCATAAATCGTCTGAATACAGTAGAGGAGGATAACATGGAGATTCTTTACAGAATGATAACTGCATCCATTGAACGCATTCGACTTGATTTAATTCCGTTTATAAATCATTGAAAATTCACAGCACGATAATTTTCTTGCGTCAGCTCCCTTTTTCCTTCTGTCAAAAATTTATTGTACGCTAAACAACTTGAACTAAGTCAGCAAAAAATCGTCTGCTGTTTCAAAATCCTTCTTTATTTTAGAAAAAAATAGGGTTCCGCGAAAATAAAATAAAATCCAATGAAATAGTTTAACAATATCCGATTCAAATAGGGTTTATTTATTTCAATAGGAATTACTTTTATTCAATAGGGATTATTTTATTTCGTAAGCCTTCCGTCGCAACGATTTCTAGTAGTTATATCAAACTTTTTTGTTTGATTAGGTTGCTGCCACTCGCAACATTTCCCGTCCATGCCCTTTGATCCTAATGATTTTACAGCCCTCACCCCATTGACAGTGTCAAAGGTCTTGCGCTCCTCACACCCCTTGATTGCGGCTTCGTTTGTGTTCCTTTCACCTTACTGCAACTGAGACCTGATTTTATCTTAATGATTTTTCAGTTCTCACCCCATCAACAGTGTCTAAGTTCATGCGTTCCTTTCACCCCTCTCACCCCCTTCAAAAACAATAGCAAAAGAAAAAAAGAAAGAAGCACCGATTCACAAAGTAGAAGAATGACATTATACTTATAGCATAGGTATTTCTTTACGTGGAATACATAATTATTAAGTTTCCGTAAGCTGTGCGAATTGAAAAAAACACTTTCTTGTTAAATTTCACGTGGACCAAGTCGCGGGTAACCGCTATTTAACATAAAATAAATGCATCAGAAAGTGATATTAACGTATTACACATCCAGATACAAATTACTTATACTATTTTAAGAGATTATTACTCAAAATTTGTAACAATGTGTTACTTTTACTAAGCAGAAGGAACGTGTTTTCAAAAATCGACCCACAAGAGAGTTACGGGGCGTTATAAATAAAAAACAATATTTTTTATCAGCTATTATATCTACAGACTTAAAATGTAGTAAACATGTTTTTTGTTCAGATGACATATGCAAAAAGCTTTTTTTTTGTTTAATTTACAATTCACGTAAAATTAACTCATTAAAAACTTCTTTATCCTTCAGTCTGTATTGTTTAATTTTTCAATTCACGCGTGCGAAGAATGGGTACTCCATCTAGTGTAATAATAATTCCTAATTACTCTTTCTTCAATTCATTTCTGTATGCTACTATTTCCTTATATGTAATAATATATATATATATATATATATATATATATATATATATATATATATAATTCCATATTACTCTTTTTTCAATTGATTCCTGTATGCAACTCTTTCCTTAACTTAATTCAGTGGTGCGACATCCCATGAGGGACAAAACCTACTGTGTCCAACTTAGTATATGCGACCTTGGGCCTTGAGGAGCATGAGCAGATGTTCCGGTCAGGTGGTTATTCGGACGCGAAACCCCCAGTTTTAAGTTCTCAAGCAAGCGTATTACTCATTTTATCGTTATCGACTCATTCAAGGGATTGAATGCCTTGCCCAGCCTGGGGTTTTGAACCTCAGACCTGTGATCTGGAAGCGCAATGCACTAACCCCTTAGTCTCTGGGCTTCTCTCTCTCTCTCTCAACCATTTCCTTATATGTAATAAAATATATAATTCCTGATTACTTTTTTTTCAATTGAATTCTGTATGATATTATTTCCTTATATGTGATGTGATTTCAAATTTGTCGTACTTATCTACGTACGGTGCAAATACATATGTAAATTTTAGACTTAACTAATATTCTATATATATATCTTAGGTTTTCCTTCCATCTAAGCGGCTCAACCTAACTAACATGACATCAAATAAGGCTGATTCCCTTTTTGAAGAATTAGAATCCTGATATCTGGAAACGATTGAAGAGAGATATCTAAGAAATGACTGGCTTCATATCTACACTGACGGATCATACCTGCCAGAAACAAACGAAGCCGGCGCGGGATGGTTCTGTAGACTGTTTGAGATCTCATTAGCCGTGGGAAAGAACGACGCCACCAACTACGATGGTGAGGTCTTGGCTGTGTGTGGAGCTACAACGCATTCACAATCTTTAGGCCTAGCTCCTGCAAAAGTTATCTTCTTTATAGACTCCCAAGCTGCAATTTTAGCTTTAAGCAGTAATACACCAACTGGTTGCATTAACACAATTAAGTGCCGAACTAAAATTGCAGAGCTCATCTCATATGGTTGGACTGCGGCCTTACAATGGATCCCAAGTCATGTTAGGATCCCCGGTAATCAAAGAACCGACCAAAAAGTCAAGCAGGGAGCGGAGTCAACTCAACCGGAAATCCCCTTTGACACTCAGAAGAGCAAATATCATCATCTCCACACACTTTGACAAATATACTGTCATGACCCAAAAGACGAAGAGTTTTTGAAGGTCATGGGAAACTCTGGCTACATTGGGCCCAATTCTGAGGCACCTGGAGAGAGCCGAGGCTGTTTCCCGGTTTCGCTTAACTTCTGGACATGACCTTTGGGGAGTATACCTCCACTGGCTTGGCGTGGCTACTAACGAGGCCTGCCTAGTCTGCGACCATGCCAGAAAGGATAGCGACCACCTGCTCCTATTCACTGGTCTCGTTGAATACTCCGCTGATGACATTGTCTGTCGGTACTGGGAGTCTCGGCGTCAATTGGTCAAGAATCCAAGCACGGGCGTTAGATAAATACATAAAGTATTTTGATTTTGTTTATTCAATATTTTTCTTGTACTCTTCTGCTTAAATATTTGGCTGAAGGGAAATGTTCGGATCTAAAAACATGTTAAACTTTGTATCAACGTCCCAAGTATGTGAAAGCGCTAGAAAACCTAATAGTTTAGTATTTTGGTTCACCCTGGCTCTTTCCTATTCTTTTAATTGGATTCATGCTTTAATTTGCAGCATTTTATCTCCTTCTGATTTGTGGTAAAATGAATCATCCATTTTTTAAAAATTTTTGCTGCATAGATGTGTGTGTAAAAGAAAACGAAATACATATTTTGTTTCAAAAACTAGCATTATTGTGTTCTAACAATAGAATGAAGTGCTATTTTTAAGTCTTACAGTGAGAAAAGTAAAATTTCATGTTAAGTTTATGTGAAATATATGTCTTCTAAAACATCTATATACATGGATCTTTTTTAATTTTTTTTTTATTAAAAAGTGTTTATTTTCACTTATAAAGGGAAGCAAGATTGATTGGGACAGAAGGTAGCAGTAAAAAAAAAAGACTCAAAATCTAAAGTTTAGAAGGTGGAAGTAACATTATTTACAATATTTGAATTAAAGAAATATTATAATTTTAAATCTATATAATTATTAATCACCCCTTTTTCTGAGTTCAGTGTCATTAAAAATTTATTGTTTGTCACTAAATTTGTAGAAATGATTTACATGAACCGAAACTAATTAAATTAGTAATTTTAAATATAAATTAATATACTTTAAAGTGTAACTTGACAGAAATAAACCTATCATAATACGACTGATACCAATCAATTTTCATTTACGATGTTGGAAATGTAATTCGTATTATATACTTAAGAAAGATTAATATATAATACTCAAAAACTCTGATATTCCCCTTATATATTATATAACCTAACACGAAGAAAGTGTTCACAAATATATCTTAATCTAAACTATTTGTAGAATTTCTTGATTTTGATAAAAAAAATAATAAAATAAATAAATGAATAACAGTACACCAAATACGAAGGATATTAAGTAATGCACCAACAAAATTTTATTTTTACATTCAGAAGTATGGTTAGTTATAATTCATAACAAATGCCCTGAATATAGCTTAAATCTATAATATGTAACACTAATGTATATAAATTCCCTGTAGGACTTTCTCTGTATTGTTATTTTGAGGTGATTTATTTAATGACTCCTAAGCGATTAAGTCCCTTGTGAGTGTTAGTACTGGATCATTTATCAGATGCTGTTAAAACGCGATGAGATAATGGGTTCATAATTATATTCTCCAGGATAATCCTTTTCTAATTATGTAATGTACAACCATTACGAGAAATTTAATTGTGTTACCCTCCAAAGGGACGGAATTATTAAGTGAAAAGAGGTACTGAAATAACATTAAGGTATATTCTAACTAGAGATGACAATGTCATTAGAGCAGTACTTCTCAAATTTTTGATATTTGTGATCCAATATTCAATCATAATTTTCATTGCGCCCCCCCTTTATACAATAACAATTCATTGAATTCAATAATACTACACTTTGACGCAAAGCTACAGTACGACTTTAACCTCTTAAGAGCCGCATGCGTAAATAAACGTCTCGCTCAGCCAACGCATTAATTGCCTTGGACGTATATAAGTGTTTTTTCTGAGGTACGATATTTTCTGTGTACTGCTCCCCATAAAATTATTCAAAAGGCTTTGGAATGCATGAAAAGGACATTGGCAATGTTTGAGAATGATTAATTTATTTTTCTTCCTCCCTCCCCCCTTAATACTACGTGGGAAATGGTTGCATTGGGGAGCAAATCTGTACTTTTAATCGACAGATAAGTGTTCATTTGAATGTAAAATTTTGCTTATGAAGAGCCCATGAGTCACTGGTAATTATTAAACTTGTTCTTAAGGTATCCGACTACCCTAAAATCATGATTTTTTTCAAAAATTGACAAATTTTTTTTTATGATTTTATTTTATTGACCATATTATTAGCTTGATATAAATACCAAGCCTTTTAATTTCCATTCACTAGAACAAAAACTACAAGTGTTTTAATAAAAGAAGATGCCATGACTTTACACAAGATGTCAAACTTTAAAATGTGTTTTACTCGAAATGTGTTTTTTTCGAAAAACTCAAACGGGGACAGCGATTGCTCAAAAAGTTTTGAATATAATTTGCTGAAATTTTTTGTGAATGTTTCGTATAGCAGTAGAAGTGTTTTGATGTTCAGATTTATCAATAACTTTTTGATTTCAAAATTTACAGTACTTTATGTGAATATAATCACTGTTTTTTTAAGCAAATTCATATAGCCACTAAGATACAGTGCTCTAGTTTTTGTAAAAATTAAACTATCTATTATCCTGAAGGTCATTTCAAACATGAATAACGAAGTAACACATTAAAACTGAAAAATTGAAAATTTATTCAAAACGTTTTTGTACAGAACGGGCCCCGTTTATGTAATTTTTTGTACATTTTCACCAGTTTTTTCCCATTTTAATAATAATAATTTTTTTTTTCTAATTTCAATTTTACGATTTTTTCCTTAAATTATACTAAATAAAGCTAAAAATCACAAAAAAATTCCCATATCTTCATTTTTTCAAAAAAAGTTGTCGCAAGTAGTCGCATACCTTAACTTCTCATTAATTATCACAGAAATTGTAGGGAACTGATAAATTTATAAGTGTATTATACCAGTGTAAATGCGTATTTTATTTTTTTTGTGTGTCATGTTTTTTTTTGTTTACACTTTCAGTAAGCTAATAATTTTTTTAAATAATCTTTTGTTTTTGACTTTTTAATAAGCTGGCGCCCCCCTTGTAGAGTAGTCACGGCTCCTCAGAAAGGCCCGTCCCACTGTTTGAGAAACAATGTATTAGGAAATTTGTAAATAGCTTTGTAAAATTCAGTGCTTTTTTTACAAACTTTCAATATTTCCGATCCAATTTTAAATCATAATTTTCCTCACGCATCTTCCACTACAATAGCAATATATTAAATGCAATAATAATGTACTTCGATGCTAAAGCTACAATATGATCTTAATTAAAAACTGAACAAATTATCAAGATAAGTATTTTTATGTCTTGCATGGATTACTTTTAAGTAAGAAATTTTAAGGAAGTTACTTTTAAGTAGGATTAGTATTATGTTTTATTCTAATTTCCGAATTGGAACAGATTACAAAATATTTTTTAATAAAATTTTTTTCCTCGATGATCTTTTTTACATCCATTGCAATTCCATCTGGAATTTCTGAGGTGGCTGCTGGAAGAGAAAATATAGATCTCAGTTAAGTATTAAAAAGTATATATATAAATTAGAATTTCATTTTCTAATATAAAACCTTTCTTTTAGAAGTCCATGAGATATTCACTAGTAATTGTTAAACTTGTTCTTAATTTAGTATTGATAACTATCAAGTACCTTGTGCATATAAATGTATTTTTAAGAATGATATGCCTGTGTAAATATGCATTTTAGTTTCTATGTTAAAATTTATATTTGTTTTGTTTCCTTTCAGTAAATTAATATTTGTTAAATAATATTTTATTTTCGAAAGTTAGATATACACGTAACCCTCTCATATATAACTTTATCACGCGCCCCTATGGGCCACACCCCACAGTTTGAGAACCACTGATGTGACTGATTGTGTATTCCTGGAGAAAATGTACTATTTTCAAAAGTACGGTGTAAACCAGCCGACTGGGTGGCGTAGCTGTTTTGTCACTGGTATTCTGCACCGAAGTTTGTAGGTTCGACCCCGGTGTAAGTCGGTGGATTCTTACGATGCAAAAAATCAAAAGCGGGCACGTCGTAAAATTATGTGGCATGTAAAAAATCCCTCGAGGTGTCCGTTTGGCTTCGATGCTTTCGGCAAAATTAAATTCCTAAGTTCAATTTCGCATCGTCAGAGCTCAGATGCCTCTCTCTGAGAAGGAAACTCGACGTCAAAACTACTTGCGATAATTCATATCGTTTATGTATGGAGACGAAATAAAAAGTTATACCAGCTTCCGGGGAATGAACTTGGTCTACAATGGTAAAGAAATACCAATAATCGAGCCCAATGCAGAAAAAAAAAATAAAAAAAACCCTTTTTTTTACAAAAACCATCTTTTATTTAAATACTCTAAAAAGAATAAAATAAAATTTTTCTTTAAAACTTTTTTTGCTATCAACTTATTAAGTCGTTGCACAATTTATGATATAAAAGCTTGTCCCGAGGTTTAAGTATTCGTATTTGCTTGGTTTGAAAATTTTAAAAATTAAAATCAATCAGATCAAGTTATTAAATTTGCTTGTTTATCTACACAGGTGAACCTCGTTAGTATTATTATCAGTTATTATTTTTATTTATTTACCCTGTATATATTTGGTTAATAAGATTTTTTCAGAATAATAACTTGAATAACAAAAATAGAGAATAACTAGTTAATGTGCCATCAAACAGGCGGAAACAGAGGTTTATCTCACAAACAATTCGTTAGCAAAGCGTTGGTCGTCTTTTCAGGAGGTGTAGTGAAAAATTTTTGTGGTCAAATTAAAAGTAATAATGAAAAAAGAAAAAAAACCGTAAAATTTTAATTTACCGATTATTATTTGTAATACGCTTTTATAAGCTTCATTTGTATGTAACGGAATTTCTGAACTCGATTTTTACCCATTTTGAAAGGTCAGATTAATTCGAAATTTTGCACACTTGTCAAAGATCGATGACAATATAATAATTTCATAATTTTTCTATTGGCTGTTCAAGATCATTAAGAATAATGATTTCCAGATTTGACGACTAAAAGATTAAGGTACAACCTTGAAGCGAAGACCTTCAGATTTACAACAGGTGCAATAAACAAAACAAAAGTGTTTTTATGCGAAAGCGGGAAGGGGTGCGTTAGAAGTTTCTTACAAAAATTGCCCAGTTTTACTGAAAACGGAAATAAAAAAAAGTCTCGAGGATGAGAAAAAAATAATTTTTGTTCTGTTTGCTAAACTTAGATATAAAGTTCGTTTTTCTAAATTGTCTTGTCGGATCTGAGGAATGAAACATCACCCATTGCTTCATTTAACCAAAATAGGTAAAAATTGATTCAGATGTCACCGAATTAAAAATAATTCTTCCAAAACTCTTCGATTCAAAAAGTGTACTTTTAGTTCTAATGCTGATGCAAGTTTCAGAGAGAAAATTGAGCTCTTTTTAGTAAAAAATACCTTTGACTTTGCACATTTTTCCGAATTAAATATTTCAAATCTAGCTCTTCTAGATTCCCTTCAGTTGATTGATCCTGCATTTTGCAAGCAAGAACGTATCGACGCATTGATACGTATATCGCACAGTTGTTTTTCAGCAGTGCCAAATTACGTGCTTTATTAATTCAAGTCAGTTTACGAAAACAGTTAATATGTACTATGTTAAACCTAAACGCCACATAAAATATACGGAAAATCAAATAAAAGAAAATATAACTTAATACCGATTTAAAAATTGAGTGTTTACTTTATTGAATAATAGTATATAATCCATTTTTATTCCTTATCTATCTATACTGCGTTATTTTAAAGATGTTTATCTAAAATGCATCCAGCAGTAGCGTCACGCTTTATCAAAGTGATCCGTGAAACAATTTGAATTATAGGACCTGCCTAAAACTGAAGCTTTTAAGAATAACCTAATACATTGGTGAGGAAAACTAAACATTAAAACAAAAAAAAATCTCGTATGCGTTTCGAAATGTACCAAATAAACTCATATATATTTCTTGTTACATAATAAATATATATTTCTTGTTCTTGTTAAAACCATATTATTTCTGTAATATGATACATCCAAGAGAAAAAATTTTGAAAAGTTCTCAAGGAATTTCCATGAAATGAATTAGATTGGATGCTTGATAGTTTTAATTACGAATCAGTTTTCGGGGAAACGAGAAGTTAAAACATGTTTCAATTGACGAAATATTGCCTAATGAATTTTCTGACCGGTCAAAAGTTTTCGATACCGACTGGAAACGAATATGCCAAAATGACGAAAATAATAATTTATATTTTGATTCAATTAGCATTGACCTACTAATGTTAAATCATATTTTCAACATAATTTCCATTAAAACAAAATATTGATTTTGAATTAATGGAAACCTGTTTCGAATTGGAATTGTTGCAGCCATGTTCTAAAAAAGAAGACCCTGTAACTCTCAGACAAAAAGGACGTGAAACGATAGAAATACTCTCTCAAGATAACTTCGCAATCGCCTACACCGATGGTTCCTCAGACAAATCCCTCAGCAATGGAGGTGCCGGAATCCTCCTCCTCCTCTCAGATGGTAATAACTACAAACACAAAATTAACACAGGCATAATCGCCTCACACTTCACAAGTGAGCTCATGACGATTAGAGAGGCCCTTTTATTATACCAACAAGACCCACATGTTATTGATTCTACAGAAGGATTAGTAATCTTTTCAGATTCTCTAAATCAGCTATAGAAGCCATAAGAAACGGAGAGACCAACATCTCCTGTGATATTATTACCCTTCTAGAACAGATGCACAGCAAAAGAAAATCCTGTATCCTGCAATGAATACCCGCACATGTCAACATTGAAGGTAATGAATGTGTCGATAGTCTCGCCAAAGAAGTAACAGACATCGATCATAAGTGCACCAGAATCACACTTGACGATGCTAACGCAATAGCCAAGCAGAATTATGAATCACACCTTTAAAAAAACCCTTTTTACGGAATTTTATTTTCCCCGAATTATAACATCCACAATTGCCAGATTGAGAACTGAACACCTTAAGGGCATGAAGATTCACCCACACAAGACAAGATCATATGTTCAATTCAAACACTGCCCAGATCTTCAACTCACGCCCAATCACATCAACCGTGGAATGCTCAACCGTCGCAACAAAGTTACTAAAAATAGGAATGGTCCCTCTAAGGAACTCTTTGCGGGAAAATCCTGTGCAGCCCTGATGCTCCCCGAATAGCAGAAGCAGTGATCAAGACTTTCGACGGAATTTAGTGTTATCTACAACATTTATTCATGGACACGAGAATAACAACAACAACTATGATTTTGAATGAAATCTATTACTTGACGCTTCCGATATAAAAGCGAGCATGACAGTAAAGCTAAATATTTTACACAAAATACATATAAAATAGAAATTCTAAATAATAATAATAATTGAATGGAAATTAAGTATATCATAAATGGACATACAAAGCACATTACTATTAAAAATGCAATTTGAACAATATAGAAAACATAACTTGAATAATAACGAAAATAAAATACGAATAATAACACACACAAGTAATATAAAAAGAATTTTAAGTTAGTTCCAACTTAGATCAACAAAGAGAAATATTTTATTTTAGCTACTTCTTATCAAATAGTTACAATTAATATAAATATGTATTTACATATGACAGAATCACAACGTTAAGTGCTAATTAATGTTTATTAATTATCATTAAAGTATCGTATTGTTATCCAAAACAATCGTGTATATAAAATTCCAGTTCAACTGAATGCTTTAAAACGAGGAGAGAAAAAAAGCTTTTAAAGTTTTGACGCATGTCCCTAAAAATGAAACCAACTTGGCTATATCTGTAAATCTTTAAATAATTCGTTTCAATCAACTAACTTTTATTCATTATAATAAAATTATCGTATTTTTACCCAAAACAATAGTGGATAAAAAATTTCAGCTCAAATGAGCGATTTAAAACGTGAGAAAAAACCTTTTCAAGTTTTGACATATGTCGCCAAAATGCTCGCTACGTCACCAAAAATGATGCCAACGTGGCTGTATTTGTAATTATTTGAATAATTAGTTTTAATCAATTAATTGTTTTTAATTATGATTAAATTTCTGTATTGTAATCCGAAATAATCATGTATATGAAATTCCATCCAAATATTGTTCTGACTTTTAAGAGAAAAAATCGCAAGTTCACGACAATTATTTTATTTAAAACATAGGCATATTCCATAATAATTATATAAGTATGTTTAATTTTAAATCGCTAGAATATTTTTAACAGCTCAAGGTTTCCACGATCGTTTTAGTTTCAAATATTTAAAAACAATTTAGGAGCTTACCCAGCAAAATTCAAATTCCCCTACATAAGGCACGGATATATATCTAAGTTTCTACTTGCTATTTTAAAGTCTATTTCAAAACAAGTGGTGCGGGTCGCACTTAAATTATAAATAAATCCTGATAAATATTTAAATCAGGTGCATTTTCTGCGTCGTTTTCCGTAAAGGACCTTAATGAGAATTCTCTTTCGAGCAATTTCTCTTTAAATTTGCATTCAGCAACAATACTGCAAGAAAGCGAAAACATCGCTCACTATAAATAATTGAACGTAAAAACACTTTAGGAATTCTAGCTTTAGTATCATTTCAGTTAATGAGTTTGGAATGTTGCGTAAGTAGACTAATTTTGGTGGCAATGTGGCAACATAACTGTATGTTTATTGTGAAGTGTGCCAGGTACGGAAGCTAAATATTTGGTTAATCTTTTAACAAAAGTAACTCAAGGAACGTAAGCTTTTACTTTTAATAGAATCTAGGAACCAGAAAGACTGCAATATCAGACCAAAAGTTCAATACTGCTATCTTAGTATCGGGATACCGGTGTTAATACCGGTAGTAGACATTTTAGAAAAAGAAAGAAAACATAGTTGTTTCTTTGTTTTATTGCCAGTTTTATTAGAGAGTGTAAATAGCACACAAAAAAATTTAAAATTATAAATTACAACAGTATATAAAAAATCACAAAAACAAGTAAAGGAACACCTTATTTATTAAAATCTCAAAAAAGTGTTAATATCACTATTTAGTCTGCGGCACTATGACAAATTTTGGAAATGTGATCTTAAAAAACATAATGCATCAATTGTACTGCCATTAAGCCTGGAACGTAATTTTGTGCAAAAATTACCAACTGTCGAAAACGCTCTTCCGGCACTACGCTAGTTTGTGGAACTGTTAACAATATGCGATAAACTTTTTCCAAATTTTTACCTCTTAATTTCTCATATTTTCAAATAAATCGATTCCTTTTCGGGTGATTTTGGGTATAGCCGATTTATGTATTGTATTTTGGTTTGTTGAAATTTTTAATCATCGCTGATTCGAATTCTTGTTCAAGAGTATATTTCTTTTCACTATTGGCATTAAAGGCATCATCATATTCACAACAACTGAAGCAAATTCTTTGAATGCGAATAAGTTTGTGGGCAAAAATTTTTTTTTAAAAAACACTTGTTATTAAATTGATCAAATTTCAATTGGCTAGCCTCTTTTCTTTTTTGTCATTTTTTATTTTAAAATCATTATAAATATGAAAATACCGTAAGATATTCTCTATTTTAGAGAAAATTTTAAAAAATTCTAGCAAATACCGAAAGAACGGTGTGTATTTAACTTGTTAATACCGGTATAACAAAATTAAACAAAATGCCCGAAACGCTGGTATTCTTTATCCCAATATACCGGTATTGCAATCCGTACTAAGAAACACTGTAACCAATATTTTTTATTTCAATATCAACTACTTGTAAATGATTAAGTTCTAATTAATTGACGTTACTGGAAGATTTATTTTTATACTTTTTTATTAATAAAACGCAAGTAATTTTTATATCACACACACACACACACATATATATATATATTTATTTATATATCTGTGTGTGTGTTTGTGTGTATTACAAACATAAACTAGACGTTACGCACCCGCTTCACTCTGTATTTCACGATGTTGTATAAACATATACTGTTTACACATACACACACATATATATATAAATTATTGATATCTAGCATTAAGAATTCGATTATATTGAAAAATATATTTATTGCTGTAACTCTCGCATCTTGATATAAAAAGGACTGAACTTTTATAATTGATAATTTTTAATCCACACCAAAAATAGAAGTAGAAAGAATTTTTTGCGGTCACTTAACCCAATAATCAAGCGAATTTCCGCAAAAGCAACTTTCAGTGGATCTCTTCTCCGTAAAATAAACATGCGTGTTATATTTCAAGTCTAAATCTATTAGAGAAAAAACGAAATTTTTATCTTCAATACGCTCCGTAACCTCTTGGAGAATATTCTTAATGGAATTTCAGTTCAACGAAAGAAACATGCAAACAAAATTTTATTTTTGTACTGTCAGTTCGAAAACTGGGATTTTGCTTATGAATACGCCCCAGTAATTCTCCAGCCTCCCCCTGGAGTGGATTCCCATAAAATCCATTCTTAGTGGAACTCTATTCAACTTAAGAAACATAACAAATTTCAAGTAAATGGGTTACAAAATTCAAAAACAGGAATTTCTATAAAACTTTTCTTGACCAGCCGCAAACCCCCTCCCACCCTTGGGGCTCTATTTTCACAAAACTCTTTACCAAGGGCCTAATAAATTTCAAGTCTGTAGGTTTAATAGTTCCTGAGAAATAGTGATTAGTCATCGAGTGAGTGAGTCGCCTTTCTCCTTTATGTACACTCATGGACAAAAAAAATGATCAAACCAAGAACTTATTGCGGGATCATAACAAAACTTGGCATGGTGGTACATGTCGAGGAAATATGCAAATGCTTAGAAATGCAGCGTGATTGTGTATTACGTATAGCCGGGAGAGGGCATTTAACGTCGTTCTCCGTGGAGTATAAAACAGGTAACCAAAGCTTGTGTGAGAGTGCTAAATCGTTTACAAAAGACATGAGTAGACATGCTAAAGTAGACATGCCTCGGACGTGGGTAGCCTAGTGGTTAGAACATCGGACTCCAGACCGGAAGGCCTGGGTTCAAATGCCTGATGCCACCAAACACCCTCCGAGTACACTAGGAGTACGTGCTCGTTAAATCAGTGGGTCCGTAGTCTTGTGGGCTTAATCACGAGCGCAGGGACTGGAGAATATTTCCCTCCCCTTCAGTCTACATGCAGAAATTGTGGAGGTGGAGATAGAGGTCGTGTAGCCATCTATCGTCCCTTCGGGGAATTTCGCCGAGCTAAAGTCGTACTGTCACCTGTATGGTGCTCAAGGTCAACGACAGGCGTACCTCTTGCCCATGCCACGATGAATTTCGTGGGCCTCGATCTGACTGCATCAGACAGGTGCCATTAGAAAACAACAACAACAACAAAAGACATGCCATTACGCCATTTTCGAAGACAATATGAACAGCAATCGAAGTTTGAGTAAGGTAGAATCATTGGCATACTGAAAGCTGGGTGGTTCACTAGGCGAGTAGCTCGTCAATTAGACCGTTCTGATTGTGCTGTGAAGAGTTGTTGGGACCAGTGGATCCGAGAGATGTCACTTACACAAAGACTAGGCTCAGGACGCCCTTGAAAGATCAGTCGTCGAGAAGACCGCCACATCGTAATAAATGCACGCGTACAGTCAACTGCTTCATCGGAGGTCATCTAGGCACAGACAGCACCATCATTAGGGGCCCCTGTGTCTTCTCGATACATACGAAGGCACCTGGATAAAGAAATTTTGGAATCATGGCGGCCATTACGTGTGTTGCTCTTGAAGCCCACCAGTTGACGCCTCCGTTTGGAGCGGTTCCAAGCACGAAGAAACTGGATTACAACAAAATTTAACCAGTTCGTCTTTAGTGACGAATGCAAATTCAATCTCAGCAGTGATGGCAATCGTGTTTGTGTTTGGAGACCCCGTGGTGAACGCCTAAATTCTGCCTTTGCTTTACAGCAACACACAGGTCACACAGCTGGTGTGATGGTATAGGGAGCCATTGTCTTCAATACTCGTTCACCCCTAGTATTGATTCGGGGCACCATGACAGCCCAACGGTATGTCCATGACATCCTGAAAACACATGTGTTGCCACTCACCCAGTGGCTCCCCGGAGCCATTTTTCAATAAGACAATGCTCGGCTTCACACAGCAAGCTTGTAACAAGACTGTCTCCGCACTGTTACCACTCTTCCTTGGCCTGCCGGATCCCCAGATTTGTCTCCGATCGAGCATATGTGGGATCATTTGGGAAGGCGAGTTTTGCGTCCCACGAGCTTGAACGAACTAGAGTCCAGGTTACAACAAATATGGAACGAAATGTCTCAATACATCATACAGAACGCTAGAAATTCTCCGTTTTTTGCCTTTTCTCTGAAATAAATGATGCTTTTTCTTTGCTTTTCTGGTCATTTACTTTTTTTAACCACCCTCTGGGTGGTTAGCTTACTCCTGAAAAGTTATTCCTAAAGCGTTTACTGTTATTTTGCCGTTCGTTCTAAAAATGTAACAGTCTTCTTTCCTTTCCTCCTTTTAAAACTTGGGAGGTAGAACGGGGACAATTTTCTGACTTAGTTCGGTCCCTTTGTAAAGTAAGAACCAAGAGATCAATCATTTACAGCTAGCTGTTAAATTGCCTTGGGCAATCTTGTATGTCAGTCGTTTCCCCTATATGTTCAGTCACAGAAAAATTAAAACAAAATGAAGGATAAAAAAAGGAAAGAATGAAATGAATAGTGTGTTAGAAGTTGAAAAATAATTATGTTTTCTTCAAAGAAAATTTATTTTTCTGTCTTTTTAAAAAATAAAAAACTATATATATATATTGGTATTGCGATTTGAACCAGAAAAAAGCATCCTGTATTCATTTTGGAATATGAGAGAAAGAAAACACGCTCACTTTCCTTTTTTTAAAAAAAAAAGTAATGAGGTAAAAAGAGCAAAGGCCCTATCTCTTTTTTTAAACAATAAGACAATAAATGGTGCATACGGTGATAAACATACGATGATTATATTTATGAAATAAAACCGATCTTTCTCTATGCAATTATATGTTTAATTTAAAATAACATAAAAAAGGATTTCACACAATACTTTTAATTTATTTTAATTAAAATCATATAAATAATATTTATATGTTAACTGAATATTTTTCGGAAAAAAATCTAAATTTTCATTCCTAGTGTTCGCCTTTTCGAACTTCTTGTATTAAATAAAAAATTTCTTCTTTACATCGGCATTTGTAATGGACATAACACACATTCAGTCAAAATTTTTAATTTTAATGGGGGATATACTTCTTCAAATGCGCATAACAGTACTTCTAACCCTTTTCTACTCAAGTTAAATTTCTTATCTTTCTGTTTCTTTTATTACAAGGAAAAATGTCACACATCGATAACTACATTTTCACACAATTCAGTCATTACAAATTCTATTGTGAGAAAAGTTCTCCCTAATTAATTTTGTCTTTCAAAACAGTACACTTAAAACAAGTTTGTTCAGTGAAGTTAACCGACAGTTCCACAATGTATCCATACCAAATTTTAAAAACCATCTTAACATTTTGAAATGTATCCTGTATTAAATGTTTTGAATATACACAAATATTTCCTGCTGTATGGAAGATATACTACGAGATGTGGTGTGTGGTTTTGAAAGAATGTTTTTGTACGTGTAGACTATTTTTGAAAATTTAAATATCACTAAAGCTGATCATATAACTGCAAATGAGCCTTATTTTAATGTGTACTGATATCAAAATCAAACACTTTACAATATTAAACATCCTATGGGTTTATATTCAACATGGAACAATTTGCAAAATGGCTAACAACTTCTATTCAAATTGTAAAGAAACTGAAATATAAATATATCTTACTGCAGTCAAAAATATCCATAGTATATTCATAATATCCTATTCCTCCACTGATTTCAGTATATTTTAAAAACTGTAGCTGAATCTAATTTTTTATATTTATAAACGAGGCATAAAAGCTCACACAGTCGTAAAAATGTCTTTATCATTTTTAAATATACTACTATAAAACGTATATAGATTGTAAGATCAGTTCTAAAATCCTAAAAGCTTTTAGAGGAGCAAAAAATGTAATTTTGTATTGATCAAATTTTTAATATAATACACAAATATACATGTTATTAAGCAAATACATTTGAAAATTCAAAATTCCTTCTGAAATAAACGTAATTGACAGAAAAATGTTTAATTGCAAGTGAGGCGAAATACATGTTTATCTAAGGGGTATCCCCAAAGTGAGGCAATCCTCAAACGTAAAACTCAAACTCAGTGGCACACCAATCCTTTATGGGCCAGAAACTACTATGCCCATCCCAATATACTTGACCACTGGGCGCTGAGGTGCATGAACAGATTTCCCGATTTGGTGGTCTGTCTGAAGAGAGACCTTCAGTGTTTAAGACCTCAAGCAAGCTTGGTACTCATTTATCGAGCCAATGTAGGGGAGATGAAACTCAGAGTCGAATTTGCCCAGCCGGTTAATAAAACCCTAGACCTGTGGTGTGGAAGCACGATACACTACCACTCGACCCTATTCGGTGAAAAATAAAACTTAACCCTCTAACTGGATACCTTCCTCCTGAAAAGTTATTCCGAAACCGTTTTACTCTTATATTGCTATTCCCTTCAAAAATGCAACATACTTCAATTCTTTCCCCCTTTAAAACTTGGGAGGTCGAAAGGTGACAACTTTATGACTTGGTTCGGCGTCTTTAATCAGTAAGAACCAGGATAGCAATCGTTTACAGCTAGCTCTTGTTACCTTGGGCAATTATGTATGAAAATCGTAGTTCCACTTTGTCGTTTTCCCCATAGATTCAGTCACAGTAAAATTAAATTAAAATGCAGGGTAAAAAAAACATGAAATAAATGGTGTGTTAAAAGTTGAAAAATAGTTATATTTTCTTCAAACAAAATTTATTTTTCTGTCATTTTTTAAAAATTAAAAAAAAATATTTTGGTTTTGCGATTTGAACTAGAAAAAAGCATCCTGTATTCATCTTTGAATATGAGAGTAAGAAAACGCGCTCACTTTCCTGTTTTAAAAAAAGTTATGAAGTAAAAAGAGTAAAGGCCCTATCTTTTTTTAAACAATAAGACAATTAATGGTGCATATATTTATGAAATAAAACAGATCTTTCTCTATTCAAGTATATTTTTAATTTAGAATAACATAAAAAATGATTTCAATACTTTTAATTTATTTAAATTTAAATCATATAACTGATATTTTTATGTTAACTGAATATTTTTCGGAAAAAATCTAAATTTTAATTCCTAGTGCTCTCCTTTTCGAACTCCTTGTATTAAATAAAAATATCTTTTCTACATCGGCATTTGTGATGGACATAACATCAGTCAATAATTTTTAATTTTAATGGGGGATATACTTCTTCAAATGCGCATGACAGTACTTCTAACCTTTTTTTACTCAAGGTAAATTTCTTATCTTTCTGTTTCTTTTATTACAAGGAAAAATGTCACACATCGATAACTACATTTTCACACAATTCAGTCATTACAAATTCTATTGTGAGAAAAGTTCTCCCTAATTAATCTTGTCTTTCAAAACAGTACACTTAAAACAATTTTGTTCAGTGAAGTTAACCGACAGTTCCACAATGTATTCATACCAAATTTTAAAAACAAATTTAACACTTGGAAATGTATCCTGTATTAAATGTTTCAGTATACACAAATATTTCCTGCTGTAGGGAAGATATAGTATGAGATGTGGTGTGCGGTTGTGAAAGAATGTTTTCGTACGTGTAGACTATTTTTGAAAATTTAAATATCACTAAAGCTGATCATATAACTGCAAATGAGCCTTATTTTAATGTGTACTGAGATCAAAATCAAACACTTTACAATATTAAACATCCTATGGGTTTATATTCAACATGGAACAATTTGCAAAATGGCTAACAACTTCTATTCAAATTGTAAAGAAACTGAAATATAAATATATCTTACTGCAGTCAAAAATATTCATAGTATATTCATAATATCCTATTCCTCCACTGATTTCAGTATATTTTAAAAACTGTAGCTGAATGCATTTTTTTATATTTATAAACGAGGCATAAAAGCTCACACAGTCGTAAAAATGTCTTTATCATTTTTAAATATACTACTATAAAACGTATATAGATTGTAAGATCAGTTCTAAAATCCTAAAAGCTTTTAGAGGAGCAAAAAATGTAATTTTGTATTGATCAAAATTTTAATATAATACACAAATATACATGTTATTAAGCAAATACATTTGAAAATTCAAAATTCCTTCTGAAATAAACGTAATTGACAGAAAAATGTTTAATTGCAAGTGAGGCGAAATACATGTTTATCTAAGGGGTATCCCCAGTGGCAATCCTCAAACGTAAAACTCAAACTCAGTGGCACACCAATCCTTTATGGGCCAGAAACTACTATGCCCATCCCAATATATGACCACTGGGCGCTGAGGTGCATGAACAGATTTCCCGATTTGGTGGTCTGTCTGAAGAGAGACCTTCAGTGTTTAAGACCTCAAGCAAGCTTGGTACTCATTTATCGACCCAATTTAGGGAGATGAAACTCAGAGTCTAATTTGCCCAGCCGGTTAATAAAACCCTAGACCTGTGGTGTGGAAGCATGATACACTACCACTCGACCCTATTCGGTGAAAATAAAATTTAACCCTCTAACTGGATACCTTCCTCCTGAAAAGTTATTCCGAAAACGTTTTACTCTTATATTGCTATTCCCTTCAAAAATGCAACAGACTTCAATTCTTTCCCCCTTTAAAACTTGGGAGGTCAAAAGGTGACAACTTTATGACTTGGTTCGGCGTCTTTAATCAGTAAGAACCAGGATAGCAATCGTTTACAGCTAGCTCTTGTTACCTTGGGCAATTATGTATGAAAACCGTAGTTCCACTTTGTCGTTTCCCCATAGATTCAGTCACAGTAAAATTAAATTAAAATGCAGGGTAAAAAAACATGAAATAAATGGCGTGTTAAAAGTTGAAAAATAGTTATATTTTCTTCAAACAAAATTTATTTTTTTTTCTGTCATTTTTAAAAATTAAAAAAATATTTTGGTTTTGCGATTTGAACTAGAAAAAAGCATCCTGTATTCATTTTTGAATATGAGAGTAAGAAAAACGCTCACTTTCCTGTTTTAAAAAAAGTTATGAGGTAAAAAGAGTAAAAGGCCCTATCTTTTTTTAAACAATAAGACAATTAATGGTGCATATATTTATGAAATAAAACAGATCTTTTCTCTATTCAAGTATATTTTTAATTTAGAATAACATAAAAGGATTTCAATACTTTTAATTTATTTAAATTTAAATCATATAACTGATATTTTTATGTTAACTGAATATTTTTCGGAAAAAATCTAAATTTTAATTCCTAGTGCTCTCCTTTTCGAACTCCTTGTATTAAATAAAAATATCTTTTCTACATCGGCATTTGTGATGGACATAACATACATTCAGTCAATAATTTTTAATTTTAATGGGGGATATACTTCTTCAAATGCGCATGACAGTACTTCTAACCTTTTTTTACTCAAGGTAAATTTCTTATCTTTCTGTTTCTTTTATTACAAGGAAAAATGTCACACATCGATAACTACATTTTCACACAATTCAGTCCTTACAAATTCTATTGTGAGAAAAGTTCTCCCTAATTAATCTTGTCTTTCAAAACAGTACACTTAAAACAATTTTGTTCAGTAAAGTTAACCGACAGTTCCACAATGTATTCATACCAAATTTTAAAAACAAATTTAACACTTGGAAATGTATCCTGTATTAAATGTTTCAGTATACACAAATATTTCCTGCTGTAGGGAAGATATAGTATGAGATGTGGTGTGCGGTTGTGAAAGAATGTTTTCGTACGTGTAGACTATTTTTGAAAATTTAAATATCATGATCAAGATCATATAACTACAAATGAGCCTTATTTTAATGTGTGCTGGTATCAAAGTAAAACACTTTACAATATTAAACAGCCTATGGGTTTATACTCAATATCAAACTATTCGCAAAATGGCTTACAACTTCTATTCAAATTGTAAAAAGAAACTGAAATATAAATATATCTACTGCAGTCAAAAATATTCATAATATGTAAGTATCCTGTTTCTCCACTTATTTCTGTACATTTTAAAAACTAGCTGAATGCAATTTTTTATATTTATAAACGAGGCATAACAGCTCACACAGTCGTAAAAATGTCCTTATCATTTTTAAAATACTACTATAAAACGTATATGGATTGTAAGATCAGTTTTAAAATCTAAAAGCTTTAGAGGAGCTAAAAACATGTAATTTTGCATTGATCAAATTTTTAATATAATACACAAATATACATGTTATTAAGCAAATACATTTGAAAAATCAAACTTCCTTCTGAAATAAACGTAATTGAAAAAAAAATGTTTAATTGCAAATGAGTGGAAATACATGTTTAACTAAGGGGTATCCCCAAAGTGAGGTAATCCTCAAACTTAAGACTCAAACTCAGTGGCACAACAATCCATCAGGGCCAGGAACTACTGTGCCCATCATAATACACGTGACCATTGGACGCTGAGGTGCATGAACAGATGTCCCGATTTGGTGTCTGTCTGAACAGAGACCTTCAGTGATTAAGACCCGAAGCAAGCTTGGTACTCATTTATCGACCCAATGTAGCGGCGATGAAAGGTAGAGTGGACCTTGCGCAGCCCGTTAAGAGAACCCCAGACCTGTGGTGGGGAAGCACTATACACTTCCACTCGATCTTATTCGGTGAAAAATAAAATTTAATGTTAGAATCTTATATAAATCTCTAATGAATGAGGGAGTCCAAACTTTTTTTTCATGTAAACTATTTAGACGGAAATGGTTATTTATGAACATTTCACAAGTTGCATAAATTAAAATTAACCGTTATAGTTTACATAAAGTTTTAAGGGTGCAAAAGGTGTATTTCGGCTGCCCGAATTAATTTTAAAAGGAATACGGTTACGAAATGTAGTACAAATCTATCTAAAGTAGAGTTGGTTACCTTACATATTGTCAAACACAACTTTGCATTGGAAGCCAATTCCACAATTCGTTGTTATAAAAATGTATGGAAAATTACAAGATTTATTTTTGCATTTGTAATTTATATATATATAATTTTTCCTGGGAACTTTAAAAGCTAGAGCGGCATCCATGAAAACCGCGGTTCCCTCTCTGTTTTTCTAGATCACCCCTGACTAAGCCAGCTCTGCCATAGTAAGTGAAAATGCCGGATTTTGTTTGTCAAGATAATTTTATAGCAAACTGCATTTTTCATGTGTTTTAGATGGTCGTTTTATATTTTCTACATCAATATCTTAATGTCTGAATTTAAAATTACATAAAATTCTTGACATTCGCATCAATGACCATGATAATTTTTACTAGTATACGAATGTGTCATCAAACGATTACATGACTAATATTAACATATATTATTTTAACCATTTAATTAATATTAAGTATAACATAACGCAGACAAATTTTCTGAACTTTAAAATAAATATTTAGAAAACTACTTCAAATATACTCAAAATTTTTCATTCGTACTCTTTAGCTTGTCAGTTTTGCTTTTATGTAAGAATTTATTGTAATTGTATATTCATCAATTTTTTTAGTATATTTTTTGCTCTTTGAGCATGCGGTTTTCAACTGAATTGTATGAAATCTTCGAAATGTAATAAATGAATGATTGAATATTAACGTCGCACTGTTCAGCTACACGAGGGCTTTTGGCGACGGACCACGTAATTTTGAACCATGGTCAAGTGACGTGGACGACACCTGAGCTGGCACCCCCTCTCCTAACTACTAAACCACACCAACGGGAGGACGTTTCAGCTTTCGACAGATTTAACGTGCATCGCTGCCCTACACGGCGAGACTTTAGTGGTACTGAACTCGAACTCGTATCAAAGCAAGCACGTTCCGATACCTATACCACTCGGCTACCGCGGCCGAAATATATTAAAAGATACCAAAGAAGCTATATAATAAAATTTGAAATTTTTATTATACTCAAACAATTGCTAAAACTTATGGTAAATAAGTTTTAACTGCGCGATGCATTTTTTTTCGAAATTTCAAATGGAATTTCTAGCATAAAATCTCTAGCTTTATACGGTCGAGATTTCAAAAAATATCCAGATTTTAATTACTTATTCAATTAGCCTTTAAAAAAGATAAATGTTGAGGTATTTTGTATAAATAGATATTTTTGAACAATATATAATTCGAATATTTTTCAATAGCTCGAATTTAAAATTGATTTTTATGTTTATTTATATGCATAAATGTCTACTGTAAATGTTTCCGTATATTTTTGATTACCATTTATTCAAACATTCAAGTTATAAAAAAAATGTGGGAAAATCTTCATTCATGTTGTCTTTGATTTAAACTGAAGTTCAAGCACTTAAAATTCAAATATAATTCGGTGTATTTTAACAATATATAACCAGGCACACACACTGTACTTAAACTTCCCTGAACACTTAGGCTTTGAAATCTAAAAAAAAAAAAAAAAAAAAAACTAATAAATCTTAATTAGTTTTTTCTTCGTTATTATTTTTATCAAAGTGTAAGAAAATGTTTCAAATGATTTGATGAAGTTTAAATTTATTCATTTTTAGTGGTTGGAAAATTGAAAAGGTTCCAAATTTTAAAGAGTTTGGTGTTTTATTAATTTTTTCGGTATGTTATAATAAAATAATCATGTTTCAAAAACTAAAATCTTTGATTAAAATAAGAAAAATGAAGAGAAAGAATATACTTAAAAGATAATTTGTCTAACTATATAAAATAGCAGATTGCACTGACACGCCCCAACTTGTTACATTTTCAAATTAATATGAAACCAAAAGGGAATTGTAACATATTTTACTTATGCGTTGGGACATTACAAAACTTTAAGAAAACGAGGTAACAAATTAACATTTCCTGGGGTCTAAAGAAATTTCCCCTCGATTTTTTCGATTGCCCCAGGGTCAAAACATGGGGTTCCCTGCGAGCCATAAAACTCCTGCTGTGTTGCTTCCTCCGTCCCTCATTATCTTTCAAGTTGTTAAACCTTAAAAGGGGGAAAGGATTTCAGAAAAGTGCGGCTAATCCGCTTTTGAAAACGTTACTTGAAGGCAGAAAAATCCGTGCAGTCCATTTTCGAAGTATCTTTACACTGACGGAATTTTCCGTGCTATCCGGTTAGAGGGTTAATGTTAGAATCTTATATAATTCCCTAATGAATGAGAGAGTCCAAACTTTTTTTCATGTAAACTCTTTAGACGGAAATGGTTAATTATGTACATTTCACAAGTTGCATAAATTAAATTTAACCGTTATAGTATACATAAATGTTTAAGAGTGCAAAAGGTGTATTTTGGCTGCACGAATTAATTTTAAAAGCAATATGGTTACGAAAAAGTAGTACAAATCTATCTAAAGTAGGGTTGGTTACCTTAGATATTGTCAAACACAACAATGTCTTGGAAGCCAATTCCACAATTCGTTGTTATAAAAATGTATAGAAAATTACAAGACTTATTTTTACATTTGTAATTTATATATATATATATATATATATATATATATATATATATATATATATATATATATATATATATATACATATATATATATATATATATATATATATATATATATACATATATATATATATATATATATATATATATATATATATATATAAATATATATATACTGAGAACTTTAAAAGCTAGAGTGGCATCCATCAAAACCGCGGTTCCCTCTCTGCTTTTTCCAGATCACCCCTGACTAAGCCAGCTCTGCCATAGTAAGTGAAAATGCCGTATTTTGTTTGTCAAGATCATTTTATAGCAGACTGCATTTTTCATGTATTTTAGATGGTCGTTTTATATCTTCTACATCAATATCTTAATGTCTGAATTTAAAATTACATAAAATTCTTGACATTCGCATCAATGACCATTATAATTTTTATTAGTATATGAATGTGTCATCAAACGATTACATGACTATTATTAATATATTCTTCTAACCATTTAATTAATATTAAGTATAACATAACGCACACAAATTTTCTGAATTTTAAAATATATATTTCGAAAACTATTTCAGAGATATACTCAAAATTTTTCATTCCTACGCTTTAGCTTCTCAATTTTGCTTCTATGTAAAACTTTATTGTATATTCTTCGATTTTTTTAGTATATTTTTTGCTCTTAGCCTGCAATTTTCAACTGAATTGTATGGAATCTTCGAAATATATTAAAAAATACCAAAGAAGCTATATAATAAAATTTGAAATTTATATTATACTCAAAGAGTTGCTAGAACTTATGGTAAATAATTTTTAATTGCGTGATACATTTTTTTTTCGAAATTTCAAATTGAATTTCTAACATAAAATTTCTAGCTTTATACGGTCGAGATTTCAAAAAATATCCAGATTTTAATTACTTATTCAGTTAGCCTTTAAAAAAAGATAAATGTTGAGGTATTTTGCCTAAATAGATATTTTTGAAGAATAATTCGAATGTTTTTGAATAGCTCGAATTTAAAATTGATTTTTATGTTTATTTATATGCATAAATGTCTACTGTCTACTGTAAATCTTTCCGTATATTTTTGATTACCAATTATTCAAACATTCAAGTTATAAAAAAATGTGGAAAATCTTCATTTATGTTGTCTTTGATGTAAACTGAAGTTCAAGCACTTAAAATTCAAATATAATTCGGTGTATTTTTAAAATATATAACTAGGCACACTGTACGTAAACTTCCCTGAACACTTGGGCTTTGAAATCTAAAAAAAACAACTAATAGATCTTAATAAGTTTTTTTTTCGTTATTATTTTTATTAAAGTGTAAGAAAATGTTTTAAATTATTTGATGAATTTTAAATTTATTCATTTTTAGTGGTTGGAACGTTGAAAAGATTTCAAATTTTAAAGTGTTTGGTGTTTTATTAATTTTTTTTTTTGGCATCTTATAATGAAATAATCATGTTTCAAAAACTGAAAGCATTGATTAAGATAAGAAAAATGAAGCGAAAAAATATACTTTAAAAAAGATAATTTGTCTAAGTATATAAAATAGCAGATTGCCCTGACACGCCCCAACTTTTGTTACAGTTTCAAACTAATATGAAACCAAAAGGGAATTGTAACATATTTTACTCATGCTTTGGGACTTTTCAAAACTTTAAAAAAACGAGGTAAGAAATTAACACTTCCTGGGGTCTAAAGAAATTTCCCCTCGATTTTTTACGATTGCCCCAGACAAAACACGGGGTTCCCTGCGAGCCATAAAACTTCTGCTGTGTTGCTTCCTCCGTCCCTCATTATCTTTCAAGTTGTTAAACCTTAAAAGGGGGAAAGGATTTCAGAAAAGTGCGGCTAATCCGCTTTTGAAAACGTTACTTGAAGGCAGAAAAATCCGTGCAGTCCATTTTCGAAGTATCTTTACGCTGACGAAATTTTCCGTGCTATCCGGTTAGAGGGTTAATGTTAGAATCTTATATAATTCCCTAAAGAATGAGGGAGTCCAAACTTTTTTTTTTCATGTAAACTCTTTAGACGGAAATGGTTAATTATGTACATTTCACAAGTTGCATAAATTAAAATTAACCGTTATAGTATACATAAATGTTTAAGAGTGCAAAAGGTGTATTTTGGCTGCACGAATTAATTTTAAAAGCAATATGGTTACGAAAAATAGTAGTACAAATCTATCTAAAGTAGGGTTGGTTACCTTAGATATTGTCAAACACAACAATGTCTTGGAAGCCAATTCCAAAATTCGTTGTTATAAAAATGTATAGAAAATTACAAGACTTATTTTACATTTGTAATTTATATATATATATATATATAAAATATATATATATATATATATATATATACATATATATATATATATATATATATATATACATATATATATAAATATATATATACTGAGAACTTTAAAAGCTAGAGCGGCATCCATCAAAACCGCGGTTCCCTCTCTGTTTTCAGATCACCCCTGACTAAGCCAGCTCTGCCAGCTCTGCCATAGTAAGTGAAAATGCCGTATTTTGTTTGTCAAGATCATTTTTATAGCAGACTGCATTTTCATGTATTTTAGATGGTCGTTTTATATTTTCTACATCAATATCTTAATGTCTGAATTTAAAATTACATAAAATTCTTGACATTCGCATCAATGACCATTATAATTTTTATTAGTATATGAATGTGTCATCAAACGATTACATGACTATTATTAATATATTATTCTAACCATTTAATTAATATTAAGTATAACGTAACGTACACAAATTTTCTGAATTTTAAAATATATATTTCGAAAACTACTTCAGAGATATACTCAAAATTTTTCATTCCTACGCTTTAGCTTCTCAATTTTGCTTCTATGTAAAACTTTATTGTATATTCTTCGATTTTTTTAGTACATTTTTTGCTCTTAGCCTGCAATTTTCAACTGAATTGTATGAAATCTTCGAAATATATTAAAAAATACCAAAGAAGCTATATAATAAAATTTGAAATTTATATTATACTCAAAGAGTTGCTAGAACTTATGGTAAATAATTTTTAATTGCGTGATACATTTTTTTTTTCGAAATTTCAAATTGAATTTCTAACATAAAATTTCTAGCTTTATACGGTCGAGATTTCAAAAAATATCCAGATTTTAATTACTTATTCAGTTAGCCTTTAAAAAAAAGATAAATGTTGAGGTATTTTTGCCTAAATAGATATTTTGAAGAATAATTCGAATGTTTTTGAATAGCTCGAATTTAAAATTGATTTTTATGTTTATTTATATGCATAAATGTCTACTGTAAATCTTTCCGTATATTTTTGATTACCATTTATTCAAACATTCAAGTTATAAAAAAAATTTGGGAAAATCTTCATTCATGTTGTGTTTGATGTAAACTGAAGCTCAAGCACTTAAAATTAAAATATAATTCGGTGTATTTTAACAATATATACCTAGGCGCACACAGTACGTAAACTTCCCTGAACACTTGGGCTTTGAAATCTAAAAAAAAAACTATTAGATCTTAATTAGTTTTTTTTTCATTACTATTTTTATCAAAGTGTAAGAAAATGTTTCAAATTATTTGATGAAGTTTAAATTTATTCATTTTTAGTGGTTGGAAAGTTGAAAAGGTTTCAAAATTTTAAGTGTTTGGTGTTTTATTAATTTTTTTTGGCATCTTATAATGGAATTATCATGTTTCAAAAACTGAAAGCATTAATTAAGATAAGAAAAATGAAGCGAAAGAATATATTTAAAAAAATATATAATTTGTTTAACTATATAAAATAGCAGATTGCCTTGACACGCCCCAACTTGTTACAGTTTCAAATTAATATTAAACCAAAAGGGAATTGTAACATATTTTACTTATGCGTTGGGACTTTTCAAAACTTTTAAAATACAAGCTAACAGACAAACACTTCCTGGGTCTAAAGAAATTTTCCCCCGATTTCTTACGATTGCTCCAGGGTCAAAGCACGGGGCTCCCTGCGAGCCATAAAACTTCCTATCAGTGTCGTGCTGTGTTGTTTCCACCGTCCCTAATTATCTTTCAAGGTGTTAAACCTTTAAAAGGGGGAAAGGATTTCAGAAAAGTACGGCTCAACCGCTTTTGAAAATATTACTTGAAGGTAAAATAATCCGTGCCGTGCATTTTCGAAGCATCTTTACAATCATGGAATTTCCCGTGCTAACCGCTTGGAGGATTAAAGTAGTCATTACGTATGTAAAGTTTCGTTTCATTTTGATGGCTCTTTCTTGGTGTGCTAATTTTTTTGTCTATGAGTGTCAATAGATATTTGTAAGCATATAAGAGAAAACTATCATACACATAATATATTATTATGTATAGATAATGATCTATTGTTCACTAGAACCAAATATAATTTGTCAACAAGAAAATTTCGATATTTTCCTTTTTCAGGAACACCTATTATAAACACTTCTGCACTAACTTTGGTCTGATCCCCTAGAATTAAGGAGCTAACATATGTCGAACAATTTTTTGTTGAGTTTCTATACACTTATTTGCCTTTCTTTCTTCATCTACAAGACATTAATTATGCATCAAACGTTAAATTACATAACTTTCCTAATTTTTATAAGCCGAATAGAGCGATAGGTTAGAAAGACATTATGAGTTGCATTTCAGAGTTGTTTCCATTTTTTTTTCCTGTTAAATTGGTATAATAGCATTCCAAATGGTTATATACACAAGATTTATCAATTGTGAGTAGAGATTTTGTTCTTGGAGGGTAGGGAGAAAAACGTATTACATAAACAAATGTTTTTAATTAAATTAAAAAGTCCTTTACTTTCTACTTTCATAGCACATTTTTTTCTTTTTACTTTATTCATAGTACACAGATTAGTGTATCATCAATATTCAACGCTCAAAACACGATCCGTATCAAAACTTCAGTTCATAATTTAAAAATTGGGTACACTTTATTTCGTTCGAAATATGAATAGAATTCTTATCTAAAATTTATAACAAATTCTGAAAACTCAAAGAATTCTTATTTTTATATTATTAATATTTGTTGTGATATGCTCTCTATGAAAGAATGCTTTCTAAACAAACCTAAGGAAATACAAAGAGTGGAACTTGCACAATGAATGTTTATATTCGGGTTTTGAAAACACACTCTGAGTAATAGCAAAATATGATCATTTATACCGGATAATGCTTCTTAGAAAAAAAGTTATGAATATTATTTGTCTCTCTAACCCAGTGTTTTTCAAACTGATCCCCCGCACAGAGCTGTTTTGGACTGATAATATTTGCTAATTTGCATCACAATTCGTGTAAATATGGATCATTACAAGGTAATGAGTATTGTAAGGGCATGCCACTCAGTCCAACTGGCAACAATATCGAACCCATTTCGCTCTTTGCATGGAACAAAATGTTCTGGATACCATTTGTATGAATCCGAGTACCATGTGGGGAGTTCAAGTCACTCGTGGATTGCTCTCACTAGGCCTATTACTTCGTAATTATTCATATTCCCAGAAATTGAGATGCAAATTAGTAAACATCCTGCGATTCGGTACATCTCTCTATGGGTACCATTCGCAAAACAATCTTTCTGCTACTCGTGCATTTATTTCTGCCCACTCATAAATCAAGCGCATATCTGCCAGTTCGGTGTTTCTAAGACGTTCCATACTACTCTGTGGGATATGACAGCTCAAATGACTGTGGTAATGCAGTTTTGTTTCCTTAACCCCCTTTATCTACCGACGGTACTTATAAGTACCACTCACTTTAAAATTACATAGAATAACCATTTTTAAGAATACTCTGACGATACTTTGCAGGAATATTCTTTTAAATCCCTTCTTTTAAGATATATGGCAGCGCAGGTTCTATGGTGAGTATTTTAGCGGAGATGATGAATGGTTTTATAGCAGAAATTGCGTTTTCAGTTGACGGAGTTTTCAGCACATTGCGAAGATTGTCCTTTTTGTTCCGAAAAAAATAGTTAATGTCAAAATATAAGTGTCTGATTTTTTTTAATGTAAATGATATCTTAGAAAAAGATTTGACTATTTATTTTAAATAATTAGTATAATTAATTTTACAGCTGATTATCTTTAAGTAATTAGTTAGCTCTAATTGATTAAATTTCCTAAAATTGAGCATTTTTTCAATGTAGTGATTCAAAAAAGAATATTGCATGAAAAAAAAACTACAGTAAATCATAATGTGGTAGATAAAGAGTTAAATGCTTTTGTAAACAAGATTGACCATAGATTGACCATGGATTGCTGTGAAATTCTGATTCCTCCTGATTATGTTCCTTTAAAAATTCTCTCAATGTTCCTGTGACACCCTGAGTATGTATGTTTGTGCTATATACATATCGGAATACATCGGGTAAGATTTTAGTTTTTTCGCACATTTTCATTATTATTACTTATGGCCATAATCATTATTAACCTCTATTGTAAATATTTTTGGTTATACATAATTATATTTGTCTATTTCGTGCGGATTCTTATAGTAATTTAATTTTCTAATTCTATTCTATTGATGTTATATTCACCCACGTGGGTTTTGGGCCTTTGCCTTGGTTTATCTCCTATGCTATTATGTCGAAAGGTTTCACTGAAGGGGAAGGTTAAGGTCTCGTAAAACACTGTTTAACCCTGTTTCACTGTCCTAAGCCAGTGACAGCTCGGGAAACCATAATCGTTTTTTCTACTCTAGCTATATTTCTCTAATTTGGTTTGTAATGGTTCCATGTTCTTGGTTCTTTCGGTTTGTTTTTAAGATGTTTTAGGATTTATGAGTCTTCTTTTTTAATTTATTTAATGCTATATATATATATATATATATATATATATATATATATATATATATATATAAACATACATGAATTAGAACTGAAAGTTATTTGTTGAATTCATCGTACGATTGCGCCCATTACTAAACTATGTTTGAATCGACATTTAATATCCACTTCAAATAATGTGATACATCAATAGTTCCATACTATATTCTTTTTAATAAAATAAGCTGCATGACAACACTAAATTTCTGTATGAATTTGTTAAGAAAAGTAATATTTTCAAATTGAAGCAATATAAAAAAATTAAAGGAACCATGAGATCCCCCCTCTGAAGTGCAAAATAAAGAAAATGTTGGCGAAGAATGAAAATAAGGTTAAAAATGATTCTGTTTATTCTTTTACAACTTTTTAATGATTTGTCATTTCAAGAATTACTATCATTCACTCATCACTCAAATTCAAAACGAATATTAACTGAGCTTAGACACATTTCATCATTCCAAGATTAACTTGCTTCTTCCTGAACTGCAAAGCAAACAATTCTACTCAAACTCTAATTATAGTAATATTTCTTTCAGAACAAACTTTTTTTCCTTCTTATTCAAGGCGTTAATGAGATATAAATTAATTAGTTCATAAAGTAAAAATGATTTGAGGAAACAAAAAAATGCCTTCATTTTCTTTTTACATTGCTTTCAAAATTGTTGATTGAACATATCAGATTTTTTTTTTCATATTTGCATAAGGAGGTACAAAATTTTGGAAATCTCATTCATTTGATTTGAGGACAAAATTGAAATTCTAATGTACTGTGGTTCAGATTGAATAGTTAAGGAGCGTGTCTAAAAGAGAAAGGCAAGCAGAACTGATTATAACCTAATCATAGTTTAGAAAAATTTACAGAACAGTTACAGTTTTTGTGATAAATTGTTAGAAATTAGAAGGCATACACATTGTAAAATAAAAAAATAAATAAATATTACATAATAGAGTTTTCTGTAGCAAACTGTAGGGAGAAAACTCCAAGAGTGAGTTGAATTATTCTATTGTATTCCTTATAAACTGACCGTTGCTATTGCTAACTGTAGAAATAAACCTTTAAATACCCCATCACAGACTGCGCAAGCGTGTGTGTCGTGTGTATTTTCATTTTTTTTACGGTAACAAAATATATATCCTATTCTCGTAGTTCTTAACTTTTTTCATTTGATTTTAACTTATAGCTGATTCATTTGGGCATCAAAATGTTATCAAAAATTAAATGCCATCACATATTTAAAAAAAAATTCGCTTAAATTATGGATTAAAAACTTTAAATAAAATCGAAAAAATTGGCCCGTGAATGTTGTTTTTTCTTCACAACAAGTATTTCTTATGTCTAGAGTACTTGTAACTTTTTGGTTCTATTAAACAAGCAAAATACATGGTTTTTAAAAAGTTCTGATAAACAGAATATTAAAACTAAATTTAAAGTAAATGTATTTCGTTGATTATAAATATTGAAAATGTTACTCAATAAAAAAAAATCTTGAGCATATCAATATGAAAAATGGATAATAATTAAATAAAATTGGTACCAGAACAAGATGATTACTACAATAATTATCCCCATAACACATTTTGAAGGAAATACGTTAAAATCAAACATATTTTGTAGAAAATTAGACTTCTTAAAAACAACGGAACTTTACCTCCAATTTCAAAACAAAATAATAATAAGTTATAATTTCCACATCCCATCCCCATCTGCTTATCCCATATATTTTGGGATAAACTTACAAAAATTAATTCATTAAATTGTAATCCAAGCTCTGAAAAAAGAAGCCTCAAGCATATAAACATCATTTTTTCTTTCGTTTCACGCGTGTTCCAACATAACATTAATGACACAAATTTTTCTCTCCATCTTGATTGAAAATGTGGACATCTTTCATATTCATCTCTCAGAGTGTTAAAACTATTTAAATCTAGCATTATAATGAATATCAAAAGCTTGTGTTTAGTAAATAAATTATTTACTAAAAATATAGTAAGTGATAACTTGTGATACCCACGGGCCAGGAAGAATCATCTCTTCACCTACGTGAACTAGATTTGTAGGTATAAATGAATGATCAATACAATTTTCCATAATAAATCTAATTTATTTGTTTAAAAATACACTGCTGGCCACCGTAAATGCAACACCAAAAAAGGCAAGAGATAGAACAACAAAATTTATTTTGTAGATAACATGTTGATCAAGTATCAAATGACTAAATTTATAGACTTCTGTGAAGAATGGTTCCTGCCAGAATCAATAGCCAGAGTAGCCGTCATTGTTGGAGATCACCGCTGCCACACGCCTCGGCATTGATTCAAAGATACTTTAGATCTGTTATTGGGGTACAGCAAACAAAGCAGCTTCCACACGTTGCTAAAGTTGATCTGGTGTAGCAGCTAGGGCTGTAATTTGAGTCAATAGTTGAGCAAATAGGGGCCACATGTTTTCTATCGGTGAAAGATCCGGAGAGCAAGCCGGCCAAGGAAGCAATTCAACCTGGTGATTGACAAAAAACCTTTGGACAATGCATGCCACGTGTGGTCGTAAAGTATCCTGTTGAAATATGGCTGTAGCCAAGTCCTGAAGGTAAGGAATGGCAACTGGCTCCAACACCTCGGAGATGTAACGCTGGATGTTTAAAGTACCGGCAATGCGTACTAGAGGAGTGCAAGAGTGGTATTGAATACCATCCTATTCCATAGTAACCAGTGCAGGACCAGTGTGGCGATGCATAACACAGCTCTTCAGCATCCTCTCTCCACGGTGTCTCCAGACTCGAATCCGACCAACGTGATGTTGCAGACAGATGCGTGACTCGTCAGTAAAAACAACTTCATTCAGTTCTGCCGCCTGCATCCTTCTTTCATCGTAACATTGGCGGTGGAGACATCTGTGGTTCTGCGTCAAGGATAGACCAAGCAATGGACGTCTTACGGACAGACCGCTCTGCTGTAAATGGCGTCGAATGGTACGCGCAGACACTGAATGATGCGTTACAGACTCAATGAGCTGTGCTACGGTTCTTGATGTCACTAAGCGATACGTTACTGTCATGCGCACAATTTGTGTGTCTTCACTTGAATTGGCGGACTGAGGTGGTAGCGATCGACCACGTCGGTCCTTCGTACCCTCCTGCATCCAACGGTCACATAGCATGTTTGGTGTCATCCAACACGACTGCTGAAGTCTCTGAAACATAGTCCACAATCTCGGTAGGTCGCTATCCTTCCTGTGTCGAACTCGGATATTTGATCAAAAACTGATCGCTGTTTTCTACGAGACATAACTGATCGTTTTTTGAAAAAAACCTCAAGAAAAACACAATTGCCGAACTTGAAATAATCGAAATCTATATGCCTTAAATAGCGTTTTGAGGTGGCGCTACAGGCGCACGGGATGTGTGTCTGCTCTGAAATCTTAATCATTTGCATATCTCACCTCCGCTAATGCATGTTGTAAATTTCATGTTATTTGCATGCTTCATTCAGGGTGTTGCATTTACGGTGGCCAGCAGTGTATGAACTAAAATATGTTAAAGAAATTGTAAGTTTTCTAATAAAAGAAACATTTTAAACATTAATTGTATCTACGTACATTTATAAAATATCCGTCTGTGGTCTAGACGAAAAAAGAAGAAAAGAGGAAATTTAATGACAAGAAAAAGGGTTGAAAATAGAAGGATTACTAGGGTACCCTGGGGTTATGACACCCATGTTTTCCAAAGACAGTAAACTTCTTGGGAAAAGGACAATATCACTAGGGCACCTCTGGATAGTTGACACCCATACTTACGTAAAGAAAGTGAGCCCCTTTCGGAATTGGTAACTATTTTAAGAAAATGATTTTGAGTTTTGTTGGAAAGTATATCAATGCATGTATTTTATCCACGCTCAAAATCTGATTCTCTTTGTCCGTCTTTATAGTCTTTCAAATTATTGATAATGTCACTGTCATTGAAAGTTCCATCTCCAATCAACCGCAGGCTGTTGGCGCGTTGAGAGAAAGCAATTGAATGTGCTTTGTTGGTAGACTGTTTATAACAAATGAACACAGCTTCTTGAAGAGCATACATGTACTTTTCAGTGGAGTAACGTACACCCCCGAAACATACGTCTCGATGGGGGAAAGAATTCTAGGTGGCTCAAGACCTGCCTAACGCCAAGTGCGTATTTACTCAATTTATAAAATATTAAACATGGCACCTGATTTTGCGGAGAGATCCTAACAATCTACGTTCACTACTGGTACATTGATAGGAAACATTAGAGTTACGCCAAAGCTGTTGAAATACATATACCGCATAAAAATGATCGCACAGAAAATTCGCACAAAAATAAAATCGCACTAATCAAATCGCTTTAAAAAGAACCGCAAAAAACAATTTCTACTGTATAAAGAAAGAATTGAGGATCTTAATCTACCAGAAGCCAGTACATAAATTAACATTTCTTTCTAGGATGCAAATTAAATTTAGAACTTTTTAAATGTCCCAAAGTGTTATTTTTAATGCTATTCCCGTGTGTGATCTTTTGGTCATAAATAGACGAACGTCCAAATGGAATTAGGAACGATGAAGATATTCTACAACATTAAAATATATATAGTTTAAAATATTCAACAATATATTAAGGTTTTGTGTATATCATGGTAAAAAAGAGGGCAAGAATTTGAATCTGCCATTCCCATTCTGTGCAAATAAATCTGTGAACCGTCATGGACAGTGGAGTTTAAAACAAATCACTCTGAACGCTCTAGCCAGAATCCAGAAATACTTGTCGACGGGAGGAAGATATATTACGTTCCCTAAGCATTTTTTATACACAAACTGGACTAATATTACAGGACATGTAACACTTCAAAAGCCACGAAGACAAATGAGGATCGGGTTGCTACATTTGTACTCACATATCAAGAACAGGTTCGATAACCACTACAATACAATACAAATTTTATAACCAAAAATTTTTCAATTTTCTCCATGGAGATCCTGGAAATCACGTATTCTCAGTCTCTGGTAGTTGGTAAGGTCACAATTGCAGTCTTGGATATTAACAAAAACAGCTAATATTTTTCCTTTCACCCCACAGTGGGGTGGTAGATCTACTTATTGCGAAATTTATTTTATCTAAAAATCTAAGTGAATTTATTATCTTAAGCCAATCTCTATTTCAAAAACATTTTACTGAACTGTACCTCTGGAAATAAATCGCTCGTTAAACTTCAACGCATTTAATGGGGTTATCAGCAAATTATTGAATTACTGCGAAGCATAAAGTTATAGGAATGGTTTATATTAGATGTTTTGTTTACCAACACATATATGGTTCTTTTTTTACCGTTATCAATAATACATACACACACTTATATATACACAGGTTAACTAAATCATTGGGACCAAACATTTTATTCGTTAATTCGTTTTTTTTTCTCGTAAAATCGGGTTCAAAAAGTACAAATTTTTGTATTTAACTGTGGGAAATTATAGAATAAGCAACTACTCAGAAAGTATTCATAGTTTGAAATTGCTCTCTTATTATTTAAATGCTAAAAGTAGTATTGTTGTTGTTTCTAATGCCACCTTTCTGACGTAGTCAGATCAAGGCCCACGAAATTCATAGTGGCAAGTGGCTAGAAGTACACCTGCCGTTGGCCTTGGCCTTGAGCACCACGCAGGTGACAGTACAAATTACCTCGGAGAAATTCCTCCGAAGGGACGATAGATGACGCCACCACCTATCTCCACCTCCAATTTTTTGCCATGGAACAGAAGGGGAGGGAAATATTCTCCAGATCCTTGCATTCGTTATTCAGGCCACAAGACTTTCGGACCCACTGATTTAACGAGCACGTACTCCGTGTGTACTCGGAAAGTATTTGCTGGCATCGGGCATTGAATCCAGGCCTTCCGGTCTGGAGTCCGATGCTCTAAGCACTAGGCTACCCACGGCAAAAAGTATTATTAAAGCATTTTACTACCAACCAGTTAATTGAAAATTTTAAAATACTAATAGATGTTTGACAATCCTTTTATTCCTGGCGCGAGCGAGTTCTTTTACAACTTTATGCAGAAAATAAAATACTGAATGATTTGCATTGTGCAGCTTGAAGAAAGAATTAGAAAATGTATTAGATTTGCTAATATTTTCATTGTTTATTTCTGCATCAGAATCTCTGTTTATTGGCTCCTACTAATCAACAACTTCATTAACTTCAGTTGCTAAGATAAACAATCTCACTTCTCTCCAGAAAAAAATCAAATGATAATACCTCGTAAACATTCCCTGCATTGTACGGAGGGAAGAGACTTGAAATAAATGTCCTATCCTATTAAAATCTCACGCTACAGGTTACACTCATGACTCATTTTCACCTGCAATGTCAAAAAATGGGCTGGAACCTTTCCCGTCACAATTTAATGCTTGCAAGAAAAGTCATATTTAAGTTCCGTACAAAAAAGATCTACGTTTAAAAAAAAATCTATTTTTTCTAAATTAGTAAAACATATTACTGATGTTGAAATAACTCATTAATTAGGGGTTTAGTATTCGTAAAATAAAGTTCTTTTTTAGCCTTCATTTTAATCGAAAAAGAAGGAAAATTCATTATATCGCTAAATAGGGGAAGTTTTGAGGAGTTTTCAGTGTTTTTTACATGCCGTTAATATATATTGCACTAAAATACCTTCGTATAATTTTTATGTATTCGTTATAAATACGAATAAGTTTACAACACGAATGAAGAAAGTTCATACATTCATACAATTCTCTATACGATAACATGATACCTGAAATCTGATATCCGCATAATTGAAAACTTATCCACCCGTACTTAAAATCTATGTTAATGGATTAAAAGACATTTTTCTCTAAATTGAACAATGGAACTTACAAACGTTTATTATGAAAGGTTGAGATCAGGAAACACTGCGCATCTGTAGCCTCTTAAAATATTTTGGATCCACTAGAAGGTGAGTCACCAGAGTTGCAATTACATAACCATATGCATCATCTTAATTATAAAGCGTTTCGAAACTTAAGTTTGCGATCCTATAAAAGATTGCTTCAAGTACAGACTGCAATTTATTTTCACGGAAGGGGTGACTGTATATAACGCACCTTACTTCCAAAAGTCTGACGAAAAGTTTCACTCAGTGTATTCAACTCAAATGTTCGTTCATTTGTATAAAATAACTCAAGCTTGAAGTAGTTAATGACTGCAATAGTTAGTTTTCCTATGTAACTACTGTCAGAAGTTTGCTTTGTTTGTGTCAATGATTTCCCGAATAGGAATTCTTGTTTTAATTTATCTACGGAAAGGATTACTTTTGTAAAGAAATGTTCTTTTTTTAAAAAAGATTTTAAGAACAAGATAGTTCTCTACATACGAATTGAAAATACTAACACATATCTAAGTTTTCCTTCATATTCAGAGAGCCATTATTAAAATTCGACATAATTTCAGTAGAATATTCAACGGAGTGTCACAAACTTATTTATATATCTATGTGTGCTTAGTTTTCTTTTTCTCTACATTGGTAATCAATCTTTGTAATCGAATTAGTTAAGTGTGTTAACCACTCTCTTGTACAGAAATCTTATATATAAAGACTATTTTATTTATTCTCGTTGCTATGAATTGGTATAAACATCGGAATTAAATTTAGCCTTTCAGGAAAGTATAAGATCAACAAAAATATAGAATATAATAAATTCATAAAACAATACTGGTTTAGAACAGAATAAATTCATAACGAAAATCAGTTTCCTTAAACATAATATAAGCATAGGAAAAATCATCGTCCATCCGGTATATTGGTTGGTGATGCTGACTGCTGTGCCGTAGTGCTTGGGTTCGAATCCCGGAGAAAACATGGATGTTTGTAAATGTGTAGTGCCCTCGCGACATGGGGGTACTATAAATAGCCGTCGAGCCGCAAGTCCTCTCGTGAGGTTGATGGAATGAGTAGAGATGTGAGAGGCCTCTGGTCATCCCCCAGATGTCTTCCTAGAAAATTGGGGTAGAAACGAGCCAAATCGTACTGTCACCTGTATGGTGCTCAAAGCTACGGCTAACGTCGCACTTAGCCCTGTGTCATTGATGAATTTCGTGGGCCTCAAGCCGATTAAGTATGTAAACGCGTTTTTTTTCTCATTTTATTTTGTGTTGTTGTTCAAATTTTAAACATAAATATTCAGAAATGAAAATAATAGAAATAAAAAACTAAGAATTAAAGGGTAGCATAGAAAAAATCATCGTCCATCCGGTATATTGGTTAGTGATGCTGACTGCTGTGCCGTAGTGCTTGGGTTCGAATCCCGGAGAAAACATGGATGTTTGTAAATGTGTAGTGCCCTCGCGACATGGGGGTACTATAAATAGTATACTAAAAAGAACACCAACACAAAAATCGCTTAATTTTCGTTTGGAATTGAAACTTTAAAAAAAGTCAAAAGGGAAAGCTGCGTTTTGGTTGCGTGTTTTGTATCTAGACTTCCAATATACACTCCACATGGATCCGGAATTGAGTGCACGGCAGCGTGCCAAATGAATGGCCTCAGAAGGCAGCACATGCCAATGTTGTAGGTCAGTTAGCCGTAATAATTTACGTTACGGGGTGCACCAACCAGGAGGTGGATCCATATTGCACTATTCTCTGTTGCTTGTTTTTGTGACGAATCTGTACGGAACCTTTCCACTAATCTTCTTAGGTGTCTTTCTGGGGAATATAAATTCGCGTTTATTTATAATCAACTCCAAAAAGATGTACGGGATATTTAAATTAGATAAGGTATTTAAGTCGAGCGTTGCGAGATAGCAAGAGAGATGATGGTAGGCTATTGAGCCATTATCTTTAAACGCATTACTAGAAGATTCAAGGAGATTAGATTCGTGAAGACGTCGTGCTGCTAGACGTACCAGAAAGCTGATATAAGCCTAAGGTAAATATATATATATATATATATAATTCACGTACGCTTAAAATAAGCGTCAGTTTAAGAGACTTAGTTAAAGTTAATGAAAGTTAAGAATTCGAATACGTGTATATCTCGGATCTCCTATTTCGGTAAATCTTACTTGATTTTGAGCTTAGTTATTAATTAATTGCATTCTTAGTAATTTAATTTAATATAAAGGCAAATCCCTTTAAACGACGTAACATTATCTTATTATACGTTATCAGAGATTTTTTTGAGAAACTTATAATAATAAATAAATATTATTATTATTCAAAATGGCTCTTGATGGTTCTTTGCCTCAAATTAATCTTGGTGTTCAAGGTGTGACCCAGGGGAGTCATCACATTTTGTTTGCAGTTATCTTGTAATCCACCATTGGAAAAAACATTTTTTTGCATGATATATTATTAATTTTAAAATAAAACTACTAGATTATATATAATGTATGCTGATTTAATGAACATTAAATACAGAAGAAAATTTGTTTGGAAAATTATACTTTTTAAAACCATATTTTTAAGGGGACTTGGTACCCGTTGAGCAAATTTATTTATTTACGTATTTAAAAATTATATTTTAGCATTTTATATAATGTTTCTATTCAAGAAAATGATACCAGTTGAAAATTTTCATATATTATTCACACAATTGTAAAAATTAAAATTTTTTGAAGAAAATTGGGAAAATTTTAAAATCCAACTCCTTTTGTAAAAATTAATTTTTTGACATGAAATTTTTTTATAATATTCTTATGGATGTTCTAAACAACTTTAGCGATCGATTTTAGAATAACTTTATTCGTTTTTGAGAAAAAAATAAAATGTTGATATACAGGCTAAAAATTAATGAAAAAGCCAACATGTCTTACATTTTATTTTTTTTTAAAAAAAGTATTCAATTTATAGCAAAACGGATCCCTAGTTTTATTACATGCTTTATTTTTAACACGCAGGAAAAAAATGGAAGTGATTGGTAAATAATTGTCGAAGGAGTAGCATTTTGAATGCACTAATGTTTCGAAAAACACAAACTAAGAAAAACCAGTTTAAAGTTTATAATTATGGAAAAAATAATGATTATACGCTTAATTAAACTTAAAATACCACTTTAAGATACTAGTTATACGTTTTCTTTAAAATAATTGCATTTTCATATTTTTTCAACTCACACATTTTTATAAATGATCAACTTTTAGATAGTACTAATTGCACAAGAAAATTCAAGAAAAACGTTAAAAAAATTTTTTTTCTGTCACGACAGAAGTTTTAGCTGTTTTTCTTCTTATAATATTAAAGCATTACATTTGTATGAAACATATACCAGGAATAAGAACTGAAATTATAAAATTATTAATATAAAATGCCTTAGTTTAAAAATTTTACATGCACACATTTCACAAAGAAAACAAATGATTGTATGTATTGTCTCGGAAATAATCTGCTTTATATCTTGCACATTCTTTTTTTAATGTTATTATTTCTCTTTATAAATTAGATTTTTTGTATCAAAACGCTTTTTTTTTCTAAAAAGGGGGCGTGGCTGAATTGCTTAATTTGTTTTCAAATGAAGTTTTATTCAACTTCTAACTTTCCGACATGCGCACAAGTGGTATATCAATCGAAAGATAATAATGCAAAGAATAAGATTATATGAAAATAAAAAGAACGATAGGTCTGTGATTTTGGGGGTACCAAGTCCCCTTAAGAAAAATATATTTGCACTTACCTATCTTAAGATTTCAGTGCGACAGTTAAGTGTTAAATTTTGCATGCTCATATCCAGCGAAGTTTTATTCAAGCCCCGTGCTCAAATTCCGATTTTATCAAGCATCAGTGTTTGAAAAGCACTGAGGCACTTTGTTGTTATCGGTGTAAAAATTAGTGTGGAAGCAAAGAGGGAGATAGTGTTTTTTTCCTTTGGCATGGCAATACAGAAGTGAATAATACAAAGAAGAGAACAAGTGAAAAAAACAATCTAAAACTCTGCCTAAATTGATCGTAGTAATTACCCCACAAGAGTTCTCTAGCTCTAGTTCTCTAACTTCCCAGTATTTTGGCGTCACGTATTCGCCATGCAGCAATGGACGTCTGCTCGGTCTAATGCCTAAGCGAAACCACAAAGAGGACAGTTTGGTTGGTTGAAATCTTTATGCGATGAAGACGTTCATTCAGGAAGGACAGAGTATATACCAACTTAGATGTGTTGGCCTCATCATTTGAATGTTATTAAAAATAAATTATGTACTTGATCTATGTTCATTAGTTCTCAAAATAAATATATACTATTATCCATTGTGAAGGATTCATGTAGCTGTCATAATTTCACACAATAGTGTTTTCATAAACATTTGTATTGTTTTTCACTCCAAACATCCTGTTTATACAAGTATCCATGCATTGATGCATGGTGTTATGTATACGTTTATGAAAATAAAACAATGCACACAAACTTAGTTTCTAGATTATTCCATCACAAATTATAAAAAAAACAGAAATAATTGAATTAATAATAACAGAATAATAGAACATTCGCAAAACTGGTGTTCTTGATTTTTTTTATATTATACTATTAATCTTCCTGGACATTAGATTCCAATTTTTTATAGCTAAATATAAATACCACTATATATTTTTCATAACATACCATTAACAACAATATTCCTTTTTAGTCACAGACCGCAATCAAACAATACATACATTTTAAGTTGGACGATTATTAAGATTTGGCTACTATGAAAATTGCAATTTTCACTTTTCCACTTTATCCGAAAGCCTCAATTATGATTAGCAATACATAAGCTCCAATTCATTTCGAACATATTCGTGGCCTGTAAAATAATGAGTGGACTATTAAACTTCCTAAGCTATTTCCCGTTTTATTCTGTCTGATTCGCTTAATGAATAGCCAGGAATTCCCTAATGAATTGCAAGTATGGTAATTACCGCTTCACAGCAAATAATTTCGACCGCGTTCCCCAAATTGTAACAGTAATTAGCGTTCGGCCTTGAAATTGCCTGGATAACTGTGAATGCGAACTATATGCAAATAAAGTGTACTCTAATATGGTAATGGCCATCGTGTGCTCTTGAAGGAGGAGGGCTCTTGGATAGGATGGTGACAGCTGGGTTGTCAAAAGACATGGTAGAATATCGTGTAGAATAAATGTTTCTCACTTTTCTCCAAAACTATTGTATGAACTTCTTAAACTAATCATTGCACAGTTTCAATATTATATTATATTTTTATTGGCACAATTGAATTCAAAAAAAATTTTAAAAAGTATACAAGGGTCACATTTTTATTTTGTATAAATATCTTGTCATTTAATTTTTACAGTTCAATATTTCTTAATGGAAAAGTTACTATAGATGAATTGACAGATTATAAAAGTATTCAAATTACTGAAAAATAACATACAATGTTTGATAATCAATAGAACCTAATTTACGAATGTGTTCTATGTAACATAACTTTTTTTAAAAAAATTGTTTTCTTTTACTCTTACAAATATAATAAACTTTAAAACAAATTGAGATTTTAAAAGTTGAGATTTCTTAGAGTATATTGATCGTACATTCTCCAAAAACATTTTCTGAATTAAATTTGAATTGTTTTCAATAAATAAACACATATATGTGTGTGTGTTAGTAATCGTCGCCATTGACAATAATTACTGTAATGAAAGGACAGGACGTGACCAGTGGAAGGGATTTCTTAATATTGTATCCATTTTTAGTTATTGTTAATTTAGCTTACGGATGAGATTGACGGGGCAGTTTTATTATTATTTAAATCTGTTTTATTCCTCATCTTGAAAAACATGAGCATATTTAACATAAAACATGAAATGAATGATACAATACAGAACAAAGAAAACGAATATGAGACGTATTTGTGAAAGGACAAAACAATGTCCTTTCATGCATGGTGATCATATCACTTGGTCATGCATGGTGAAAAGACAAATAATTGAAGAACTATAATTCCAGAAATTTTGCTATTTTTACTAACGAGAAATCACATTATCAGAGGGAGTGGATGGATGAAATTTAAAAGTCTCCGTTACACGTGTAGCTCGTTAAAATAATTAAACGGTTGTCCTGAAGGACTAGACTGTAGACAAATCAAAAGCTATTTAAGATTAAATTACTGGGAATTATTACACACACACACACACACACACATATATATATATATATATATATATATATATATATGTGTGTGTGTGTGTGTGACAAATGTTGAACAAAGAAGCATTATAGGGGTTTTAGCAATAACATAGCTTAATAGAAACATGTGTCGATAAAAGAAAATTAATCGAACAATAATACGAGTTATTGTTGTTTCCAATTACCCTTTCCACTATAAAAATGGAGAAGTATGTCCTTTTGAAACTAAATTTATTTTTTGTGCATTGATTTGTTAACACAATGAGAATACATTTTCTATTTATTGATATCTTCAACAAAATTTACTTTAAGTTTGATATCTCCAATTCAGACACATTGCCCATCGAAGTAAAACATGTATTATAAACATTTATTACTTTTAACTTATCGGCAAATGTTACTATCGTAAGTAATGAGTATTAAATATTTAATACGTATTAAAAGTAATAAGTCTGTTGAGATTTTTTGGTGTCCATAAAATTTAGTAAATGCATGAGAATAAGGGGCAAACAAAACCTTTTTTTTAAATATCACTTGCAATTTGGTGGCATAATTTTATATACTTTCATCTCAAAATTTCCCTTTTTTATATAGTTAAGAAGGAGGTATTTTAAACAGCTTTGTTCATATTTTGAAATGTAAATATTGCTTTGCTAGTATTGATTTGTAATGACTTGTTTTCGTGTAATAGGGATTTCCTTTTTTTACTGTTATTTTCTCCCTAAAACATCGTGTTTGCCTATAGTGCTCACATTTCATCATTCATTACATTCATTAAATTGTTTATATTGTATTTGCAATAAATAGGAAATGGAATATAAAGGGTAATTTTTTTTAAACAAATACATAATTTTTCAAACAAATATTACAGAATAATGTACATTATTTATTTTAAAACTTAAAACTGCTGTTTACATTCAATTTTTAATTCAAATTACTGATAACTAAAATATTAAATTTTTAAAAGCAATTGGAAGTACACTTAAATACTAACAATTCCATTTTATACCTGTGACATATTTACAACAATGGACATTGATAGCACAGTTCAGTCGAAATTAGCTGTTAAACTGAAATAAACTGACAAATACTTTAAAAATAATTAAATTAATATATTTTCGTTTTATCCCTTATCTTTAATGTTATCATCAATTTCTTATTCAAAATACTGGATATTAAGATATCCAATTGTTTTAAAAAACATTGGAAGCGTATTTAAAAACACATAGGAATTTGACTCTTTTATTCGGGTACAAACGAACATATACGTATAAACAAAAATATGAATTATTTAACTAAGGGATAAAAGGACATCTTTATCAAATAATAAAGTAGAAATGTAATGTTAGTTACATTTGGAATTTAATATTCTGTTTAATATACAAAATTTATAAAAAATGACTTTTTCGCTTTTTTTCCTCTATATACATTCCTCGGAATGTATTACCTAATTCATAAAGAAAATTTAACAAGATTTCCTTCGAAGGTTAAAAAGGCAACACGTGGACAAAGATAAAATCAATTATGTTACTAAAGTGCCCGGAATTTGGTTATCTAAATGAAAGATAAAATAACTTGATTAGAGAGAGAGAGAGGTAGTTTCCGAATGTGTAAGAATCGAGTTAAAGCACTATGCAGTCTAATTGAAGTTAGCTTTCTTGAGTTTGCCTAAAAGAAATTCTCACACTTCTGTAAGAAAAAATAATCGCATTAATAAATAAATTCAATTTTCTGCCTCTGATTCCTTAGATTAATGTAATAAACTCCTATCATATTGTTTCATAAGTATATTCAATGCAATTTAACGAATTTGCTTAAGTAATAAGGTATGACAACACTAGGAAAATCGTGACTCTAAATAATTCATTCACTGTAATACTGCAAAACTATTTCATTGATGTTTAAATGAAAAATATACAATATTTTTTTAAAAACCATAAAGGAAAAATGAAAGTGTAAGAAAACAGATAATTGCTTAGATATTTTACAATGTTATCGAGATATTTTAGTGATAAATGTCTTTTCCATTAATGATTAAATTAACACAGAACCAGCATTTACATCGTTATATAAAAAACTATTTTAATGTTATTCGAATTAATGTAATTGAAATTAAATCCGTCTTTGTCTCGTTATATATATATACATCTAAAAATCAGAGAGTTTATGTTTGAAAAGAAGCACCTTTCTTTCTATTCAGAATTTTGTGAATCTACTTAAAAATGCTTAATTATTAATCACTGCATGTCTATTTCAATTTTAAAGATTTGAGGAGATCACCACTGATGAGCTGCTGGTAAGGTCAAATCACTGATGTGAAGGTTAAAATAGGAAGACATGATGCTGTTCCGATAGTCGTTTTGAGAGAGTCCAAGCGAATTAGAGAGGGTGACTTGGGGCGTCGTAAAGTGTCTGTGGGTTTCCCCTTTTTCGTCTCTTAAAAGGTGGGATTTGTCCCTCCTTCAATAGCAACACGTAACGCAGAATCACTTCTGTTTGGAAGTAGTTGGAATTACTATTCGGCTGTTGGTCCTTGTCACCTCTCAGGTGGTCTTTGAAGCAGGATGTTGACGTGGGAACTGCGCCGGTTACCTCTCTGTCTTATGGATAAAGGAAGGTGAAACATATTCTTGCTTTAGAACATAAGCTTAGAATTTCCCTGTCTTGGATATTTTCCCATGTGAAATCAGTGACCGTTCGGAAGTCGTTAGTTCTCTAGTAGGAAATCAATCTTTATATGGAGACCGCTGCCGATTCTTATTTATAGTACCCGATAGTAAGAATTTGTTCTCCAAATAATGTGTGAATAAAAATGTAATAGTAAGCGTAAGATTACGATAAAATAACGATCATGTATAGATTCTTAATCGTAATAAAATAGTACGTCTGTCCATTTTGCTTACTGAATTTAGAAAATTAGATACAAAATACCTGAAGTGTATATAACTAACAACTTTGGTATTCCCAAGCTAATTTTTAGTCATCGACAGAGCTGAGTAACATGGCTGAGATTTCATGTTCAGTGTTCCTTCATTGAATAAGGAACTCGAATCTTGATGCTATTAAAAACCAACTATGTAGCTGAGCTGTTGCACGTTAAATTTTTCGTGGTTCAAATTTCTCACTTTGGTACATTGTAAAAGTTTTGGGGTAGGAATGTCAGTTTAAAAGCAATTGTAGTTACTTGAGTGTGATCAAAATTAACGAGTATCATCCCGAATAACACTCATTTTGTTTAGATCTGGTCATTAAAAAAATAATCAGACTGCTCAAATCTGCATTCTATATTTTTTTAAAAAAGTCTGTAATATTAATAATGTGAGTTTTAGCTCATGCAGTATTATTAAATAAATTTTAATCTTTCGCGTTTTGAGTCACCGGGTCAAAATTAATGGATTTATAATTAGTTTAAATGTATAATTTTTTGTCGCCATATTCCATTTAAAATACTTCCTTCATATAAATAAAATAGGTTAACATATTATTAAGTTGTTTACTTCAGCTTTTCATTTTCAGTTACACTAATGAAAAAAATTGAGAGATTTTAGATTTTGTATTTAATATAAAGTTAATATTTCAATTGAATTATTGGATTTATAAAGATGAATGGCAGTAATTTATAGTACTTTCTTATTTTAGTTAGTGAAATATATGCATCTCTTGGTTGTTACCATATCGTAGTTAAAGGGATACAAGACTATTACTTTTCCCTGAGGTATATATTACACATTTTATCCCCCATAATGTACTTTAAGTGTATTTAAGTACATACGTTCCAGCGTTTTCTTCATATTATTATATTGTATGGTAGTGTCAGATCCAAAATACTGCATCTTTTTAAGATACTGAACGATAGGGACTCTAATAAAAAAAGTAAACTTTGTTTAGATTGTCTAAATGATTATGCAAATCTAATATCCTTTTCATATTGAAATTCGATGAAACTTATGAAGCACTATGAAAACTACAGAAAATGCTGTAACTTTTTTCAATGAACAGTACATTCTATTCCCAAAATCTGTAGTACCATGTCTTCAAACGGGAATTATTTTCTCTTTTAATAATGCTAGCACGAGAGGATCAATTTTGTTATAGGTTTTCCCATTTAGAATGCGTTCCCAGAATTATGTATTCCAGTATTTCCATTTCCAACTGTTTATTACTTGACAACGATGTGTTTTTGGCTTAATTGAATTATACTAATTGTACTGATTGTAAACAGAATTACCAAAATAAAGAGTTCTATTGATTATTTTCATTACTGAGAGAATCGTGATACAAAAGCAATAACACCTCTTAAACAAAGTACAAAAATCTTTTCTTCGTTTTTCTACGATCTGTGCAGATATTTGATGACAGACCGGTTTATTTATTTTTTTATAGATAATTCTCTTTGTCTGACAATAAATTGTTGATTGCAATACCTGTAGCTTATTTACAAGGGTTCTTTGACGCAGAGTGCTATCTACAATGCTAATCCTTTTCAATTTCATCTTTTTTTCTTTTTCAACAAGAACTACCTTTTAACAATTTTTTTCCTGGAGCTTTTTATTACCAGCCAAATTTTGTTTATTTTCAAAGTTTAGATAGTAATCCATTAAATAAATGTCTTTTCTGATTTTTAAGAAGATTCGGTGCCTTTCAAAAGGACCCCAAACTAACAATTTTTTAATATTTTTATTTAATCTTTTTCTTTGCATTATTACCTTTAGATTGATGTATCATTTTTGCATGTCGGAAAATTAGAATTTGTATAATGCTTGATTTGAAAAATGTAAATTAACAAATTAAGCAATTTGGCCACGCCCCCTTTTTAGAAAAAGAGGCAAAAAAAAGCTTTTTTCTAAAAATCTGTTTTAAAAAGAGAAATAATAACTATAAAAAAAGAAAGTGTAACATATAAAACGGGACATTACTGAGTTATTAAAATAACGTTTTTTTTTTTTTTTTTTTGTGATATAAAATGTGTGTATTTAAAATTTTTGAATTAAGACATTTTATACTAATAATTTCAGGTCTTATTTCTTAAATGTTTTTCATACAAATGTAATACTTCGTATTATGTGAAAAAAAACTAAAATTTCTGCCATAACAGAAAAAAAAATTAACATGTTTCTTGAGTTTTCTTGTACAATTAATACTATCAAAAATGGATCATTTATAAAATTTATGGGTTAAAAATAGGAAACTGCAATTATTTTAAAGAAAAATATGTAGCTAATGCCTTAAATGTATATATTTTAAGTTTTTTTAAGCTTATTTTAAGTATTTTTTTCAGAATTATTATCTTTAAACATGTTTTTCTCAGTTTGTGTTTCTTCGATACATTAGCATATTCAAAATGCTTCTTCTTCGACAATTATTTAAAAATTACTTCGATTTTTTTCTTCTGCGTTATGTATAATGCAAATAACAAAATTAGGGATCCATCTTTCTGTAAACTGAATACTTTTTTTTTAAAAGAAATTAAAATTTAGGATATATTAGCTTTTTTGTTCAATTTTTGCATTAATAGCAGCATTTTATTTTTTTCTCCAAAACTAATTAAGTTATTGTAAAATTGATCCTTAAAGTTGCTTAAAACATTTTTAAGAATATTCCAAACCTTTTCAGATTAAAAAAGTTATAAATACAGGAGGAGTAGGATTTTAAAACTTTTCAAACCTTCATAAAAAATTTTAATTTTCAAAGTTGTGTAAATAATAAGTGGAAAGTTTCCTCTCTATTTAACATTGACTTCCCATAGGAGTAAAAATGTTAGATAGTACCGTAGACCAGTTTTTAATTGTTTTCATTTAGTTAAGAATAGTCGGTACCCTCTATAACGACAATGTTAAACATAGCTTTTTTAGGAACCTGTTTCTCAGGAACTGTTATATATAAAAACTTCAAATTTCGTCTGTATATCTATTAGACTTTTTTATTTAAATAATGGCAAAATCTTTTAAATATATTGCTTATTTTTTTAAAAAAATTCATCGTAGAAATATCAGTTTGAAATTTTTGAAAGTTGTCTTTTTTTTGCGATAACTGCTTTTCAGCAAAATATTTTGGGAAAATCTCTAAAAAAGCAGCTCTATTAAATATAGTTACATATTATTTACGTGCAGTAAAAATTGCATGAACATACATTCAGTAGATTGTGAAGCGCGGTATGAAAACAGTCATTTTGAGAACATTGCACTTTTAGTGTAAAAAGGCACTTCATCACAAAAATAATCAATTACAACATGTATATGCCCTATTTTATTAAATATTATCTTATTGTCTATTACTTTTAAAACTTTTTAGTCTTTTCTTTTACTTTGATTTTCGGAAAATGCATATAAAGCATTTTTTACTTTAAAGCTATCGAGGGTTTTAGTAGCGGTTACATTATTTTACTCAAATTCTGTATCAATTTTTGAAGAATTTTCAGTTCCGATACATACTATTAAATTTGACTATAAAGTATCATAAATACTATTTGAAAATGTGTCAATACCTGAAAATATGGCTTTGGTAATACATTATTATACGATATTTCGAAAAGGTTCATTAGTGTTTAATATATTCACCTGAAAAAAAATTTCTTAAAGTATCAGTATTAAAACACATTTTCTTTAAATATTAGATAAATGGTACTCAAAACAACAAGATATTTGTTATTATTTTTTTGAACATGAAATTTATATATTTTTATGTACGTATCGAGCTACGTGCAACGAAAAAAGGCATTGCATTTTGAGATATTTATATACCTTTTACTAAGTAACTATTGAGCACCAAAGCTTAAAAATCTGTATAAATACACAGTATATATGAAATATCTAGTAAAAATTTCATGCATACAGTAGATTTATAGAAAAAAAAATACACAATATTTAGTAAAAATTGTCATTTCCTGTGTTACGAAATCTGTATTTTAGCTAAACATGTATGAGGAATATTTCAAAAATTTCACAAAAAGAGTAAGAACACACAAGAATATATATGAGATATATAGTAAAAATTTCCATTTCATGCATTCAGTAGATTTATAAGAAAAATAATACACAATTTAATAAAAATTGTCATTTTCTGTGTTACGAAATCTGCATCTTAGCTAAAAATGTCTGAGGAATATTTAAAAAAGGTATAGCTTTAGTATTGCTCACCCTAGAATTGTACTAAAAATTGCGCCAAACAAGCGTGATAAATGATATTGTCAGGTAACCCGTTCCACATAATTTAATAAAAATTGTCATTTTCTGTGTTACGACAAATACTTTTTAGCTAAACATGTCTGAGAACTTACATGATTTTCCACAAATTCTGAATCAATCTTGAAAGAATTTTCAGTTTTGGGATGCATTACTTACATCAAAGTTAACCGTAAAACATTTTTAATGCCTTGTAATAATGTATCAATATGTACAAGTAATGAATTGAGAACATGCGATTATACGACAGTTCGAAAGTTTTCATTATGAATTTGAATGTTAATATACTCACAAGTTCCCAAAGTATCAGAATTCAAGTTTCTCTATATGTTAGACATGTGATTCCTAAAACAGCCACAAGACTGGGTTATTTTTTATTTGTTTTTAAATCTGAAATTCACTTTTTATGTATGTAACAAGCTTCTCGCAACGATAATGACAGTATGTTTTTGTAACTTTTTCTCAGAAACTATTAAACATTAAGATTCAAGATTGTGTGTCTATATATTGAATAAAACATTATCTTTATACTTCAGTGAAATTTGAAAAATAATTTGTTCAGTTTCATTTCCTTATTTTTTTAAACAAAAAGAAAATGTTTATAAAACATAATTAAGAATTTCATAAAAATTGTAATTTTTTGTTATGACATGAATTTCCTATTAAATGGCTTAGATATATTTTAAAAATTTCAATTCAAAATGCACAAATAAACATCCATGCACGCAGTAAGTAGGTTTAAGTAAAATAAAAATTTTAGAAAACAGCAATTTTTTTAAAAAAAAAAATCTTACATTTTCAAAGAAAAAAACTAAAAAAAATCCTGTAATCCTTTTTATGTTTATCTACAAATTTTAGCTTTAGTTTTCTATTATTTAAAAATTAAATTTCGAATAAGTTATAAAGTTCCCTCCAAAACCTAACACAGTTAAGCTTGCTGTTAAAAGTTAATGGCATTTAATAAATGAAAAAGATAGAGACTTTGCAACACCGTATAAATAGCCAATATTGTCAATTTTATCTGTCAAAGTGAGCGTGGTTGCCAGATGATGATTTTTAATAGTCATTTAAAAATACTTCTAATTCATAAAATGGTTAGTATGTTATATCATTGGAAAGGTCCTGATTTGGAGATTTTAGAATCATCAAAATCTCAAAATCGATTTCCCAAAGGCTTTTACCCGACTGACTGCTCTTTAGATTAGAAAAAAGTATAACACTTGCTACTTTTCTGTCCATAATATTTATTGCAAGCATTTTTTATGTCATTATTTCAAAAAAAATATCTAAAGAGTGTATCTTAAAATAAATTATGAATTAAAACTAAAACCAAGAGCACTTTTGTAATAATTTAAAGAATTAAATATTCAAATTATTTATCTTCTACACAAATGCAGTCTTTACTTTTTTTTTTTTTTGCTAATGAGTCGTTGCGAACTCAATTTATTTCAGCATTCTCTTGGCGTAGTTCAATTACATTTTCTACTGGTGCCAAAGAAGAAGTTAAAACTTGGAATATTTATTTTATTAATAAAATGGGTGGACAAGTAACAAGTAACAAACAAAGTAAGTAACAAGTATTGCACCCTTTTCGAATCTTAAGTAATTATACATTCTTTCAGTAATGGAACAAAATGGTAAACATTTAATTTTATGTTTAGTAAAACTTTATCTGTTTTTATTCCATATTTCATGTTATTTTCTATGCTGTGAACGCGTGGAATATAATTTAAAACGACTACTCTTATCCAACAGATAGCATTCGAAAATGTTAACATTTGACAATCATTAAAAATACTTAGCATAAGTGGGTAGAATCATATGTAAAGATTTAAAATTGACATTGAAATTTAGAGTTAAATACGATTTTTAGCAACAGTTGTTGAATGGTCACTTTATGTCCCGAAATTTGTTTGTCTTTTTGTCAACACAATACAGATGAAACAAAAGGAATGACCAAATCAATTTTATTTTATAACAATGATCAGTATTATTGATATTATAAGGTTTTTATTAATCATTTATAACTCATTTATCTCTAATGGATTCTTGAACTTGATAGAATTCTCTTTCTTCATAGGATATTTTACTTGAACAATGCAAAACAAATTTCGCACAAAAAGGAAATAATTTTCATTTAAATTGATTTCTTTTTTATTCAAGTCAGGAATAAGAAAAAAAAACCTAAGAGGAAAAAGGAAATCAGTTTGAAGAAAAAGTCGATAAAGACGTTAATATCCGTTTTCCCTCGAGTTGATCTTTTCCTCAAGTCTCTACAAGTTTTAGTTTCTCTCTACGTTTTTATTTTGGCAACTATTCAGCTTTTCTTCAAAGATTCCGTTGAAGAAATGATGTCAAAGGTCAAAAACTTCTAGGTTATTCTAATTGCTTTGGACTAACAATAAATTTAATATAAAGGATTTAAGATTTCAAAGTTACTTCTTAAAATAAGGTAGAATGCAACTTACCCCAGTTCAGTCATCCCATCTACATTGTTTTTTTCTTTCTTTTAACTCCTTAATTGCCGATTAAAAGTTACGCGATTTGCTCCTCAGGGCCACGATTTTTCTCATAGGAAGAAAGTATTTGGGATGTATTGGAGAAAACGAACGGCACAAGTCAGCAATTTTTTTTTTCTGAAATAAATAAATTTTTCACAAACCTTTTTGAGGTATATTAATATTATATTCAATACGTTGTTATTGTATGGAGGAGGGGATGTTCGATGAAAATTACGATTGAAAAATATGTCGCAACTATCGAAAGTTTGATAAACACTGCTTTAAGTATTTTAAGAATTAATACCTTCCTTTAAAGATTTTAAAAGAAACAAAAGATCACAAATATAACAAACGAAATTGGCTTGTTTGTTTATTTTGGTCAATGCTTAAATTTAGACATTTAAAAATGTATACATTTTAAAATTTGTAGGCTGTAATTTTCATGAAGATGGGTAGAAAAAAGTGAAAATATATAGCGGTAAGAGAATAATAATTTTAATATTTTATAATTAGGCTTTGATTAGTTGATTTTTATTTGGTGAAATAGAAAATCATCAGAGAAAAATTATTTCAGTAGAGAAGTGCTTATTTTTGATATATATTAAGAAAAGAAATATTTCTTCTGTTGTAATCAATATTTAATTGTGGCCTAAAAGTAATTCGAATGTATTAATTAAAAGTTTGATGCTACACGTTTTTAATTATGAAAAAAACCTAAAACTTTCAAAGGAATGTAAAGCAAAATACATGTATGGTTAAGAAAAGTTTTCAATGCGCATAGGTAATTCCTTACATTTCATTCTAACTGAATAAGGAAACGATTAAAACTATTGTCATATCTATTTTTTTAATTCTATGTTATAATGGTTTCTCAGAGTCATCTTCTGTCACAAGACTACTGAGCCTTTGGACCTTGGGATTTCGCAGTAAAGGAGCAAATTAAAGTTTTAAATTTAGGGTATTTCTGCCTGAAAAGAACATGTGTCTCCTTATTTCAAGAGAAAAACATTTTTATTTTTGTTTCGAATGTATGTTGTTTTTTAATATAAAATTAATTGAAAGCTTTTAAATTATTCGAAAAAGTAGGATACATTTGTACTTTCTAAATATCGGATTACTCTAACTTGCTTCTGTGGAATTAAGAAACAGTCACTGTGTTCGACATTTGTAAGAATAAAAATACTAATTTGCATTTGAACATTTTTCTTGCACTTACATTCTCTTTTCACTAACTGCATATATATACTTCGAACTTCATCTACAAACAAAGGAAGATATTCACGATTTACGGAACAATAATTACTAACTTGGTCTAAATTTTAAAAACAAGAATATAAATACACAAGATTTTCGCGTTTATCCATTTCCTTTTCTGTGTCAATTTTAGCAATGTAAACAGTTTTGAATAATAAATTCAGCAATGTTTAAGATTTCAAAATAGGTTTAGGGATAGAAATAGTGTACAATTACGGTGAATATTTAAGCAAAATAAATAACATTTTAACCATTATCGAATTATTCATCTTAGATATCTTTAATATATATCATCTGAAAATACTAGATTATCTCTTATATCATAAAAAAGTGTACATTATAATAATAATATTAAATATAAGTAAAAAAATCATTTCAAAAACTTAAAGTATGTGACTACTTTTGAGCCCTGATTTTGAAAAAGAATTAAGTTTCTGATATATTTAGTGTTTATTGAATTATAATATACATATAAAATAATGTTAAGAATATTATAACAATAAAAAAATTAACGACATGCAATTTTTTGTCTAAAAAGTAGAAGAATTATTTATTTTGAAAACATTCTCTCTTTGTGAAAAATGCTTCAATAGTAATAGTATGTTTCCTAATATACATATAGCTATGACTTCTGAACCCATCCTGAACTAGCAGCTTTGAAAAATATAATTTAGAAATGAATTTATTCATATCTTAACCCGGCGATTCTTGCGTGAAAAAAACTAACGGAATTTCACACTCAGGGTGTCTCATACACAAGGGTGTTTACAGCCTGTTTTTATCGTAAAATTAGTATGCAAAAGTGAAAAAGGAAGAAAAGTAGTAAATACAATATGTGAAATTTAGTTTTACGTTTTTAAAAAATATTATTATGCCATTCAGTACATTGCATTCAGTACAGACATTCAGTACTTATTTAGTTTTCGTCGCAAGTGAGTGAGATGTCTTTTCACTGGATCTTATTTTTTTTAAAATTTATTAGAAGCATTGCCTGCTGGTGTTTACATTCTTTACATTCTTCTGTAAATCGAAATCACAAACACTTCAGAAATCAGCGTCTGGTTTGATGTTTAGTTGGAGTTTTCTGATATTTTAACAAAATTATTTGAGTATTTATTGTCGGAATGTTCAACAAAACAAAAGCATATTGTCATAGGCTAACAATTACATTTTCTAGTTATTGAATATGATGTTGTCATTGTATCAACGGCGATAATTGCTCCCTCAGTTAGATTTGGAAAATACTACTTTAGATTTCAACAAAACCCGATGTTAAAAGTACTGTAGATGAATCCATTGTAATTAATTGTGTGTATGTATTTTCCAAAGTAGTAGACAGTTCCAATTTGTCTTGGAACTCTCCTTGGGTGTATATGAAGAATTTCTTGTATGTTTTTACGAATAAACATAAAGGAGTAAACTTGACTATCTATTCCTTAAATTTAAAAATTTTTGAATTTATTTTTCGTTTTCTCTTATGGTTACAGCAATATTAATTTTATTTTTCAAAAGTTCATCTGAAAGTGGATAAGATATCTACCAGTTGTCTCTTAAAATTACATTCTTCCCAAATGACTCTACATGTAAAACATTTATTTTCATTAGTGTCTCCTGGGATCAAGATCAATTTCAGTAAAGGAATCCTAATGCTGTTATACTATCCATTATTTGATTCTTCCTCGCCATTACCGCAAAGAGACAGGCTTCATCCGAAATTATTGTTATACTTTATCTGTTAAATACTGTATCTATTAAATTACTTATGTATCACATTTCTTCATCATAACTACATTAATACGCTATAGAATAAGAAAGATTTTAAAGAGTGCTCATGCATTCAGAACTGTAGAGGCGATTCAAGCGCATGGTACGGAATAATCGAATAGGCGCTATTCAAAAATATATATTTAGAATTTACCTACATGTTAAGGCCACTCAAAGAATATGATCTTAAAGACAGCTACACGAGAAACTATCCATTTTCTAAAAAAGGTTTTGAAGGAGTCTCGAGAAAAGTTCGGCTGTGAGTATAACATACCCTGCACGAGAAGTGCTGGATTAATATATAAGAATTACTACAATTTAGAGAAAATGCCGTCTATTATTTCAATTAATCTTAATAGTGATAATATTGTGAATTTTCTAAAATCTAGTTACGGCTCTGTATAGAACTGCTAGCTATATATAGACAAAATATTATTACTCAAGAAGCATTTTTCATATAAGGAGAATACACTGGTGTGCAAAACTTAAGCAACAGGTGGGTTTATTGCAATATCTTCACGAAAAAGCATCCGAGAGACATGAAATTCAGAAACGAGGAAGAGTATAATGTACGTAAAGGATGACGAAAGCATCGTTGCTGAAAAAGGAATACAATGCATACGGTATGGAATCAAACACAAACAAGCTTTATTGAACGCATAGTATCGTGACTCATGATTGTCAATCCAACAGGAAGAACAAAAAGCAGATGTTCCTTAATATGGTATATACCCTCCCCTCACTGCAATGGTTTCTTTGCACCGTCTCCGCATACTCAGAACCAGCTGGTGCAACATTTCTTGCGGTAGGAGTACCCATTCTTCAATCAGCATCTGTTTGAGTTGTTGGGTGTTCTCCGGATAATGTAAGCGTGCTGCAATACGTCTCCCCAAAGCATCAAACACATGTTCGATGGGATTTAAATCTGGGGAGTACGCTGACCAATCCATTCGAGTGATATATTCACTTTCCAGCAGCTTCTCAATAGCAAGAGTCCGATGTGTTCATACATTGTCATCCATAAAAATGAAGTCTTGGCCAAAATGGTACCTCGGAACAGACGCACATGGGTAAGAAGTACCTCCTCCCAATAGCAATCCCCGGTTACAGACCCTGTGTCGAAAATGTGGAGCTCAGTTAGCCCGTTCAGCATATTGCCTTCCCGGACAAGAACTCCAGAACCACCGTAACGGTGCCTTTCCTTGATGTTACTGTTATAAAACTGGGTCCCGATCTCTCTCCAAATTAAAACGCGTTGAGAATCGCTTCTGGTACTGAACTGACTCTCATCCATAAAGAGGACACGACTCCATTGATCAGTTGTCCAGTTTTTGTGCTCTCAGCACCACTGTAAACGGTGGCCAACTTTCAATGGGAGGCAGTGTTCAGGACGGTGGGTGAATAGGTCCCCTTTGTGAAGGCGTCTGGCCACAGTAAACCGCGAACTTTGTCACCCCGTTGCTGTAGAGAGTTGCTGAGCAATGGCGCTTGCTGACGGCTGTTGGTCTCTTTTCGCTTGCAGGATGATATATCGGTCATCCCCTGCAGTTATCGTCCTCGGGCGGCCACCACCAAACTTTCTAACAGCTGTCCCTGTGGTTTGGAACGTTTTCCAAGCGCGCGAAACAACACTTTAGTTCATTCCGAACTCTGCAGCTACACTGGTGACAGTACGCTCCTCCTCCAGCTTTCCGATCATTCAACCACGTGTGAAGTCATCCAAGTGCTTTCTTCTAGCCATATTTCACGAACTGACTCACTGGCATTTGCAGCGAATATGTTGAATTGTGTCTCCGTCCTTCATTTTATTCTACTGTTGAGCAGCACGCGCCATCACGATTTTTGCGTATACTCACGTCGCTTCTGACCTTTCGTTCCTGATATTTGCATACGCATGACGTTTCTACTGACTTACGTGTTCACTGTACTGATCTCCAGACCTCTCCTTTTCTGCAATTTCATGGCTATCTCTCTGCTAAACTTTTACATTGTTGCTTAAGTTTTGCACACCAGTGTATTTTGAAAATATGTCATAGTTTTTTTTTCACTTTTACCACAAAACTTCATTTAAATATTTATTTTGATATAAAGCTCTGAAACAATTGTAAATATATATTCTAGTTTAGCTAAAACTAAACATAAAAAGAAATATTTATACATTTTTCATTTTATACTTTCCAAATGTAGTCACTCACCCTAAATGGGAATATTTTGCAAAGAAAAAATGATGTTCATTACAAACCCCTAACGCAACAATTATACTTCAAACTTTGTACTTCAAACTTTCTTTCATGCAATGAATAAACTGTATTATTTATATCTTTTTTTCCTAGAAAAATGTGTGAGACATATTTCAAAAAGAACTGTGACTAAGGAAGTGTTGATAAAGAAAAACATCAAACCACTTACCTTTCAAGAAATGTTATTCGGTAGCGTCTACAAAGAAAATCAATATATTTTTTTTCTAACAACTAAATAATTAAGTGGAATCTATTGGTACTCGAGACATTGAGTGAAAAACTAATACGGTGTGGCTTGATTCAATTAACTGAAGAAATTTCCAAGTGACAGTATCAATAACAATGTCTGCTTTCCATGTACTTTCCTCAAGAGCATTGAAAAAGGTAAAAGTTTTCTTCCTGAATTAAAAATAGTTAGAAATAAAACATTTAAAAAAAACGCGTGGAGAAAAAATAATTGGTAAGTTCTGAAATTGTGTGTGTGTGAAAATTTAATTAAAGCATACAGAAAATGCAATTTAAAAACGGAAATTGTTTTTTTAATTTCTTCAAAGACAAGATATTAATTCAACACAGACTTCAATTACCGCCATACATCAGAGGACAATGGAGATCTCCTCGCGAAAATCAGTCAAAAACGAATTTTTCAGTGATATTGAAAAATATATATAAATATAGAATCTTCTACTGCTAACGTAGTTTGTTTTCATTCTAGATAAATTTAAAAATGTTTTAGCCATCAAAACTTATGAAGCTAGTAGTAATCATAATATAGTTAATCATAATATTTTTTTAAACTTTAAATCGTGGAACTAATTCAATGCCTACTATTACATATATAGCTCACACTCTATCTATATTTATTTATTTATCTTGGTGGAATTTTGAATCATTAGTAAAATACATTTTTAAGCACTCAATTGAGGTAAAATTTTATATACATGACTATTTTGGATGACAATACAGTAATTTTTAATAATAATTAATAAAAATTAATTTATTAAAAGCAATTATTTAAAGAATTACAAACTCTGCCCCGTTGGCATCCGTTTTGGCGACTTAGCGACCCTTTTGGCGACTTGTGTCAAAACTTTCAAAATATTCTTTTTTATTTTTACGTTTTAAAGCATTCAGTTGAACTGAAATTATATATACACGATTGTTTTGGATAACAATACGATACTTTAATGATAATTAATAAAAATTAAGTACTACTTAATGTTGTGATTCTGTCATGTGTATATTAATTGTAACTATTTAATAAAAAGTAGATAAAATAAACATTTTCTTTGTTGACCTAAGTAGGAATGGACTTAATTCTTTTTATATTACTTGTTTTTATTATTATTATCTCAGTAGCTCCCACATTATTAGTAAAATTGGAATGGATTTGCTTTCACATGGATCCATCGAACCAACATTAATTAAAAGTAAAATGAAGTGGAAATTCGCAAATTGCTGTCAGTGAAAAAATAATTATGTCTGATAGATTTACTATTTTGGAATCGCAAATTCGAGTGTAAGATTTGTTATAAAACTTTCGATTGACCGTTTATTTTTTATTCAGTTTTAATAAACTTCATATCACTGGTACACTTTTCATATTTCACGACGGCCAGAAATGAGCGAAATCTTAATCAAGATAATAACAATTAAAAATAGGAAACAAGGGTGTAAGTGCACAATCGGTAATCCTTTCATTCATAAAAATTGAAAACGGAGGCCTATGTATTCTTTCAAAAAATATCTTAGTACTCACTAATAAGGTCCTAAGTATCCATGTTCAAATAAACGGCAGAAGACGGAAGCTGCAATTAAGACAACGCAAATTATGAAAAATATTGTTTCTAAAAAATTGAATTAAAATCGACAGCAATTAATAGGGTTTTATCCTCATAAAAATAAACTAATAAAAATCAATTATAATATACTTAATAATGATTGCAAAACTAGAACAAAACTTTACAAATCAAGGTAACCATATTGTTATGTTATCCCAACTTGGTGATTGCCAACAACTTGGGATGTAGCTTACTGATAACAAATTAGTGCGTCAATCGTATTTTCCGAGAAATATAAATTTTTAACACAAAAGAACACATTTGAAAAAAAATGATATTCGTAGTTTTGAAACTGTGCTCCCCAATTAATGCTATATAAATCAATATTTTAGCAATAAATTTTATAAAAATAGTTATTCAAAAATATAAGAATAAGTACGAACATGAATTTTCATCATTTTAATGGTTGTTACATGTTACCCTACATCATAGTTTCTGGAGAATACAGTGGACATTAATGATCATTTGCATTAAAATAATGACAAAGAAAATGGTAACTGATAGACTAGTTATTTCTTTATGTAAAAATGTTTCTTAAACTTAGCTATATTTATCAATATGGAAGCAGGGGAAATATTGCCTAAAATAATGCTTAAGTGAAAATAAAAATTAAAAAAATATTCGAAACACATTAATTTGATGCTTTAATTTGGATACCACATATGAAATGTAAAAAATTATTTTCAGTTTTAAAATATTTGTTTAAAAAATACAGGATGAAAGATAATATTAATCTTAGTTGAAAGCATTGCATTTTTTTTTCAAAGAAAAAAAAAGGAGTAAATGTTTTACGTAATATAAAATTGAAAGATAAAAAAAGCTACACATATTACTGAATATCATTTTAAAATAAGACGAGTGCGTGTGTTAGTGGAGTTCATTTCAATATGAGCAATATATTTGTTTAGCAGAAACTAATATGTGCAGAATAATACATACGAAGCCTGATAATTAAATATTTCTAAGTTTCTTATAAACCATGTAGATGCTATATACATTAAATTTTTGTTATAAATATATACTTTTAATTATATTTATAGAAGAAAAAAATTCCACACACACACATACAGGTTTCAAAGGACTCCTCATATATAATAGCAACCTTACAGATATTTAAACCAGTCTTAACTATTTTTAACTTGTCTTAAAAACTAGATAAAAATAAATAACAGGAAGAATGAATTCGATGCAGATATAAATTATATATTTTATTTACATTTTCGAGACATAGTAAAGAGAACACAGGACAGCAAATTATTCACAATGAAACATTGCAGTCATTGTTTAGATTAAGGTATCTGACTACATTCGGAACCTTGACTTTGCAAAAGCGTATACATGGATATTGTTTATGATATTTAGTGTCACTTAGATTAGACAATGTATATAAAATTGTATTAAGAATATTATTACAATAAAAAATTATTTAAGTACAATATTTTGACAAAAAATGAATATAGAATGACCAATTTTCAAAATATCCTACTTTTGTGAAAAATTCTTATATTATAATAATTTTTTGTCTGTATATAGCTCCTCAGACCTCTGTACAGAGGCTCAACTAGAGTTTTTGAATTTTATAGCTTACAAGTGGGTTTATCTAAGTTTTACGACAATAGAGGGGAGAAATATGTTAAGAAAAAAATGCCGATAATTATTTAAATTGGTGGTAACTCTGAAAATAATGTGAATTTTTCAAAAAATGATTGTTGAGCCTCTCTACAGAGGTCTGAGCTATATACAGGCAAAATATTAAAATAATAAAAGAATTTTTCACAAAAGGAGAACATTTTGAAAAAAGGTTATTCTATGATAATTTTTTGCCGAAATATTGTATTTAAATTATTTTTTTCAAAATGTCTTTAAAACAATTTTATACATGTATTCTAATCTAAGTGACACTAAATACCATGAAATTATCCATTTATGCGCATTTTTAAAACCACAGTTCCGAATGTAGTCGGATATTTTAAAATAAAATTTAGTTAGGAATCCCATCGGTGAACAAATATATATTAATCATTTCCTGTGCTTTTTATGATAACACTCATTATATAAAACTCTTTTGAACTTCATTTGTATTAAAATATTCATAAAAAATTATAGTAATACTGCTATTAATCTACTCTTGTAGAATACGGCTGCAAGCAAAATCATAAGAATTTCATTTTGATAAATTAAAGCAGTAGATGAACCACAGATTAGAAATAAATAAAACATCTTCCAGCGCATGTAGGAAATATTTTCCATACTTAAACTCCAAGGAAACTGAGACTGATCAATTCCGATGGTAGTAGAAAAGTTGGTCAAAGAAAACGAGAAAAAGGAAAAGAAAATTTCTGGTCATGATAAGGTTGTCAGATAATCCCACTGGTGTCAAAACACAGTGTTGCGGTAATGGAGACTGACATTTAATGAATAAACAAACAGATAAAAGGGAAAATCATCTCACAATATCATTGAAAGTATAACATCTTTATCAAAACTTTCGTAGCAGAGTACCCAATTCCTTCGCATCATAACAAACATTAAACGATTGGACACTCGTAGTGACAAGGAAAATGATACATAGCAGAAAAAAAATAAAGTAATCATCTGTTAAAAATGTCCAGAAAAAAGAAAGTATCAAGTGTTAGTGTAGTAAGGAAAACAGTTATATATATATATATATATATATATATATATATATATATATATATATATATATATATATATATATATTGAGGATTCGAGTTTTTTCCTGAATCTTGAATCTTATTAAGCTTTCCACTACCGCTTTATTTTGTTTCTTATTCCAAAAGTTTCGGGCTTAGATTTAGTCAAGATACTTCGGTAAAACATATTGTGTCATTAAGAAATAATTTAAATAAATATTAAAAAATTTGAATTAGGGAAAACAAAATTCAATATTGGTAGTAAGTATGTAAATTGTTAACTACAGAGATTCAATATTGGTAGTAAGTATTTAAATTGTTTACTAAGTTCTTGAATATATATCAAGAAATAATGCGATAAATTTTTGTCCCCTATGTTTTTAAGGTAATGAATCACAATAAAGGGATTCGACAGTCAATTCTTCATTGAACAGAATAAATAAATATTGCCAAGGAAAGTCTACTACGATCAATGACTTCTAATTCATGCATTGTATAAATTATATCGAATTTAATTTGTTTTTTTATTTAATATCGGTTTGTATAGTGTACTATAACTTTTGGTAGCAAACTAACTTAAAATGAATCCACAAGAACAAAATAGAAGGAAAACAAAGAATAAAAATAAAAGTAAGAGGAGTACATTAAAAAATGTAACATGTGAATGGAATGACTAATATTTGATTTAAATTATACGTACAGTATACGCTGCTTTTTTTTCAAGGAAGATGAAGTTTGATGTTATGGATGAAAAAGTTAGTACAATTATAGTCCTAAAAACTCGGTTCTCGATAGCCCAGCAGTCCTATGACTTCCTTACAAGTTGAAGAATCCCAACGTGAAAACCCGTTCCAGAACGATACCGAACAAGCCATTTTGCCGATGCAGAAATTATTGTTGCTGCCATAGTTAATTAGTAAGACGTTAAAAATTGAGGACACCTTACAAACTACTAAAATATCACATAATGAGATATTGAAGAGAGTCGAAACCACCCTTCAGTATCTTAAGCAACACGGTGCGTCGGTAATGGACTTAATGTACGCAGTAAAAGGAAATACGGAAGACCGCAGGACAGAATACATTTCTTTAAAAAAATAGTCAGCTCTTACAAAGTTGTCTACATAATTTTCCTTATATTACCTTTATGCATTCATAAAGTATTTTTCTGAAGTGTGTTTGCTCAAGTATTTAGCGTATAAGATATCGTTAAAGTGGGAAATCGATTATTTCATAGAATAAATAGATATTTCATGAAATTACTAAACAAGTAAGTTAAAGGATGTAAAATTATTCCATTCTACGATTCAACTAAGTATACTACACAATAACGATTACTTGATTGTTAAATTATGAAATGCTGCTTTGAAAAGTTCTTTGAACCGGTTCTAGCCGGTTTTACTCAGCCGCAATGCTAAGTGTTATCACAGCAATCATTGCTTTAATAAATGAAGAAAAGTAAAATGAGGTATTTCATAAAATTTAAATTTATATTCTCTTTCAGTTTTCTTTGAAAAAGTTAACATTGTGAACATTCAATAGCAAAAGAAAAAAAAAAAACGCTTCAAGAACGAGTTGTCCGATTAAGACAAAAATTGGTGGGTAGAGCAATTATCTACAGAATAGAAAATGTATAAAGTTTCAGAAAAATTAAATGATTTGTTTCAGAGTTACACAGTTACAAAGTAAAGAGCTCAATAAGATGTTGACCTACCCTAGTATGGAAGCAAGTTCCCACACGACTTGGCATAGAGTGATAAAACACCACGACGGTCTCCTGTGGTATTTCTTGCCAAAATTTCTCCAATTGTCGGGTTAGGTCATCAACATTCCTTGGTAGATGCAGTCGTCTTCGATATCCCATATACCAGACATGCTCGATTGCTCAATTGGAGATTGGCTGACCAAGGAAGTGTTTGCAGATCTGTTAGTTCATAGCAACATGTGCTGTATGCGGTCTGACATTATCTTGCTGAAAAATACCAACAGGGAACTTCAAAAGGAACGGTAGCAAAACAGTTCTCAGAATGTCGTCAACGTACCGCTGTGCGGTAAGAGTGCTCTATTGACGACTAATGGGGTCCGGCTGTCAAAAGAAATGACACCCCATACAATAACTCCTAGTTTAGGGCATATGTGGCATGCAATAGTGAAAGCAGGATCAGTACGCAGTCCTTGGCTTCTCCAGACATGTTTTCGATGATCGTCAGAACACAGTTGGAAGCAGGATGCGTCGTTTAACACTATATGTTCCCAGTCAGAATGATTCCATTCTGATCGAGACAAGCACCGCTGTAATCTGGCTCGACAGTGAGTTGGCGTGATTGGCAGGTGGTGTAGTGGTCGGTACTAGCGTAAATTTCGCTCTATCAGCCGTCTGAGAATGGTCAGGTTTAACACTCGTGTGGGGGTCGCACGTCTGATGGTTGATAACGATGAATCAGGCCCTGTGACACCTGACTTGACAGTCAATCTGTTTTCCCGATCTGCTGTGACCTTACGTCGACCACTATCGTCATGACACTGAAATCTGCTATTGTCCAACCATTCTTGTAAGCATCTTTTAGTGGCCACTTTGCTTAGACCCATATGGCGAATGACTCTCCGTTTTGCCCAACGTGCCTCTTTCAATCCAAAGATAAGTTCTTTTTCAGACTCTAACAGTTGATAGTAATGAGCTTGAATCCTGTGGCGAGGCATTTTTTCAGTCTGAAAATATCCTAAATCGCAAAAATTTCCTAATCAATATCCTAATCAAAATTTTGAACATCAGATTGAGAATCGCCTCTTATAAATACCTGCTGAGTGCGCAGTTCCAATGCTCTGTAGCTCCCACTATCCATTCATTGGACACCAAATTTCAATCATTAGCATAGCACGTTCGGTACAAATGTCTTTGCTTACGAAATTTCATTACAATCAAACAACTCCTTCGTGGAGCGTCGTTTTTTTTCGTTATAGAGTGCATTTACGAAGCAGCAATTTATCTTTCTCCGACATGTATTTTTTTAATAAGTGTAACTATTAAGTATTTTTATATAAGTGTAACTATTTCTAAAACATATTCTTTTTTTCTTTTATGTTTAAGAAATGTTTGTAAAATATGCAATACCAAATTATATCGTCTGATTTTCCTAATGATACGAGGGTAAATCAGAAAAAAAAAAGGTCACAAGTGAAATAAAGACATATTTATTAACAATAGACACAAAATATACAAAAAAGGAATAAAGAGGCATATATGCCCAACGTATTTCTATATAAGTATTAATGTTATTTAGGCCTTTATCAGAACGCAGAACCAACGTGTTTAACCCCTCTTGGTAGAAATTAGGCCCCTGTCCATTAAGCCGGATCTCGGTGGATGATTTCACAGCACTGTTTCGGAATTTGATTATGCATTACTATTTGCAAAATATATATTTGCACTCCGATTTTGGACGTCTATCAACGGGCCGGCTCTCACTACGAATGTCAGCAGACATGTTCACAGCATAACAGACGCTATTTTGTGGCTTGGTAATAGCGGCCGGAACCACACACGTATATATAGTCGGACCTCTATATAACGAAGTCGCTAAATCGCGAAAAAAAATTTCGCTATGCAGAGCTTCCTCTTCCAATTTTCTTTATAAACCACATAAAAAATATTTTGAATTCATGAACACTATATTTTAAAAAGTAATTATTCACACATTTTAGTAAATTAATGTATATTTGTTTTATACATCTTAGCCATAAAAAAAAAAAAAAAAAGAGAAAAACTGCAAGGGAATTTTTTTAACACCTTTATCCACTTACTCAAGAATTAAATTTTTTTCTTTGATACTCATGCACTTATGTTTTGATATTTTCGAGCTACAAAAACGAAGTTACCAGTACGGCTGATCAACACTACAATTGAACAAATATTTGCTAAAGGATATGGGGAATACCACACCTCTTTCATCCTCCACTGAGGGTGAAAGAGGATATCGAATATATTTCCAGTGAACTGGACATTAGAGATTAAAGATTACACTTCTAGGATGAAATACTCAGATTTCTATTGCTCCCGGCGAGTTGGGTATTTAATAAATCTAATTCAAAATTTATGACCATCATAAAATGAATTAAATGATAATAATTTGAAATGTCCAGAAATACTTTAAAAATAAAGAAGAAAAACAATAGAGTTGTAAGAAAAAAAAGTTCGTTATATTGAAAATGCACTTTGCTATAGGGAGGTTATTTTATGAAGAAAATCGTGAAATGTTCTTGGTTGCAGGAAAAAGTTCACTTTATAGAAAAATCCGCAATATAAGGGTTCATAATGAGGAGCTTCGACTGTATATATATATATATATATATATATATATATATCAGAATCCTAATAAACTTTGTATTGTTACTGAAGGTTTGTAAACTTATATTCTACGTTCTAGTAAATTTTTAAATTATTACAGCCTAGTTTACAAAACAATTAGTTATATCAACAATACTATTAAAATTAGTAATGTTGCTGCATATTTTATCTGTCTAAGCATTAAGTCCTTCCGTCAGCATGGTGTGGAAGGTAGGATATAGGACATCAGTTCAGGTGTCGTTTTCTTCTGGATCATTGCATAAAATTACGAGATCTGCCGTCAATAGCCTTGGTGTTACTTCAGAAAATGACGTAAATTAAAATCAAATCATTTTCGATCTCATAAAATATGCACTATCTGTCAATTATAAATATCAGTCTGTTGTTGCTCAAAAATAGTTTAAAAACAAGGGATGCTATTTTTTTGTACATTTCATTAATTCAGAAAATTTTAGAATAAATATTTAAATAAAAAATAGACGTTATTTCTCAGGTAAGATTAACAGAAGAATTTGAAGTACAAAGAATATGGCAGAAGACCTTTTTATTAGACTTATTAAGAAATGTGATTTAAATTCATTTTATGGCAGTGGTAAATTAAAGGCACATATTTGACTGTAAATTGATAAGAGACATATGTCATAAATGCCTTTATTTTATGTTTTTTAAACTATTACAATTTTCTTAGAATCGGTACAGTTTCATTTAGAATGAATGAAAATAAATGTATCAGGAAAAGTATTTAAATTCATTTCTATAAGAATGACCAATTTTTAAAAAATAACTCCGAGGAATGTTTTTTTTTAAAATAAAATGTTTATTTTCTAGCAATTTCTTTAAATTCTCCAGTCTTTGAACAAAATAGAGTGCATGAAGAACATTTTATGTTAATCTGAAAATAAATAGGATGGCCAAATCCTTCTTATAAATAACTTTTGCTTGATTATGATAAATGACTCCTTACGAACTTAAAACAAATCGTACAACTTTTGCTCTACATGACACTTTCCAACACAGTTTCTTTTTTTAATAGAAGATTGTTCATTTTCTCTTCACTTGTGCATTTATATCCCCATTCGACTTACATATACTTTTTTATAAGAAAAAGCAGCTCATCATTCATTTTAATATTAACTATTTTTATTTTACCGAACAAGGGTACATTATGTAACAAATATTTTATATAGCTGCAAACCTATTCTACCAACAAAATCAGTTTTTTCACACTCTTTACTTTAGCTTAGGGAATGTGTCTCCGTAAAACAATGATTTATGTACTTTGTGAGAGCATCTTCTTTTAATTTTTTCTGAACGCTTTCATTGTTCAATGTTTTCAGTAACTTCTTATGTTTACCGTTTTCACAACTGTTATTTTCTCTTATTAAGGTAGCGTGAAAATTCAATTTTTCTACTTAATTGTAAATAACAATGAATATTTTTTTTTCTTCTTCTCAATTTTTTTCTTTTGCGTCAAGAAATATTTAAATTTCATTAGTTTTGACATGATTATTGAGTATCAAAAGGGAGTGAATAGAATGTTAATGGAGTTGATTAATTTTTTTCTTCTTCTTGAGTCTATATATTAAGAGGAAATAACTTATTTTCGCATCATATACATGAGCGTTTCAAAAACTGTGGAGCGTAATATCTCTACAAAGGGGGTGTGAGTATATTAAATAATCAAAAACAAATGATTATTTTTAAATATCATTAATTTGCTGAAAGTAAACAAACAAAATAGATTCTGATAATTTTGATTCTGATAGATTTTCGTTCATAATTTTCATTGCCCCCCTCCTATGCAATAAATATGTATTGACAACAAAAATAATGTTCTTTGACACTAAAACTTCAAAGCGATCTTAATTTTAAAACGTGTTAACTATCAATATAAGTAAAAAAAATTATATACGTTCCTTTTTAATAATATATAATTTAAGTAATACGATAAGATTGCTTTAAATTTCCGTCGCCCATCCAGTTTAGTGGTTAGCGACGCGGATTCCTGTGCCTTTGGGCCTGGGTTCGAATTCCGAAGAAGACATGGATGTTTGTAAATACATAGTGCCATCGCTGCATGGTGGTACTTTAAATAGCCGTCGAATCACAAGTCCTCTCGTGAGGTTGGTGGAAGGGGAAGAGAGGTGGGAGATCCCTAACCACCCTCAGGGTGTTCTCCCCCGAAAATGAGGTGAAACCGAGCTAAATCATTCTGTCACCTGTAGGATGCTCAAAACTACGGCTCACGACAGGCGTCACTTAGCACTTTGTCATGATGAATTTCGTAGGCCTTGATCAGGCCTTTGCCGATCAGGTGGCATTAGTAACAACTACAGCACAACATAACGTTAATTTTCCTTTCTAATTTTCAAATTGGAACAGAATGCAAAATAATTTTTAATTAAAGAAGGTATCAAGGTTACCAAGTACCCAGGTACCTTGATTCAAATACGCTCTTAACTACCGAAGAAGAAATCTTCATAATTTCACTTTAAAAATGATGGCAAAATCAAAAGGCAATTTAGTAATAAATCACTTTTTGAATGTTATGTAAGGCTTTATGATGAATTTTCCACACTGAAAACAAAGTTAATGTCGTTTACTATTTTCATTTCGAACATTTTTAGTTACATTAAATTTGTTATTAATTCAGTATTGATAAATTAATTATCAAATAATTTGTTCAGTTCTGATATATTTATACGTGTTTTATTTTTGTGAATATGAGCATTTCACTTTTTAATATGTCAGAACGTATTCTGTTTAACTTCATTTCAGTAAATTAATATTTTTTTTAAATAATCTTTTTTCCTCGACTTTTCGATAAGCTCGTCCCCCCAAGTAAGATTACGATGCCTCCCTATGGAGGCGCGCCCACCGTTTGAGGGCTGCTGCCTTAACTGCTGATTTAGAGTTACTGGATTTGTTCCTCAATGCAGCAGTTTTCCTAGCAGACGCACGTATGTAATGCATTGGGGGGATGAAACTAATCCTTCGCAAACGCTGTCAAGGTGCTTTTATTGCATTCCAAGGTCTTCGGAATAATTTTATTGGTAGCAGTGCACAGAGAAAAACGTGCATATATATACGTATATAACAATTAACGCTTTGCTTGAGCAAGACGTTTATATACGCTTTGGCACTTAAGAAGTTAAAGTTGTATTGTATCTGTAGCATCAAAGCATATTATTATTGAATTCACTACACAGTTACTGTATCGAGAAGGAGGAGGCACGATAGAAATTATGACTAAATATTAGGCCGCAAATATTCAAGGCTTGCGAAGCATTGATATACATAGAAAGATTCATAAATGCGTAAATAGACTTGTAGAGATGTACTCACTTCAAATTACCATTTTAGGATATATTACGACAAAATTTTAATAAAATAAAGAAATTTGTTTTAAAAAAATTAAATGTTTATTGGGTCAAATGTATGATAATTTTGTGGGAATTATATGCTTATACATTTCATAAGTTCATTTATATTTCATAAAAGCATAGCCCTGAAGTTACTGCATGAGAATTATAGGATTCTTAAGGGAGAAAAGCTAAAATCTTTTTTTTGTTGGCAATTTGAGATTTTTGCATTTTCAAATTGTATGGAATTTAACCTTTCTAAAAATACCTTACTTTCCCCTCTAGGATAATTAGAAGCCCTTGAAACATACTTTTAAATAATCGTTGAAACTGCCCCAATGCCATTTTAATGGTGAAAAATGTAAACAAATTACTACGTTTTTGCTTAAAAGTTGAACGTCTGATTTGAACTAAAACATGTCCCTTTTATTGTAAATTGAGCCGTTTATTTTTTTATTTTATCTTTTTTCCGATCTGAAAGCTCACTGTATACATTAAAATTAATTTATCTCAAAATGTAAATTTTGATGTTCGATGTACCTTTTCTGAGAAACTACGATTCACAAGTATGTAAGTTTTAATGATATATTTATAATGATGGTTAATATATACTGAAATAAGCCTTTTATAAGAAACTCAAAAATGTATTATTTACAAATTTCTTATGTGAAAAATGGGTCAAATTTCGCAATGTTTGATAACATATTTCATAAATTGTTAAAAAATTCAAAATGAGCTAAAAGCTCATTTCATTGTAATGAGAAAGATGTACTTTAATTGTATGAAAAATTTCAAGCGTGTACATATAACAGATTTTGAGAAAAGGTACATCGAAACTAGACAATTAAACATTGTCAGTATAGAGAGAGATATATAGGTTTCCAACTCTCCTAAAGTGAATACCTTTTTCAAAAGCTGTTTAATTAATCCATTAGTTTCAGTACACCTTCCGCAACGAAAATCTAATGCAAAGATATATGAATCAAGGCATTCTATTATAGAATTTTTCAGACTGTCTGCATTTTCATACTGTTTAGCCCTCAAAAACTGTTTCAAATATTTTAAAAATTGAAAATCTGTTGGTAAAAGATCCGGTAAATAGCTGATGAGGAGATGCAAAATTACATATTTAACTCATTTAAAAGTGTAATTGTTTGGTACGGCGTACACTTCCAAGTGTTGTCGAGGAGAAGTTTTGGATCATGCCTTTTAACAAGCGATGGGTATGCGTTTATATTTTTCTAGCATACTGGCAGTATAAACGATACATTAGGATTCATTTTCATCAATGCTATCAGAGCATCCCTTTTTCCACATGTTTTGTGTACTCTTCGTTGTTCATAATAATTTTGTAGAGAAAAATCCCCACACCAAAACTTTTCAAACCTAAGTAGCACTTTTCTACCGTTAATAGTTATTCTCCCCAAATAAGTGATTTATACGGTGCGCGACTTTTGCAGTCTTATTATCAAGTTCATACTCATAAGAAATTACATGAATGTCGGTTGAATTCATATCCTCTTGAAATTTAAATTGTAAAATCGAAAACTTGATAAAATTTTATTTGCTGAAATGTGACACTGACAATGGACAATATGACAATAAACAATGTTACTCCAAAAACAAAATCATTACAAAAACAAGAATTTAAAGGTTCGCATGTAAATGAAATCTTACATTTCAAATGCACCAGCCTAATACTGTGCAGGTCTCATTAGATACCTTGTTTAATTTAACACATGTATTTACTGAAATCGGTATCTGTTATGTATGAATTGAATACTGAATAATGCATTCTGGAATTAAAATCTGATTAACGCATTCTCAAATTAGAATTGGAATACATCATTAATTTTACAGTATCTTCCAATAATTCTGAAATTAAATAGCTTCTCCCACACTTTTCAGTAGCGAAATTAAATGTATTTTCACGGGTTTGGAGTAAGCAGTAATTGCGAATGTTAACAAACTGTATTCATCATGTTTAGAACATATTTCAATCCACGCTTTCAATGAGATAGGATTTAAGTATGGAAATCTTAATTTCACTTTTACTCCTTCTGAGATAATTACCGAGTAGAATGGTATTCCATAATGATTTGTAGGGTTGGATGATTTGCATTTAAATGTAAAAGATTTAGACAATTGCCACATTTTAACAGTTAACTTTGCATTTGCCTCGAAAATTATGGATATGAACAATATGTAAATGGAGCGAATAGGAATGTTTAATGATCGTCTAGTGTTATTGTGTGGCTATTCTCTTTAAATGGCGACAGGTGTTTTGCAAAAGAAAAATCCCAGTAATATGATTGAAAATGTTACTTTTGTCCGAGCAATATATGAATTAATTTGGATAAGAGATAAACAGACCAATATATCAGACATTTTTTTCTGGAAGACTAAAATTAACGTTATTTAGCATTTAGAAATTCGTTGCATTCTGCATATTAAACTGTAACATGTTAATTGTAAAACGCATAATGTGATAAGTTTATTAAACATAAAAAACGAATGTTGCTAAATGATTTTACAGCATGTATGAAAGACACAGAAAAGCATTAAGGCAAAAGAGAGTAAGGGAGTTTCATTTTTTAAAATTTTTGTACCATAACTAAGATGTTTATAGCAATTCATGTCATTTTACTGAAAATAATTATGAGATAACAGTTGAATTAGAGATTTTAAATTTCTTTAAATTTTCATTTTTAATTTTTTAATTTTTGAGATTTTTAATTATAAATATTTCACACTATATTTTTTTAATCAAAGGCTATTATATATAAAAACTATAAAATTCTACATAAGCATTTGCATGAAATTTTATCCAGAATCTATCCGAAAAAGTATTACAAATTCATAAATTTCGACTTTGGTGCTTTATAAAATCATTCTTAAAACTTGTACATTATTTTATGCACTGTTTTAATTGTTCATATTATTCAGAACAAGAAAAACAAAAAAAAATAATGTTATGCTGATTCATGACTATACAATATTTCTTTAAAGGTAGTGGCTGGAGAATGGCGGTGGCTCCTATTACCAGATTTTTGTATTAAGTGAGAGATCTGGCGAACTGGATGACTACGGCAGCAGTCGAACATCCATTATGACAAGGTAGGCCAAGATGCTTTAGGCAAAATGTGGTCTTATGTTATTTGGTTAAAATATTATGCCTCCCTGGCCTCGAATACGAAGCATAGCCACCGATTAAGAATATCTGAGAAATGTAACATTGGCTGTTAGATTGCTAAGATATATACGCTACAAGAAAATGACTAAATATATCAAAACAAATAATCTCTAATCGAGATATTATGGAAAAAATTTTAATGAATTTATTGCTTGATTGCAGGAATTTAAGCATGTTACATAATGAATGAAGTTTTACATGTTACTTCCAATAAAATGAAAGCATATCGATGTCGAAAATATTTATAATAAGTATTTATAAAATAATTAAGCTACATAAACGAAGAAATCCTACAAATACAGCCAACTCTCGCTAAATCAAACCTTTGATAATATGAACTTTTTGCTAATTCGATGAATATGCTCGGTCCCTAGGAAAACTCTTGATGTTTTGAACTAAAACAATACGTTTTTGGCACACTCAATATTTCGAAGTAAAATCTGTGGCTGCCCAGACTACAATACGCGATAATTCTAAGTTATCTTATAAAACTGTCGACAATTCCAACACTCCGTGTCATGTACAGTCCTGTAGCAAACAGTTTGGAGTTCACAAGTGTTGTGGTGTCTGTGTCTCCTTTGAAAAAGTTAAAATTGTGGCTTTGGATTACAATAACACAGAAAGTAACAAAGATGAATCGGAGGAGTTGACTCCGATAACTCTGACAGAAGCTAAAGTGTCACTGAGCAAACTAAGCAAATTTTTCTATCAAACTTATGTTGACATGGACGTTTTTCAAGCTACATTTATTCTGAAAAATTATATTGATAAAGTTAGATTGAATGCAATAAAACAAAAAGATAACAGATTTTTCATTAAAAAGATTAATTATGTACAATGTGTATTATTTTAACAATTGCCTTTAATACATAAATGTATATTGACTTCTTTATAATATTTATGCTGCATAATGTATACTATTTTAAAAAAAATACTCTTAAATAATTTTATACATATGTACAAGTGTTGTTTCATTACATTGTTTCAGATTTAAATGCGTTAGCAAAACTTTCTCTTTGTGTATTTTTGGAGTTTTTTCTACTCCCCTGATAATTTGTACTCTTTATAATTCGAATATTTTCATTGGTCCCTCCAACTTCAAATTATCTAGAGTCGACTGTATTTTTTGTCATGCTTAAATATCATTAGTCATATCATCTGGGATATCATCATCCATGTTTTTTCAAGGGGCTTCCTGGTCCAAATACTTAGACCAAGTCTATGATGCCATGTCACACAGGACGTAGCTACCGCGATATCCGCTGTATCAATGATACGGGGCCCCAACATGCATAACTACAATCCCAGTAACAGGCTGTCATATCCAAAAGGGGCCCGAAAGAGTTTTGATACAGGACCAACTCAAAATTAGCTACGCCAGTGATGTGGTACTAATAGTTTCGTAAGTCCATTTCCCCCTCACTTCTCAGCTGCCTAACAGAAGCATCAATACAGTCAATAGCATAAGTAGGGGAAGCAAACCAGGAAATGGGTAAGATGTAAAGTTCTTTTCCCTGTCGACGAACTTGAAGCTCCTGATGTGACCACTACGGTGCCTGGCCAATGTAGTATGTGCGGATCTTGTACCTACCGACTGTAGAGACAGACCAGGACTTCATGACTACGAGTGCGAATCATTTTCTATTTCAAACGAGGTACCACATGGTAAGAAGTCTGCCTCTGTCTCTTTGCTTGTTGCTGTTAGCTGGAAATAATCCTTTAGGTGGCCCTACCAGGAGAATATACTCCCGATGTACATTGCCCACTCATCCTAGAGACACACCTTTTCCGATATGAAGCCACTATCAGGATTTAAATGAGGCAACATTCATTCCTGAATCAAGAAAAATACATTTATTTTCAATTATTTATAAATAAGAAATTTTTAAAATAGAGAAAATTTGTTGTTTCAAAAATGATAAGGGGAAACGTTTACCTTTTAATTGAACACTTTTTTACGGAACTTGTTTCATATCAATGGGCAAGGCGATAAGCACCCTTTGTTGTCGCAAGAATAGAATCCAAGATGGGAGCCTAGTGGTTTCAAATAGTCAGGAAGCTAATTTTAAAGAATTATTTTGAATATCATTGAAATATATTTAAAATGAAGAATACAGGAAGAGATTGTGAGAACTAAGATCAATCAATGAATAATGAATATCAGTATAATATAATAAAAAGGTACGCGTACTAATAATAATATAATGCATTACATAATAATAATATTATAATATAATTTAATGGTAATTATATAATATTCATGTATAGTATTATTTAACAATAATTATTATAAGCAATAATAATCATAAAATATAATTTAACAGTAATTATAAAAAAGGTATAATCACCGTATTGTAATATAATAAAAGTTATACATATTAATACCCCCATATAGCAAACTAATTATAAATAAATAACTTAATAATAATTAGAAATGATTAACAAAATAAAGTTATAAATACATAACATAATAATAATCAAAAATGCATAGCATAAAAAAATTATAAATAAATGTAACAAAACCTATTACAAGCAACGAATATTAACACTTATAATAATAATCGTATTTTATATTATACTCGTATATTAATAAAATAATTCAAATGCAATGAAAATGGTTTAATTTTTAAAGAAATTGAATTAATATCGTCTGAAATTAATAGGTTTACCTCGAGAAAAAAGCAAAAATTAATTCTTATATACGTTATCCCCATGGCAACCACATCGCAAGACGATAAAAATATCCAGTTAACCATATTGTAATGCTATCGCTCATTTTGGCGAACATACACAACAACATGGCGCATTTCCCCGTGATATCAAACTAGCGCCATTTTTACTTCTTTTTATCGAAAGAGGGGAATTTAAAAATACTATTTTAAACAACAAAGGCAAAAGAAAACAAACACTATTCAGAATGAATTATTTAGTCAAAATATGCTAACAAAAATTTTAAACAAGCGTTTTCTTTTCTAGCAGCTAATTAAATGCGTGGAATTTTATAGCCTGAAAAAGAACATTAAAAATAACACGGGAAATAATAAAATAGGGATTAATTTAATTTACTAAGAAATTATCTAAGTGACTCTTATTTTTTTTCCTGCCTCCATAGGACTAAGAAATATATATTTTCCCCCTCCCAGTTAAGACACTCAGAAAATAAAGAAACAGTATGCAAAACATTGCTCAAAAAATAATAAAAAAAGACTTTTCTAAATAAAGCATTAAGTTTTGAAAGAAAATTTTAAATTTAATTTACCTTCGTTGAAATATCAGAAATATTCAAATTATGTGCAACAAACCAAAATGGAAGAGAAATTTATAAAACCTGTAATGTCTTCGACATGAAATGCCACTTTTAAATTGAAAGGACGAATTTCTAAACTATTTTGTAATAAAGTATTATTCTATACTAAAAATGGGTATTGTCTTAGGAAATTCAAAAAAAAAAATAGAGTTTAAAATTTCTTGAAAGACGTAGAAAACTCAATATAATCTTGGAAGATTTTAAATGGGAAATTTTTTAGTTTGGAACATTATGAGTAGAAATGTTCTAATGGCTTTATTTTACTATATATTACTTTTGAAACAAAAATATATTTTTAATGGGAAAACTTAGCTGCTAATGGATTATTTATACACTGCTGGCCACCGTAAATGCAACACCCTGAAGGAAGCATGCAAATAACAAGAAATTTAACACATGCATTAGCGGAGGTGAGATATGCAAATGATTAGAATTTCAGCGCAGACACACATTACGCGTGTCTGTGGCGCCACCTCGAAGCACTATTTAAGGCTTAGAGATTTCGACAATTTCAAGTTCGGCAATTGTGTTTTTCTTGTGGTTTTTTTTCAAAACACGATCAGTTATGTCTCGTAGAAAACAGCATTAAGCTTTTGATCAAGTATCCGAGATCGACAAAAGAAGGATAGTGGCCTACCAAGATTGTGGATTATCTTTCAGGGAAAACGGTTGTCATGTTGGTCGAAATCAAACAACTGTAATGCGGATATGTGACCGTTGGATGCAGGAGGGTACGGCGGACCGACGTGGTCGATCGCATCCACCTCAGTTCACAACTTCACGTGAGGACAGGTAAATTGTGAGCAGCGCAGTGACGGATCACTCAGTCACGTCACGAACGGTAGCACAGAACATTGAGTCTGTAACACATCATTCAGTGTCTGCGCGTACCATTCGACGCCGTTTACAGCACAGTGGTCTGTCCGCAAGAAGTCCATTGCTAGGTCTACCCTTGACGCAGAACCGCAGACGTCTCCACCGCCAATGGTGTGAAGAAAGAAGGATGTGGGCGGCAGAATGGAATGAAGTTGTCTTTACTGACGAGTCACGCATCTGTCAGCAACGCCACGATGGTCGCATTCAAGTCTGGAGACACTGTGGAGAAAGGATGCTGAACAGCTGCGTTATGCACCGTCACACTGGTCCTGCACCGGATATTATGGTATGGGACGATATTGGATAATACTCTCGCACTCCTCTAGTACGCATTGCCGGTATATAACAGTCAGCGCTAAATCTCCGAGGTGTTGGAGCCAGTTGTCCTTCCTTATCTTCAGGGCTTAGACACAGCCATATTTTAACAGGATAATGCGCGACCACACGTGGTACGCATTGTCCAAAGGTTATTCGTCAACCACCAGCTTGAATTGATTTTCTGGCCGGCTCTCTCTCCGGATCTTTCGCCGATAGAAAACATGTGGTCCATGGTTACTCAACGATTGACTCAGACTACACCCCCAGCTGCCACACCAGATCCACTTTGGCAACGTATGGAAGCTGCTTGGTCTGCTGTATCCCAAGAACACATCCAAAGTCTCTTTGAATCAATGCCGAGGCGTGTGGCAGCGGTGATCTCCAACAATAGCGGCTACTCTGGCTACTGATTCTGGCAGGTACCACACTTCACGGAAGTCTATAAAGTTAATCATTTGATACTTGGTCAACATGTATCAAAATAAATATTTTGTGCTATCTGTTGTCTTCCTTGGTGTTGCATTTACTGTGGCCAGCAGTGTACTAATTGTTTGCTTTATAACAAAGTCAGTAAGAATAAAATTAGGACATTTTAAAATATTTGCCAAGCATTTCTAAGTATTTACAGTAAGAAATGCATATGGTGATCTAAAGTAAAGCTATTATTGTAAGTGTTTCTTATTTAATTTAATGCGTCTGCTTGCTAAAATATTAATATCAGAAAGAATGAACTTTGTATCGATCAATATAATCCACAGACCTAAGTGATGTGCAAAAAATGCAAGCCCATTAACTCATCTCCCTTCAAAAAGGCTATCGTGCTGAAGACTGTTGAAACAGTTCTACAAATTAATGTTTTCAGGATTGTCATGAAGGAGGACCAGATTATTACCATTGCATGATGTGATGATTTGAGAAAGTTGTCAAGTAGTGTGAAACTTAAGAAATTAAACTATCAATTTATTATGTCTACAACTGTTAATTATAATATTTACATTTAGATACAATCACTGGAGTAGCTAGTTGCAAGTGGTGTCTGTATCAAAATTCCTTGGGGGCTCACTATCATTGATACGGTTGACATGGTGGCGGGTACAAGTTATTCAAACTATTGAGTATTTCTATGCGACATAATATTTTATTGGGGAAGGAGGTGGCAAAACACTATGCCTTTTTTTCGAGTGTTTCAAGTGGATTGATTCCTCTCTCCACTCTCTTGGGGTGGGGTGATCCCTTCTTACACCTCAAATTTCAATCAAGGTTCAGCCTGCAGGTAGAATCCAACGGTTGTTTTTCTCGTGGTCATTGGTTGTCGGAGTGATGTCAGATGAAATGATCTTACACGTGCGGAGGTGCAAGTCTGGAAATGAGCAGCGTTTTACACAATTCTGCTTAAAATCATACGAAGTCTATATCAAGAAACGATCCCTGAAGGGGATTGTTTTTGTACTAAGCACTGCTCACTTATCATAAGATTTAGTTGAGGAATCAAAGTGACGTGGTTTTGAAATTCGCTACTTCTCCCCTATTCATTAAATCTCGCTCTTTTTAAATTCCAACTATTAGCTCACACTCTCTATATATTTATTATATATTTATCTTGATGGAATTTTCAATCATTAATAAAATAAATTTTAAAGCGCTCAATTCAGTTGAAATCTTCTATACCCGATTATTTTGGATGACAATACAATAATTTTTAATTATAATTAATAAAAATTAATTGATTAAAACTAATTATTTTAAAGACTTGCAAATACAGCTACGTTGGCATCATTTTAGCGACTTAGTGACCATTTTGGCAACTTGTGTCAAAACTTGAAACGGTTTTTTTTCGCATGTTTTAAAGCATTCAGTTGAAGTGAAATTTTATATACACGATTGTTTTGGATGACAATACGATATTTCAATGATAATTAATAAAAATTAATTACCATTAAATGTTGTGATTCTGTCATATGCATATACATATTTATATTAATTGAAACTATTTAATAAAAAGTAACTAAAATAAAAATTTTTGTTGATCTGTAAGTAGGGATTAACTTTTTTTTATTATTATTTGTTTTGATCTTAGAACATAAAAAAGCATCGCGGGAAGAGATTTGACAATACAAATATATCGTTCAAGAGGTAGAACGAGGGTTTTGACATAATTTTCCGATATCTGCAATTAAGATCCTACTTACAAGAAAAGATTATCTAGACTTATCACATAGTGACCGAGTTCCGACTTTGTAGATAAGTCTTGAGAATAAAAAAATGAAAATTAAGTTCCTGTTATCTAACTTATTTTGAGTAATAACCAAAAGTGTGCACTCCCCCCCTCGTGTATTATTGGAAACATATATTCATTACATAAATATATAATTAACTCATAATCATATACTCTATTGACTCAATGATAAAATATCCATATTTTCCTCTTAAAAACAAAATATTTTTCTGGAAATTTTTTTTCCTTATTACGTGGTGCATCCTGATATTTTTTTTTACAGAAGCATCCCATTTAGAAAAGGAAAAATAAAATATCCTTGTTTTTCCCATGTGTGTATCCGTGTGTAGGTTTTCTTTTTCAGAAATATATCGGTAATATAATTAGACTAATCATTGAGGAACTACAAATTTCCAGAAGTGTTACTTACTTCCCTTTTTGAGATACCTCAACTAATCTCAGTTGTTACTACTCTTTTTGTTAGTTTTTTTATAATGTTAGTGCACCGGAAAATAATTTTACTTTTTTCTTCTTCTTACATTTAGATAAATGACAAATCAATATGATAATTATTATCGTACGTATATATATATACCAAAATACAAATCGTTTTAGTACATAACTAGTGTTTTAAAGTAAAAACAACACTCAGATTTAATTTTAAATTTTTTCTTGCACTACAGCAATGTTTCTCTAACTGTGGGGCACGCCCCCTTTGGGGAGCGTGATAACTCTGGAGGGGGGCACAAGCATATTGAAAGTCGAAAACAAAAGGTTATTTAAAAAAAATTATTAAGGCACTGAATGTAAACAAACAAAATACTCTCTGATGCAATGGAATATAAAATACACATTTTTACACTGATATAATACACTTAAAAATGTATTAGTACTGTACAATGCGTATTTTATTATTAATTTAACAATTCTAAGTTAAAAACAAGTTTGATACTTATTAGTGAATCCATACTCTTATATTAACACTTATCTTGGTAATTTGTACAGTTTATAATTAATTGCCTAACTGCCGATTTAAATTTACGTATTTCGCTTCCCAATGACACCGTTTTCTACGTTGATGAGTATATTTTGATGTTTTATTGAGGGGGAGGAGAAAAGAAGTAAATAAATAAGCAAAAATCCTCTCAAATAAGTAAATCCTTCGCAACCACTCTCAAGGTCCTTTTACTATATTCCAAAGCCTTCGAAATAATTTTATGGATAGCACTGCACAGAAAAGATCGTACTTTGGAAAGACGTATATATACGTTTATAAAATTAATGATTTGGATGTGCGAGACGTTTATATACGTCGGTGACACTTTAGAGGTTGAAGTCGAATTGTAGCTTTAGTGTCAAAGTATAGTATTATTGAATTCAATGCATTGCTATTGTATAAATGGGGTCGCGATGAAAATGATGATTGAATAGTGGGTCGCGTGTATTGATAGTTTGAGAAGCACTGCTCTGCAGCGCGTTCTAAAAGTTAATCATAAGTTTAACAAAGCATCAAGCTTACAAGTAAATAAGGCATTCATACAACCTTAAAAGTCTTTAATTCCTAAGGCGGTAAATTTTTTGCTTAAAATGTTCCAGAAAAAAATGCACATTTTTGTATTGCATAAAACTAAGGGCTTCACTTAACAGAATGAGAAAACGGAACAATTTTATTTTAATTCTCAGTTTTAAAGTTTTCTCATCATTCTTTATTTAATAAGTGTTGAGCATAGGAGCTCCTAAACGTTTATATATTATAAGTACACTCTGCATGTCATGAAGTGTATTTTATGTATCTTAAAAAAATCCTTTCATACAAAAAAAATCACAAATGTTCGTACCTATTTTATCAAACTGTTGAGGATTTTGTGCGTGTGCATATATACAGAGTGTTTTTTTCCAGGTATAGAAGTTTAAGTTGGTATTACTTTCCAAGATGGTGACCGATTTAACAGCTGTCAAGTGATTTATTCTCAGTTTGGTTTGGCAATTCATCAAAACGATCATCAAGCAAGGCGTAGATTCGTCGAATGGGCCCAAAACGAGATTGCCGTTGTTCCCGATTTTCATAAGCGAATTTTGTTTTGCGATGAAGCGCACTTCTAGTTGAATGGCTACGTCAACAAACAAAACTGCCGCATTTGGAGTGAAGCTAATCCACAAGTGTATGTCGAAACACCGTTACATCCAGAAAAATTGACTGTTTGGTGCGTTTTATGGGCTGGTAGAATCATTGGTCCGTACGTCTTTAAAAACGATGAAGGCCACAACGTTACGGTCAATGGTGATCGGTATAGAGCCATGATTACTAACTTTTTCATTCCTGAATTGAACAATCATGATGTCCAGGAAATGTGGTTCCAACAAGACGGCGCAACATGTCACACAGCTCGTGCCACAATCGATTTATTGAAAGACACGTTTGGTGACCGCCTAATTTCACGTTTTGGACCTGTGAATTGGCCTCCAAGATCTTGTGATTTAACACCGCTAGACTATTTTCTGAGGGGTCATTGGTCTATGCGGATAAGCCACAAACGCTTGACAATTGGGAAGACAACATTCGCCGTGTTATTGCCGATATACGGCCACAAATGTTGGAAAAAGTCATCGAAAATTGGACGTCCAGATTGGACTACATCCGAGCCAGCCGTGGCAGTCATATGCCAGAAATCATATTTAAAATGTAATGCCACCTGATTATCTTTCGAATAAAAAAAAAATCATGTCAATCGAATAATACATCGTTGTTTTATTCAAATTTAAAGTTCTATACCTCCAAAAGAAACACCCTTTACATGCACTCACAATTTGAAGCATGATGTAATACAAAGTCTTACATTGCAGTGGGGACAGATATAACACCGGCCTTTTAGTATTATCTTTCCTTTTTCATTTCTTCTCCAGCCACAAATTGCACATTGTCTTGCCGATCCCTGTTCTTTATCGACTTTTTTCATGAATTCAAATTCCGGCCTTCAATGAAAAATTCCCACTTACACCACAAAGAAAATCCCGGATGAAATGTATTTCAGTACCATGGACAAACTGCATCTATAAAAAACACCACGAAAGTAAGAAATTCCATGCAGTGCCGCTGTCAGGTTTGTCAAACGATTTCTTGTCGTAATTTTAAATACCATTTGTAAAAGTATCTTTCGTACCATTGAAGTGTTGTTGTTTCTGATCTTTTTCTCTGTTTCTTTGCATTATAGCTGGCAACTGCGAGATTTGCGACCCCGCATTTCTGTGTGATTCCGAATCGCCTCTGTAACCCCTACACACTTTGCGAGTTTGTTGATCTGGGAGTGAATCACCCTTTTATGTGCGTATATGTCTGTATGAGTGTGTGTTGGACATAGAAAATAGTACGTAAATATTTGCAATGTGAAAACTTATTTATTTTTTTCTTTTAATTAACTGACGGGGTGAAAAACATGTTTTATTTAGCTATTTTTCATTTTCGAGTGTATATTGATAGAGCAAAAAAAAATGTTTTTTTTAATTCTCTTGGTATTTCAAGTAAAAAAAAATACATATAAAAATGTTCTGCATGTTTGTTTTTTTTTTTTTTTGTCTCTCTCTATGTTCGTATGTGTACTTACATACATGTGTACCTTAACAAAGTAAGAACACAATTTTAAGTTAACAGTTTCAGGGTCTCAGAAGAAAACTAGAAAATTAACTTCTTTATTTTAGAACTACTTTAAAGTTTAAGCTGAGTTTTTTCAGATCATTTATTTTTCATAAAATGTTCCACACTTTTCGCTATAGACTCGTGCATATTAGAAGCTCGTTAAATATTTTACATCTTTGCAGTTTACATAAAAGTAAACAATATTATTCTATATATGAAATTTCTGTTTTCTTATATATATTTTTAATAAATCGAAGAATATACTAATTTTGAAGAAAAAAAGTTTTAATTATATTTTTATTATAAATTACTGAATGCCGGAAACGAAACATTCAAACTTTAACAATAGAGTATATTTGCATATCTCTTCGTGGATGTTAAAAATTTATTTTCAGAATACACATTAAAATATATGTATTCACCGATTAAACAATGTTACCACGACCACTAAAATATAAATCAGGAACAAAGGCTTTCTCATTACTTTCATTTATTTGAAGTGAAAGTAATAAAAAAAAATTATTTTCTTACTTATATATAAATAGAAACAAGAGTAAGAAAATCTTTCTTGAAGTGAGAGAGAGATTCTTTCTCATTACACTTTTTTCTTTAAACACTTGTGCTTCGATTTTCTTCCTTCACTTCGTGCCACTGAACTGCAATTATCACTGATCTTCAGCTTCTCGGACTATTTAGTGACTGAATGGATTTGAAAAGAGACAAAGGGATGTAATGAATTCTTCTAATGCTGTGATAATTATTCAAATCAATACTAGGTAGGATATGTGTATTTTTAATTTATGTTGATAAGGAAATATTTTATTATTTTTTTAATAAAAAATGAAAGAGAAAATTACTGTTATATTAGAAGTTGCTTATTTCTGCGGTATAATTTTTTTCTCGGACTACATTTGATTCTTGCCTTTTGTCTTCGTTTAATGCTTAAAGAAGAACATTGAACTGAAGTTGGAACCTAATTTTTGTGATAAATAATAAGAAACTTAAAGCATCTAATATGCCTGAAATTCAGAATTGCTTCAGTGCAGGATATCTATTAAGTATAACTTGGCAGATTTAACTTAAGAAATCATTTTGAATTTGAGTAATACTCCGATCACAAATGAAGCTTTCTCACATCGGAGAAATGTATTCCGCAATATTTTATTACAGTACCGCATATTGGGGTGCATTGTAGTTTGGAAAAAGCATTGAATATTTAACTAGCGTCGGCTTATGTCCGATATTATGCATACCTGCCTTCACCTGTAGTGAGCTTAGAATTCTAAAATATATTAAAGAAATAAAAAAAATATGTTTCACATTTTATTAGAAATAAGTCAAATTCTCAAATAAAACTTTAAGTAATATTTTAACTATTTTAATTTATTTAATTTCAAATTATTGGTAATCATTAAGCTAAAAGAATATTGGAAATATTCATCGTATTCGTATTATTGGAATACTTGTCATACAATAAGTGGAATAATTGTCAAAGAAATACTAATGAAATCATGAAGGAATTCACATACAAGTTATGGTTATGATATTAGTAAAAATAATTATTTTACTTTACTTATTATCATCGTTTTCTCACCTTATATCAATGAATATTCCACTTATCAGGAAATTGTTTACTTTGTTTCCATGTCCGTTTGTTTAGTGCGTGTATAAAGTAATGGATAAGGGTTTTGTGTGTTGGTAACAAATTAGGCATCAGAAGCCAAGCATGCTACTGCTCAAAACGAATTTTCTTTGCACAGTTTTAGAAAAAATTATGTATTTTCTAGGTTATACAAAAAAATACGTTCTTTTTTATATTTGAAAAGTAACGAGGCAATACATTTTATTCCTTTTCATCCGGGAAAAGTTTCTGAATTGTTTTTTCTTTCTGGGCAAAGCATTTGCTAGGAATTCTTTCTTAGGAATATTTTTCTGGTAAAGAATTTGATGCTAAGCTTACCGACATAAATGAGTTTTATGAAAATATCTATTTTTTTATTGTAATTAGTTCAATAAAATGTTCTTAGAAATTTATGAAATATCATCAAATAAGGGGTTTAAATATTTTTGTATAGAAGGGGGTTAAATATTTTTGTATGTAAGAGGTTTAAATATTTTTGTATATAAGGGGTTTAAATATTTCTTTATATAATCTGAAAAACATTGGAAATAATTTTGTTGTATAAATAATTGTAGAGAGAGAGAGAGAGAGACGATATGTATATATATCCAAATCTAAGGTCTATTGATATTTTCGTAATCAAATCGCCTGAATTGTACCTTATTTATTTTTTGATGTTTATAAACAATATCCAATATAAATTAAATAGAGCTAAAATGATTCTATTTATATTTTTCTTATGAGGTATTAGCATTTTGATAATTCTTTTTAATATATAAAGTACAGCAATACCCCTAACATACGCGACAGGTGGACTAAGTGATAACCACGTAAGTCGAATTTGTAAGTCAGAGTAGAACAATTTCGCAAATAAACACATATAAATTATTTTAATTTTGATGTAATGGACGGGAAAAATAATAATTTAGGTGAGAAAAAGTTTAATAAAATATTAGATAGCACAAATAGAAAATCTCAAAACGAAGCAATTTTGATGTTGAAGATTCCATAAAATCTAATAAAGTAGTCTACGAGCTCAAAAATTTTTCATTCTTCAGCAAAATTTTCTCGTAGCAGCATGCCAATAATTTTATTATTCCTTGTTTGTTGAAAAAAATACGCTCTTCGTTGGAGTCTATATTTTCCACAATTTCTTTTTCAATTAATCCGAGGCTTTTCTGTCAATTTCTCAATCGTTATTCATAAAGGGTGTTTTTTTAGAGGTATAGAACTTTAAATTGCAATAAAACAACGATGTATTATTCGATTGACATGGATTTTTTTTATTCGAAAGATAATCTTGTGGCATTACATTTTAAATATGATTTCTGGCATAGGACTGCCACGGTTGGCTCGGATGTAGTCCAATCTGGACGTCCAATTTTCGATGACTTTTTCCAACATTTGTGGCCGTATATCGGCAATAACACGGCGAATGTTGTCTTCTAAATGGTCAAGCGTTTGTGGCTTATCCGCAAAGACCAATGACTTTACATAGCTCCACAGAAAATAGTGTAGCGGTGTTAAATCACAAGATCTTGGAGGCCAATTCACAGGTCCAAAAACGTGAAATTAGGCGGTCACCAAACGTGTCTTTCAATAAATCGATTGTGACACGAGCTGTGTGACATGTTGCGCCGTCTTGTTGGAACCACAGATCCTGGACATCATGATTGTCCAATTCAGGAATGAAAAAGTTAGTAATCATGGTTCTATACTGATCACCATTGACTGTAACGTTGTGGCCTTCATCGTTTTTGAAGAAGTGGTCCGCCAGCCCATAAAACGCACCAAACCGTCAGTTTTTCTGGATGTAACGGTGTTTCGACATACACTTGTGGATTATCTTCACTCCAAATGCGGCAGTTTTGTTTGTTGACGTAGCCATTCAACCAGAAATGCGCTTCATCGCTAAACAAAATTCGCTTATGAAAATCGGGAACAACGGCAATCTCGTTTTGAGCCCATTCGTCGAATCTATAAGTGTTGTTCAGGCGTGAGTCTATTCATGATGAATTGCCAAACCAAACTGAGAATAAATCATTTGACAGCTGTTAAATCGGTCGCCATCTTGGAAAGTAATGCCAACTTAAACTTCTATACCAGGAGAAAAAACAATCTTTACTTTCAACTGAACTGGATCTAATGACCAAGTTTTTCAATGTATTGTTCTTGGGCATGCATTTCTATGATCTTATCAACTATCAGCTCTTGATTGTGAGAATGCAACAGTTCTTGAGCGTCATCATTATCCTCTTCGAAATTTATTTGCCTGACAAGAATGGCAGCTCCTTCAATTACATTACCATTTTCATCAGGTTCCGGTACTGATTTCGACTAAAAATTCAGTGATGGAAAAAAAAGATTTAGTCTCGATGAATAGACGAGATTTAAAAATTACATTACTCCAAATTCACGTAAATTGAGGTGGCGTAAGTCGAGGTATTACTGTATATGTTTTAGAGCACAGTCTTTTTGAATAAGAGTTGCAATTGCCATATAGTTTTTAAGTTGAATAGAATTTTGCATACGGAAAGGAAGTATCCCAACTATAATACACACACTGACAAATGAATTAGAAACCTTTGAGATTTGCATTTGAATATGTGCTTGGGATGATGTATGTAAATTAATTTTATAACATGGGTTACACGTGGTAATTTGTCAAAGTGTTTTACACAATGATTGAAGTAAAATGGGAAACAGATAGATTTTTCACATCATTTAAAAAAAGGGCTTATATTGGGGCTCTTTTAGCAGGAGCCTTGATTTCGAAGACAGCAAATCCCACCGGTTTCCCAAATATAGCCATGTCAAGGGATTTCTAAAGTTGGAGTCAGAATCTACAGTCCTTCTCTAGAAGACGTAATTGTAGTTCGATCAGAGTTCTCAAACAGTATGATCAGCGTTGTCTCCGGCGAATTGCATGGCGGAACAGGAACTCTACTGAATTTCAACTGACACAAATACCCAACCCAATGTTCTTCCCAACAGATTTAAGCTTGAGCCATGCCTAGAAAACTGCAGAGGAAAGAAATGCATTATCGGGTGCCAGACGGGCAGAAATGAAGGAAACCATTGATTTCTTTTCTGCCCGAAAAGCTAATATTCGTTTTTAGTGGTGTTGGGAGAGAATACACTAGACATCTGACAAATTGAAAAGAGTAATGTGGTCGGATAAATCATGGTATACCTTATTTTGAACTGATGGAAGACGGCGAATCCCGTGAGAACTCCACATAGCCATGAATGCATCTTGCCTTGTTCGCACTGTACAAGGGTTCGATGGGAGTATCATGATATGTGGCATGATCTGCTGGAATGAAAATGGTGTCCTGGTCTTCGTCGAGGTTAAGCAAGCAGCTATGAAATACCTATATATACTGGCAGATCAAGTACACTCTACAATGTTGTATTTTTAACCCTGATGGTGACAGATACTTCATGGACGATAAGGCAACCATACGTCATGCCAGAAGTGTTAAAAATTGGTACGCTGATAATCACTCTGACTTCCAATACCTTCCCTGACCACTGAATAGTCACGATCCTAATCTCAAAGATAAAGTGTGGGATATAATGCAAAGATACATCCTTATGCACTCTCCTCTTCCATCTAATTTACAAGATCTGAAAAGCTACATAGCCAACGTAGCTGGACGTAAATGCACTCCAGAAGCATTTAGATTCGATGTCCAGTGAATTGGAGCAATTATCTATGCAAATATGGTCCAATAAAATATTGATTCATTGGTCAGTGTATATGTATGATTATCTCTCTTCAATTTATTCACGATAAATGTGCCTTAAAAATAAAATAAGTTCAATAAAACATTTAAAAAAGCTATTCAAATTAGTACACAAATACACAGAGACACTCCGAGTGTTCAAAATATCACTTAAAGAAAAAAATCCAATCTAAAATAAATAAAAATTAGTTACAATACTTTTTGACTAAATCAGCGCATTTTGTTTAAAGAGCTGATATAATCCTCCAACTTCAAAGAACATTCGGATTACCTTTATTCTTCACCAATGCTCATTTTGGACTTTTTACTAGTGAGGAAGATCATATACCTAATTTAGCTCTGCTATATATTAGAGATTTACACAAACAACAAGAACTTTCAAATATCAAATATATCTATGTATATTTAAAGGTATGTCCAAATTCTCGAAAATATCTAAAAGATGGAATTAGATATGTCGTGAATAATGAATAAAAAATACTTAGATTCCATGCACAATACATATCATTTAAACACAAAATTTAGTTATTATGTTATTGAAAAAATGAATAAAGTCACGAGAAGCTTCTTATTTTTATATAACTCCTTTTTAAAAACGATATTTAAAATTTTAATATACACACCGAACATTATAGTACAATAATACATAACGCAAAGTACAATAATATATAACAAGTGCAATGATATATAACGCAAAAACAATATCTACGATTCATACAAAACATTTTTCCCCAAAATATATTTTACCTTTCAATCGTACTTATGAGGATGCTATTTAATCATGTTGTGATATAGTGTTATCCCCAGAAAGTTACAGAACACTGGCATTCTTCAGCAAACTAGTTGATTGAGCGTAGTAGATTAAAACTGTTAATTGAGAATGTTTGCATCTGCTTTCTGCTGTTTGTAATGTCATTGCGTTACGAAAATGCATGAATGGTTTTAGATGTAATTAACCGGAAGGATGTGAATGTTATCTGTTTTGTATTCCAGTTCTATTCAATCTAATGTCACCACACAATTTAGTCTTATATTTCAGGCTACAAGGCTGTAGGATGTTGTGTTAATAGAGAGAGAGATAGAGCCTAAGGTTGCGGGTATGACCCCGATAGATTTGATAGATTTCCCGGATTGGGAAATCGTAGGCACACATCTCGTACGATTATGTGACATCTAAAATATCCCTTTAGTATAAATTTGGCTCTGGTACTCTCGGCAAAGTTAAATCACGGCAATGATAAGCACCCAAAAAGAGCTTGATTTAAATTAATTCAAGCATCCAAATTTGGTATAGAGAGCCGCCTCTAGATGGTATCAACACACAAATGGCTCTCCCGTGTGGGGACTTATCGCGTCTACAAAGGCTCAGTTGCAAAAAAGCAACCCATTAAAAATATATTATTATTTTACAAAAAAAAAATCTTATTTCTCTACAGTAAATAATTTTAATCGCGTTTGCCAACAGCAACTTAATTTGCTATAACCGTGGAAAAATAGAATTCTTTTATTTTAAATCTCTTAGAATAAAGTCCATTAAATACTCAGACTCAAACCAATTTGCTTAATTTTTTTAAACAAATGTTAATTATGCTTGTTTATATGCCACTGTTTATAATTTTTTTCAGTTTAATATGAATTCTTCGATGGAGTTATTGTTAAATGAAGTTAGTGAAACAATTTCAAGCTCATCTGGATTGATATTGCCTGCAATTGTTTCATAATTAAATAGTAGTCATTGGTTCGAACCAAAAAACCCTGAATGAATGATAGTTTTTCTACAATCGAAAAGTTTGTACTTCAAGGTTAACCAAGGCAAAACATGGTTTGTACTGCAAGGTAACTGCAAGCGGTAAATCGCCAAATATTGATATCGGCCAGTATAATGAAAATAAATTATAATGTTTTCAAAGGGATTAGTAACTACTCTTATTAGCTTTCTGTTTTGCATATTCTGTGTATTGTCGCCAGAAATATACACTTGGTGAGACTTATGCTCTGGAAACCGGAAAGCACTGAATCATCTAACAAAAAGTTTCATAAGAAATATGCAAATGAGTAATTTAATCGAAGTGGTGAGTATAAATTATCAACAATGCATTAATTATCTCGCTTTCTAGATTAATACTCGTTTGTGTGTGTATGGATGTGACTTTTCTCTCTTCCTTTTATTTAAATTTATGCTTCTTTGATCCCTTCTATAATTTATTCTCTTACTTTACAAGCTCATTTAAGCATTTCACCATAATATTCGAACAGTCTCTATAACTTGCCTATTAAGAATATTTCACTTAAGGTTTTCCATAATTTCCCTTTAACTTTAATGATATATCTCCTCTTTAATTTAAGAGTTTCTTCAGATGAAGAGGGAAAAAAAGGAAGTTAATCGTTAGGGTTTTCAGGAAAAAAATACAAAATTATCCAAAATAAAATTATATTGACCTCCCTGATGAAGCTAGGTATACTTTCAATTACACTTTCTGTTCTTTTTTATTTTTCAAAAATATTTATAAGGAAAAATTATCCCTTTAATCACTCATTATGCATGTTTATGCATTGGAATTAATTATTATTGCAATATATATTCAGAAGGATAATTATCAATTTTTTTAAAAATTAGAAATTACGTATTGCAAGAAATTTGATATTAGCACATTTTAGAGTATTGATTTATTTAAGCAACTTTATGTCACACTAACTTTATGTCAAGTCTTAACTAAGTTCTTATACAACATGGAATCGTATCTTTTGATGGTTTTCTTGTTTAGTTTCCTTGTTAAAAAAACATTAGTAACTGGAACTTTATCAAGCCCTTGCCACTAAATCAGCGATTTTTATTATTTTGTTTTCTGTGTAATCTTTTGTCATGACTTCTATAAGCTGATACTCTCTTAGGTTTTAATTGAAAATATCATTTGAATCCAGAAATGAGGAGTTTTTATAATGTTTAGCTTATAAACACTTAATGGTTATTGTTGCTATTATTTGATGTAAGATGGATTTCTTTTTGTAGTTAAAGTACCACAAATTTGGTAAAAATATTATTTGAAAAAGATTAATTTTTAATTTGTCCAAATATATAATGAAGTGTTATAGACTTTTATTTCTATAATCAAACCATAAATACTGAATCTGAATATCAATGTACTAAAACCAAAAAAATCAGTAGAAGTATTTATTCTGCAGGCAAAAAAGTAGCAAACATTATTTTTGTAATAGGTGTAAGTTTTGTTTAAGTCTGTCGTTTTCGAACACGTGCAAGTTTATGCGTTGTCAATCCTTAGTAAGAATTCGGACTGAAATCTGTTTAAACAGTTAGATTCGTATACTATCGATGATTCACACATATTTTTTCGCATTTTAGCCAGTTTCTTTTTTAACTTCTAAGGTGATCAACATGAATGAAGAAATATACGCTTAATACATTGTATGTTCTTTGAGTTTTAAAAAGGAAATAGCACAATGGATGTGTGGCATGTTTGGAGAGGAATAACTACGAGCTGGAACATGCCAAAGATGTAAAGTTTTGCGTGGGTGATGTTTCTTTGAAAGATGAACCCAAATCATCAGATTTCATTGACGAAGTGCTACAAAGTATTATCAAAACTAGCACCGCGTTAACTTCCACAAAAGTGGGCTTCAAACTACAAATTCTCCAAACTACTGCTATGGATTACATTTAAAGACTTGGTTTTGTATCCAAACTCTCTGTTTGGTTGCCACACGAATTAAGCAAAAGCATTTAACGGACAACATTTTGGCGTTCTCTTAATCTCGTTCCTCTCAAAAGGAAACCGTTTTTAACCACATGCTAACTGGGGATAAAAAGTGAATAGTATATGTTTACAAACGGGAGTCACTAATATCTACGTTCAAAACTGGATGTGGATGGTGGCAGTAGAAGGTTATGATGTGTTGTGGGTAAGATAGCCAGAGTGCTGTGGACTATAAGTTACTGAAAGAAAATGAAAATTCATTATTGTTCGCAACTTGATGTTTTGAAGAAAGAAATTCAACATAAATCTCCATTTTTGGCTAACTGAAAGAGTGTGAATCTCTACCCCTACAACGTGAGACTACACTTGGAAATAAAGACCACACAAAAATATAGAGTTGGGTTGGGGAACTTTACCTCAGCCCTCAAATGCTCCTGATATTGTACCATCTTATTATCATCTGTCCTGGTCATTGCAAAATTTTCATGATGGAAATGAATATATAAATCATGAGAGTGTCAAAATAGCAGCGAAAGAATACTTTGCCTCCAAAACAGATGACTTCTTTTTCAGGGGGTTAGATGAGTTGCCAAAACACTGGCAGGCAGTTGTAACTAATAAAGAGCAATATATTTTAGATTAATTTTTAAATAAAAAGTGAAAAAACCTTTTTGTGTTTTCTTTAAAAAAAACCCGTCAGAACTATCCCTTACACCCAATAAATATAAAGATAAAACGTAAGTATCAATATAAAATCGATTTTCCTATACAAAGAGATATTCTCTTCGAATGTTATTTGAATGATAAATAAACTTTCAAATATAAACCGATCAAAATAAAAGCCAGGGATTCTTAAAAGAGGATTTAACCAAAATCCAAATCCTATATATAAGCAGAAGTTCCTGTAGATCTTGAACACTTTGATTTGAGGTCAAAAATGTTGTAAAGCGGGTAGAGCAGGAGGAATATTTTTCAACAAAAACGTTGTAAAGTGAAACACTGATGAGATTTATTTATGTTAACCATATCTGTAACTAATGCATCTTTTCCAATTCATTCACTTTTTGTTTTGACAAAAAATATGTGCGCTAATCATTTTTCTGTAACATCTTTTTTTGTTGATGTTGCTTGGTAAATGAATGAGAAAAGAAATTCGTATACGGTACGTGATCATCAATTTATGCTATACACTCTGTTGAAAATATTCACTGCATGATGGTTATATGCAATTCAAGCATTCTGATGAGAAAATATGAATTTTACAAACTATCCGGAAACTCAGATTCTAGCCCTAAATTTGCAGGATAATGTGACTTTTCTTTTCCTTCTCTTGGTATAAAAGCTCCATTCAAAATACTGAAATAGAAAATTTTAAATTGCTTGTGCATAGATAACAGAACATTTTTAAAAAACCGTTTTTCTAGACTGCGTTTTATCCGAGAGGTAAACAATAGCGTATATAAGCCAATCCCATATTTTACTTTAAAAAATTTCCAAAAATCATTCGCTTCAACGACACAATATACGATATATTTTCGCGGTTATTTAATCTTTATCTACTTTAAAAATGCAGTGTTTTTAAGTACAAATATTGACTTGCATCGACTTTTTACTTTGGGTGAATTACTTAAATGTTTTAATGCTTGGTAGATTTACATTCATTTTGAGCTATACCTAAATATTTTATTCTTCTAAAATCGCCATGTGAAACAATTCTCAAACTGTGCGTTACGCCCCACTAGGGGATGTAATAGCCCTACTTTGGGGGGTGGGGAGCACGTCAAAAAGTCTAAAATAAAAGATTATTTTCGAAGATTATTAATTTAATGAAAGGATGCAAAACAAAATACGATCTGGCACAATAAAAATAAAATGCATGTTACACCTTATTAAAATCTGTTTTAATTTAAAAATGAGTAATAAAAGCATGTCATAACACTTATCCTCTCTCTATCACTTAAAAATAACTTAAAATATATATTATTTCAACGCAACATAAACAAAATTAAATTCGTATCTTGTTAGTTTGTACTGCTTACAATTAAGATTGTACTATAGGTTTAGCGTCAAAGTACATTATTATTCTATTTAATATATTGTTATAGTAGGAGAGGGGGTGATAAAATTACGATTGAAAATAGGTCGCAGATATTGAAAGTTTTGAGAAGCACTGGTTTAGATTACACTGTTGAAAACGTTTTGATGCTTCATTAGTTTCACGTGAAATAGTTTCAGTACCTTTTGTATACAATATTCCTAAACAGAAATGACCGGTGTAAACCAGTGCCCTCGAGTAGATTTATTGTGTGACGTTAATAAACATAGTGACCAATTAATTTGTCACTTCTCACTTTTTTATTAGTATTATTTCATAAATTGCAACAAGAGAAATATTCATTAATATCTTAGCACAAAAGTACTTGTTAAAGTAATATACTCGATTATATAAAGTTAAAATTATTATAATTTTACAAAACTGTAAGGACGTCCTCCTCAGGAGCCATTCTTCTAGATTATCAGCATGAGCTAAAAGTGTAGGAATAAATGTACTAGAAGCTGCCATCATCTTAATATTTCTTTATTAAGGTATCCGAACACGTTCGGAGCACTATTTAACAAAATAACATATTTCAACATTATAAAAGGCTTTTTATATAGGACTCAATACCAACAAATACTAATATTTAACTAACAATATTTAAAATAAATTGCCTAAATTTCCCAGAAATCACAATTATAAGTGAAATTTTAGCAACATTTTTGTAAAACTTCAAAGCAATTAAAGAAAAAAGTAATAAATTTATACTAGTAAAAGTATTACCAAAACAATCTAGATACATTTATCTAGAGAATGTACTAAAAGTTTAATGTTTTATTAAAATTTGAAAATTTTAGAGTTGATTGAGTAAACATGATAAGAAAAATCACATTCTTTAGGAGACCATTGTTTAAATGACAAGCCCTAACTGAAAAAATATTCATACAATATGAAATATTTTAGTACATTTTCTAGAAAATAGCATAAATATCAGGTTCAAAAAGTTTTATAGAAATACATTTGTAATATTTTGAGTAATCAGACTCGTCAGGATAGATTTCGAGTAATTTAAATGCCCACTTCTGGTAGATCAAAGACCCACTTCCGGTTTTTCCAACTTAACAAAATTGATTGTAGCTTGGCCTCTAGGTAGAGTAGAAAAAAACAAAATATGTTTTGTAAAGCCAAAAGATAGCTCTATCCAATAAAAGAGAAACAAAAATATCTGTCTTGACCAAATTTGGTCATTTTCAACGTGTTCGGATACCTTAAGATATTAACTTAAACCTTTAACACATTAGATAATATTATGATTTGTGCGAGAATCTACGGTGGCTAAACACACAATATATAATACCGAAATAACATATCCCAGGTCACTATCAATAACTAACTCGCCTAAGCTCAATTTCAACTCGATCACAGATCCGAATATTTAAATAGTCACTCCTATCTTATTGTCCGACGAAACAAAAATCTAATCAATCCTAGCTGAAGTTGAGGTTCACTGGCGTGCAATGGTATGCACCTTGACTAAGGGCTCTCTGTCACGGGTAACTCCTCTTGTCTGTCACTTAACTTGTCGAAATCCTCTTCACACTTGAAACATTGACTATCATAACATTCCCTAAATGCCACTTCGCTTACTCTAAACTTCTGTTATTTAAAAGCTTCCTAATTTGCATATTTCCTTCACGTTTTACTTCTCGGGTTGGTTGGAAAAGAGTTGACATTTAATCTGACCCCAAAGAACCCAAAAGGACATGTAAATGAAAAAATGCGTGAGCCCATTCCCAAACAAATTATTTTTGTTTAATGATGGCATCAACAAAAGCTATTAGTGAGTTAAAAGAGGGCAGATTACATCTATGCGACAAAATAATGGAAAGTTTCTGAAATTTAAAAAAAAATTAGAATATCAAACAGAAGCATGAAAAGGATATATAAAGCATATTTAACCAAATTATCACAAAAGTTTTATAATCTATGGGGCATAGACCCAAGAAAATGGGGAAATGTGATGAGAGGAAATTGAAGCAAATTGTAAGGAAAAATAGGGAAAGCAGACGATTGACAACTCTAAAAATTACTAAGAAATTCAATTTAAACTCGGAAACAATGATCTCTCCCTGAACAATATGAAGAAAAGTTAAACATCTCGGGCTTGAAAGTTAAGACCAAGGCGAAAACCCTATTTGTCAGCTTTAAATCGAAGATATCGTTATTCTTAGGCTAAAGAATAGAAAATCTGGGACGTAGGAATGTGGAAAAAAGTTTTATGGACCGATGAGAACCATTTTACAGACTATACAAATGATGACAGACATAGAATTAGGCAGGAACAATGCAAAGTTTTTCATACAAATTACATGCAAACAGTCTTGCAGACTGGAGGCAAAGGATTAATGACCTAGAAAGTAGTAGGTTGAAATGATATCAACCCTCTTACAGCTATAAAGGGTAACAAAACTGGAAATGAGTACTCATCCAGAAAACCTTGTTAAACCATTAATGGAAGTTTGGTTTGCAAATTGTGACTGTATCAAGACGACAATGCTTCTCCTCAACGTGCCAAAACTGTACAGACCTGGTTTAACCATAAACGTGGTGTATTTCACCATCTAAAATGGACATCAATACGTTCTGATGTCATCAAAAATCTGTGAGATAAACTGGACAGGCATTTAAGAGACTCGAATAGCCTTCTAACAAATGTCAAAAAACTAGAAATATCACTTAATAAAGCATGTTCTAAAATCACTGTAGAGACATGTACGAAACGTATTTCATCAGAACAACCAAGTGTTGGTACTATATACAAAGAAAGTGCTAAAGTACAAAATACTAAATCAGATGAAAAATCATTTGGCCACTTTGTTTATATAACTCTCACTCACTCCTAAATAGAAAAGCTACTATCTATTTTATATTTTATGACATATCTCAGCTAATTTTTAATAGTTATTTCTGAAACAGCTCAACTGAAATTTTAAATCTAACTTAGTTCATTTTATTATGTATAATCCATTAAAATTTCATGAATCTACAACAAAATCAATCTCCCGCATTTAAAATAATGTGAAATAAATGATTGGTTGGTTCGTTTTCAATCCCTTTACATTTATAAGTAATGGCAAAAACTCCGAATTTCAATACCAAATTTAATATACTTCATTTAACTTTCTTTCAAGATAGGAACATGTTTTTTAATAAGCCCGAGGTGATATTTCTAATTAGAATTACAAAATTCACCATTTATTTTTAATCCATTGTTATTTTCTTCATTGTCCTTTCTGCAGCTCCAAATTCCATTATTGAAAAAGAAATTAATTAAAAATTTTAACTTGGAAAACAAAGAAAGATCCTTTTTAAGACGATATCTGTTTCTCGTTTTATTCACCGGCATTCTCTTAGATTGCTGAGCGTCTGAAGTGCTTTTCACATACCCTGTTATTTTTCTTTCAATATGCCATCAGAATGATACCTCAATAATTGTTTTGAGATGGAAGTTTTCTTCGTTTTCTTAAATTCTTTCAAGCTCGCGTTGCAGTCTGAAGAGTATCTTTAAAAGTTCCTTTGTACTTCCTCTAAAGGTGAATTGAAATAATGAGTAAAATAAATTTTCTCTCTTCCATCATAACAATTAATTCATTTGCGCGAAGAAGCTTTATTTTTTAGGAGTGAAATAATTGAAATATATTTTTAAAAGATCTGTTTGCTCCTTAAAAAAGTTTTCATAAAGGTTTTATTACACAGTTCACATTATTCGTTATGATTTTAATAATTGCTATTGGATTTAAATTTTTCCGTTGATATATTAATCCCCTTAACTAGTTTGCCCGTACATCGTAAGGGCAACCGAATACTAGCCACAAACGGTTGGCCCGTACACCATACGGATACCGATATTTTCTTCTTTCTATTTTTGATTTGCACATATTTTTAATTTTTATAGTGATATTATTGATGCTAGTGTTTTTGCAAGAGTTACAGTTTGTTCATGCAACTAAAACTCTTCTTATCTGGGATTTTTCTTTTGGTGAAGATGGAAATTTTTCACTGATAGCAGGAATTTAGATTCCTAAAAATTTTGGAGATTGGAGTGGAAATAAACAATTTCTTCTTTCAGAAAAATTAAAATGGATAGATAAAAAGCCGATATATTATCTCTGTCTCCATAGCAATTGCTTCAAATTGTGTGTGCATGCACCCACACATATAGCCATTTGAAAAAAAAAAAGGTATGAACAAGAATTATTTTTGTGACAGAAATTCTTTGAAGATATATGAAACATTCTTTAAATCACGAAGAGTGTACTTATAAAAAGTAAACATTTAAGGATTTTTATGTTCAACAATTATAAAATAAAAAATAATGTGAAAACTTTTAAATTTTAAAAACCTAAATAAAATTCTTCCCTTTTTGCATTCTGAAAAGTATTATACTTAATTATATGCAATAAAAAATGTGCCTTTTATATTTTTTTTTTTATCATTTTGAGTTAAGAATGGATCACTTACAAGGTCAAAAATTGTTCTTCTAAGTCTTGGAGTGTAATTTAAACTTTGAAGATTTCTTGTACGTATAAACTCTATTCAGTAGCATCGAAGTAGAAAAATTTCCTCATTTTACCTGTTTCATAGTCTTTCATTTTAAATTTATAACGTAAAATTAAATTCAAATTATTTTCTCGAGAACAAACATTTCACTTCCACTTAATCAAGCAGTTGCCAGCAACTATAACTTCTTTTAATATAAAACAAGTAAAAACTTTTGAAATTATGTTATGATATTTAGTATTTCAAACACAAGCACCTTAAATATATAAAATTATGATAATCCTTACTTCTTATTTTATATAAATAGCTCAATTATCATTATTATTATTTATAAGATTGAGTGTGCGTTTGTGTACGAGTATTAAAAAAAAACTTTCAGTAAAACATTTTAGAGATCCTCTTATATTATCTCATAGTTAACTGTGTTTAAAAATTCTGTTCAGTTAATATATCTTTATTATAGGGTTTGAGGTGGTTCAAGAAATCACTAGTAATCACATATCAATTCAAACATGTGTGTCCCAATTAATTCGAACAGTATAGTTTTTGAAGTGAAACCTTTTGCGCTCGAGAGTGAATGAGAAATTTGCCCAGTTTTGCGTAAAAGTGAAAAACGAATGGAAGTAGTCTCCCCACCCTATCCCCCCAAATCGTCACCATGATGACTGGATAGCGAGTTGGGAGGAAAAAGGGGAGCGGAGACACCATGTGACTTGCGTCATATCCCTGAAAAAGTTGGATGATTCCTCACTTCTCCGATTGATCAACTTGCCCCCCTTCCTATTGGGGGTCCTTCTCCCTCATACCCGGGAACACCTATCAACGGTTCTATGAGATGCAGTGACATTACGGTGTAGATAAAATAGCTCTCGCAGCAAAAGCGTGCTTTTTTTAAAATAGTTTCTTGGATTGTTTACTACATTGGGATGTTTTCGACAGCTAATTTGCTTTTTTGACTTTTATTTGCGTTAAATTATTATATTAATTCTAGTCAGAATACCTGAATCAGATGCACAAAGAGGAAAATAGTTTCGTGAACGAAAGATAAAGAAAAACTAGCAGCAAGTCCACTCGAAAAAAAGACAAAAAATAAACACACACACAGAAAAATATTGCAAATTCACTAAGTGCTACTGCCAAATCTCCATCAGAGTACATGAGAGAATATCAAACACGGAAAAATACTATCTTAATGCTCAGATTAAGAGATGGGAATGCTATGCATGGAGACTCTTCTAATGACTGCACAGATTAGTACGAACTTAGTGAACCACTCTGTGTTATTAACTACAAATCCATCAACAAGTCAAGTGCGTGTTGGAACTGATGCATGTAAATCAACAATAAATTCCATCTTACGTTACAAAGACTATGGCTCGCATAAAGATGCTCACAAAGATTTTCAAAAGCGATTCATTGATAATCGTTCAATTGATACGGACGTTCAATTTCTGATAGATTATGGTTTAGAGATGATTTGAGAACATCTGTTGCTGAGCACAAAAATATTTTACATAATATTTTACCGAAAATTAATTTAGAAGTCACATTAAAACATGCTACAATTAACGACAAAGTTTAAGTGGGAAAAGTATACCAAATTTATCAAAGTATAATGGTTTATAACCAGAAATTCCAGTACATCTTTCTACTTAGGATTTGATATCAGAAAGACTCATTTCGCCACGAACACCTTTCATGCAAATTAGGTGATTGAGACACGTACTCGGTCAATTTGGAATATTAGGGTAAATAATCCAACATCTTTAAAGAAATTTCTGTTCTATCGCGTGGAGTTCCACACACCATTTTTTTTCTAAAGTAGTAGCATTCCATGAATAATATTTTAAAGAATTATAAAATACACAATGATCTTTAAACCCTACCTAATTTTAATATTATATATTTTTTGGATTTCAAAAATTTAAATTTTAAAATATATATACACTGGTGTGCAAAAATTAAGGACGAGACGGTTTTTCAATATAACTTTGTACAAAAGCTTTCCAAATCAACACATTTTATACCGTAAGATCCCCAATACGTAAGGACATGTGTAATGTAAGCAACACTTACTAAAAGAGAAATCAGAGGGATAAAGAAGCTTGATTGAAAAAAGTAGCATGGAGCGCAATGCGACTGAACGCCGAAACATCCCTGGGATAGGTGTCCAGCAAGAAACATCCGGTCTTTAGTAGGGGATATGATCTCCCCTGACTGCTAGGCAGGTTTCACAGCGTCTGCCCATGCTGAGAATGAGGGTGTCAATGAGTTGTTGAGGCATTGCTGCCCATTCGTCTTGCAGCGCAAATCGAAGCTCCCGAATCGTTACTGGTGGTAAGGTACGAGCTGCCAAGCGTCTGCCTAGAAAATCCATACATGCTCGATGGGATTGAGATCCGGAATCGTACCGGCCAATCCATACGTTCAATATCCTCACTCTCTAAGAGCTGTTCGGCTGGTACTGTGCGATGACATGGTGCATTGTCGTCCATGAAAAGGAACTGCAGACCCATAGCGCCTCTAAAAAGACGCACATATGGAAGAAGAATCTCGTTACAATAACGGGTTCCGTTGACTGAACCTGCGTCGAAGATGTGAAGGTCTGTACGACTACCAAGCATGATGCCTCCCCAAACGAGAACACCGCGACCTCCATACCTGTCCTTTTCAATGATGTTCGAGGGATGATTGCGGCTTCCCCGCTCTCTCCAGATGAGTATGCGATGAGAATCGCTACTCAAACTGAATCTGCTCTCATCTGTAAAGAGTACTCGTCCCCATTCATTGTCTCTCCAATTCCGGTGTTCCCGGCACCACAGAGAACGCCTTCTCCGATGGGCAGGCGTTAAAAATACACACCGTACAGGGCGTCGTGCAAACAGACCACCACCGTGCAGTCTTCTGGCCACGGTAAAACGCTATCCAGTCGACACAGGCGTCCAGTCGCCTGTGCCGTGTGTCTAGCGATTTCTCCCGCTGTCTACCACCTGTATCTTCTTGCCTGTAAGACAATGTACCGATCATCTGTGGGTGTGGTTCCTCGTGGACAACCACTATTGAACCCCCGGATAGCTGTTCCTGTAGTTTGAAATTGTCTCCAAAGTCGTGAAACGATGCTGTGAGCAATTCCGAACTCTGCAGCCACACTTGTCACACTGCGGCCTTCCTCCAACTTCCCAATGATTCGACCTCGGGTAAAAGCATCCAGATGTCATCTAACAGATTGATTATTGGCCATTTCCTGCTGAGGCAGCAACTCGGTGTGATTTTAACTGCTATACGGCGTGCAATCTCTTTGCCAGAAATACTGATCTTACACCGACTGCTTTATACTACTCAGACACTCCCCCATTACGTCTACCTGCATATCTGCGCATGTGCTACCGTACATCGCCTTACTTAATCTCCTGATTGGTCTTTCTATCCGCTCTGCCTCTTCGTTTAGCTGATATGCTAATTTTTCGACTTCGTCCTTAATTTTTGCACACCAGTGTATATTATAGATTTTTTATCTTTTAAAAAACATAGTTTATTGTTCTACTTATATTAAAATAGCTACAATGTAATAAGGATATATTTAATTTTATAATTCTGATATTGCTTGTAATTAAAGCTATTTTAAAAAAAATATCATGAGCAACGTAAAACTTAATTAATATTGCTTACATAAATTTTTCTTATTTTCATATGCTTATAATTTTCAAGTTATGCTTATATTTTAAGCACTTAAACTATTTGAAAGTACCATTCCTTTATAAAAAATGTGTTAAAGAATCGATTTATTTAAATTTAACCTCAAATAATTGCGTCTAATCAAAACTTGTTTATATTTTCCGCTCTCGAGATAAAATTAACACCCCTGAGACTCCATATTGTGACGTTCTCCTTTCGAAACGAGTTTCACTCTTTCAGGACAATACTAGACAGAGTTTTAGGTGCAAGTGCAGCTGGGGTTCATTATCGCTTAATTAGCGTCTGGACTTTGGTGCCAGTTAGACTAGGCAAACAATTGTCAGACCATTCTACTGTGGACGAGATGGCTTCCGAGGCAGCTGACTGTCGCCATACATACACAATGGCGAATTGTCCTCAAAGGCGGTAAAACGACGACAATGGGCCGAAGGGGTTCGGCCGGCGGAGCATGTGTCGGACCCCTGCTGGTTTGTGAAGAAACCGGGTGAGTGGACGATTGGCGGATTATGGACCAATGGGCTCTAATGAGTTGAGGTTCAAGGATCGACTCATATGGGCCCACCAATGAGAAAACGTGAGGGGGAGAAATGGACTGCCCCTGATGTTTTAAAAGGCTGGAAAAACAGGGAGAAAGGGGAAAAAAGAAAGAAAGGAAGGAGAACGAGAAAAAGAAAGAAAAAAGCTCGAAAAGACGAGGGCTGGTCGTTTTAGGAAGCGGAGAGGAGAATCCCAGAGTTTTTTGTTCCGTGATGCTGACCAGGAATCCAAAACGCGAATGAGAAACAACGCCTTGCGGACTGGACCGAGACAAGCTGTGGAGTGAGCGACTTCAAAACGGGGCTACCATACTGGCCAGGCACGGAGACTATTAGCTTCACAATCTACCTTAAATCGATTATCCTATTGGAGAAAAAGATTAAAAGTATTTTTTGTCACTCCCTCAACCTTGCTGTGATGTATTATTTACACGCTACCTTCTGACGACGTTACAGCAAGATCTAATTTGGTGGCAGCTTTGTGAGATAGGTATTTCTGTGAATAGATGCCTCGAACCCTTTATTGAGAAGAAAAAATAAAACGCCAGCCGTATGGAGTTATGCTCGCCTGATTCTCGCACAACCTGGGAAAGAAACGTGTTTCATCGAATTACATGCAACAAGAAGTGACCGGAGTGCCTTGCTCGTGCCCACCTGAAAGGTTTCCCGGAATTCCTGTATTTTCCTGCTTGTGAAGAGTGCCCGCGAAGTGCCTGCCTTTCGATTTTTCCCGGAGAAGGATGAAGAAAACGTTTCCAGTGTTTCCACCTTCAATGTTAAGGTCAGTCATTTTCTTTGAGTATAGTATCGGGCCAGCAATACATTATTTCTAGTTTATGTAAAATTTTGTAACAAAAGTAATGCTAGATAAAGTTAAAAGTCTAGACTGAGAGACTACAGAAATTATTAAGTTTATTTGAAGTGTATTGATGTGCTATATTTGTATGTGTGTTCGTTTATTGAGTTAGATCGTAGTATACAGTAGTATACTTGCTTCGTTAGCACAGTTTTGCGTAGTGTATTGTCAGGTTACTCTGAGTATTTTTATTATTTTGTGAAATATAATTAAGTCTCAGTCTAGGGTACTGTTAGTTATGCTAGTTATGAGTATAATTTTGTGAAGTATAATTAAAGTCTAGGTCTAGTGTACAGTTCGTTACGCCGGGTAGTTGTATAAGTTTGTGTAGTACAACTAAGTATAGTGTATTGTGTAGTGTTGATTTACGTTGGATATTTGAATTGTTTTAGTGACAATTGAGATTGGATTTAGTGTTGTATTTATTAGAGCATGATGGCGTTTCTTTTAAAGCAAACAAAAGAAGTATTGTTAGAGGTTGCGATAGATTTGGGAGTCGAAGTCAATAGTACTCTAACCAAGTCAGAAATTAAGAATAGAATTTGTCAGAGTGAAGACTATAACGAAGAATCTGTTAAAAGTTTGTTGGAGGTCATCTTAGTGAAAAAACGGGAAACCAAGGAAAGCGAGCGGGAGACAAGATAAATGAAGAACGTAAATTAATTAGGGAATTTGAGTTGAAAAGAATGAAAGTATCTAATAGTACGGATACGATAAGTGTATCGTCAACTGATTTTGAGGGACAGGGAGTTAATAGACGGGTTAACTTGAGAGACTTAGTGCCTAAGTTCGATGCTAAGAATGCGGACATTAATTTATTTTTTTGAAATATTTGAAAGGCAGGCGAAAAAAAAGAAAAAAAAGTGGCTGAGGATAGATGGGTCTCCCAACTCATTCCTTTACTTCCGATAGAAATTGCGGAGATAGTAGCGAAAGAACATTTAGAGAAAAGCGACGAATATCCCCACATGAAAAATCTACTCTTGGCCCGGTTCCAACTCACACCTATAGCCCTTAGAGATAGATTTGAGTCGCATCAACGCAGACCAGGGGCAATGTGGGTGGATTTAGTGTTCGAACTAAGGTCCTACCTGGACAACTGGCTAGCGGGGATGAACGTGGGTGATTTCGCCGCATTGAAAGAGCTACTAGTGACAGAACAAATAAAAAAAAGATCACCAAGTGAATTAGTAGACCATTTTCTAGATTCGTGGGATAGTTTCAAGGAGGCTAATAGTTTAGCTGAGAAATTGGACCATTTTGAGGCGATTAGAAGAGTACATAAAAAAACAGGTCCGACGAAAACCTGGGAGCGTAGAACCTTTGATAAACAGCCTCTCGAAAGTAAAAATAAATCAGCTCATTTTAGTGGTAAGGGTAAAAATATCGGGCCCTTGAATAGGGATCCTTATAAGCATGAGGTAAGCCATGGGAGTTCTTAAATTAAGAGGGAGTGCAACAGGGCGGGGGAGAGTCAATTTAAGAAAAGGAAGCCCATAATATGCTATTACTGCAATGAGACGGGGCACATAAAGCCAGTCTGCCCTAGATTAAGGAAACATAATTTCGAAACGGTAGCTAATTTAACTTTAAATACCGGGAATGACGACCCATTTAAAAAATTCAAAATGAACATGGAAATAAATGGCATAGATCGCGTATGTCTAAGAGATTCGGGGTCATCCATAGACGTCTGTTCGCGGAGCTGGATCAATGAAAATGACCTCCTAGGTGAATACGTTTGGTTGAAAAGCCCGTTAGATGAGATTTGCCAATGTTTGCATCTGGCTAAAATTAAAATCAAAACGAAGAAAGGGGAGTTTTATACCAAGGCTGCAATAAAACAGGATAGTAGTGACAATGATCTATATTTATTGGGAAACCGAACGGCTGAACTGCTGGAGTCAAACGAACAGGGGGTGCAGTTGGTTAACGCAGTGGTGACTAGAAGTAAACAAAAAAGATTTTCCCCTGAGAAAGGAAAAGTGGCGAACGAAGAGGAGCTTGAATTTACGGATTCCCCCGTCAGAGGAAGGGGAAGACGATAGCTTTATCATTCCTGCTTTTGAAGGAGAAGGGGAAAAGAGTTTGGCGAAAGTGAATGGTGTTGAATTTAAAGAGGAACAAAGAAAATGCCCCGATCTGAAACCATTATGGGATAAGGCCCTAACAGGAATAGACAAAGAATTTAGGGTCATCGGGGGGAAATTAGTTAGAGTTGCGAAAACTAAGCGAGGGGAGGAAGTCAAGACAGCTATGCGTACCCATAAAGTTTAGACTTGACATTAACAAACTTAGCCATGACGAAATAGGGCATCTGGGGGTGACGAAAACCAAAGATAAAATTCTAAGGCAATTTTTTGGCAGGACGTGTACAGAGACGTGGAGGAGTTCGTCAAAACTTGCGATTCGTGTCAACAGTAGGAAACCGAGAGATAAGGCGAAAGCACCCCTGAAATTAGTGCCGATTATTTCGGAGGTATTCTCTAAAATCAATATAGATGCTGTGGGACCTCTCCCTGTCTCAACAAAGCAAAACAGATATCTGATTACGTCAATTTGCGTAGCCTCTAAGTATCCGGAAGCTATTCCGGTGGAGACTATTACTTCCCCGAACGTAATAGACGCCCTCTTGAGTATCTTTTCTAGGATAGGATTCCCGCGAGAAATACAATCCGACCTGGGGACATCTTCCACTAGTGAATTGACCACCACCTTTTTCAATAAGTTCGGCATCAAAGTGACGAGGTCATCAGTCAGCCACCCCCAAAGCAATGCAGTGGAGCGAGTGCATAGAACCATCAAGCACGTAATTAAGGCTTTGTGCGTGGAATCGGGTGAAGATTGGGAGGGGGTTCTTCGTTTGGCATTATTCTCTCTCAGAACGGTTGCGCACGAGAGTACAGGTTTTGGTCCCACCAAGTTGGTCATGGGAAAGAATTTGAGAACACCCCAAGCGTTAGTTTACGAGGAATGGATGGAGGAGGAAAACACGAGTCAATCGGTAGTGGAATATATATTGCAGTTAAATAATAGACTCAAACGTTACCAAGATATTGCGATCACTAGGATGAAAGAATGCCAACTTAAAAGGAAAACGTGGTACGATCGCGATGCCGTGGAACGGAAATTTGTAGAAGGGGATCTGGTAATGGTGTTAGCTACCTCTAAACAAAATAAACTTGAGGTGAATTGGATAGGGCCGGGAAAGGTACTTAGTAGAATTTCGGATACAAATTATGTAATAGATCTACCAGGAAGAAGGGACCGCGTAGTACTATCTATCACGTAAACTTAATAAAACCGTATCATCGGAGACCCGAGCTGGTAAGCCTGGTTGTAGAAGAGGTCTCTGATGACATAGAGGGAGATGCTGAAATTCCTTATCCAGATAAACAATGCACGAATTTTGACTATCACGAAATATTGCGGGACAGTCAACTGCAACTTAAACTATCCCCCTCTCAGATCGACGAATTAAAACAAGTCATTAATAAAACTAAGGACGTGTTTTCCCCAGACCCTGGGACGACTCACTTGATGCGAATGGATATTGAACTGATCTCCAACAAGCCCATTAAAACAAAACCTTATCGGATGTCTCCGAGACAAATTAACATATTGCGAGAAGAAATTAAACGTTTGTTGGAACTGGGTGTAATAGAGATAGGACAGTCCGATTACACTTCGCCCCTTATTTTAGTAGGAAGCCCAAATAAAGACCCTAGTCCCTGTGTTGATTATCGTCGATTGAACGAGATAACTCGAGCTGAATTTTTCCCTTTGCCAAATATGGAAGAGATAGTACAAAAAGTGAGTGCGGCTCCCTATGTAACTGTGATGGATTTGTCGAAAGGTTACTTTCAGATTCCGCTCACGCCAAGAGCTCAGAGATATACAGCTTTCGTTACTCCATTTGGCACCTATATCCCCAAGAAAATGATGTTCGGGTTAGTATGTGTGCCCTATTATTTTTTCAAATTGATGGCCCAAGTTTTAGAGGGGTTGGAGCCGTTTGCATTGCCGTACATAGACGATATAGCCATTTTTTTCCCAAGGGTGGAAAGATCATGTAAAGCATATCGACATAGTTTTAAGAAGATTGAGAAAGGCGGGGCTAAAAGTGAAACCCTCTAAATGTAAGTTTGCTCAAGAGGAAGTCTTATTTCTAGGGCATCGAATTGGTTCAGAGAGTAGGTCTCCGAGTGATCTGAAGATAAAAGCTATAGCAGATTTCCCGCGGCCCTCCACTAAAACACAGGTACGATTCTTTCTCGGTCTAGTGGGGTACTACTCTCATTATATCCCAAATTACAGCACAATAGCTTCACCCTTGACCGACGCACTGAAAGGGAAAATTAAGAAAGAGAAGATCACTTGGGATGAGAAATGTGGGAAAGCGTTCGAAGCCAAACTCGTCTCCCAACCCATATTGTTTTCCCCAGATTTTGCCACGGATTTCATCCTGCAAACGGACGCGAGTGAGGTGGGTGCTGGGGTTGTTTTATCGCAAAGAATAGAGGGGGATGAACACCCCATCGTTTTCCTAAGCAAAAAATTTTCTAAAGCGGGGCGAAACTACAGCACGGTGGAAAGGGAATTAGATGCGATAAGTTTTGGTCTAAAGCGATTAAAGCATTATTTAGGAGGGCAAACATTTATTATAGAAACCGACCGCAACCCCTTAAGATACCTAAACAAGATGGGGAGTACTAATCCTAGGTTACAAAGATGGGCGTTGAGTTTACAGCCGTTTAATTTTGAAATCAAACACAAACCTGGGAGGCTGCATGAAAACGCGGACGGCCTAAGTAGATTGGAAAAAGTAGTTTGTGGATTTTATTAATTATTATATATATGTAAATTACTGTTTTATTTGTATGTGAGTGAGTGTATCTGTGTACATTGTGGAAGGAAATGGACTGCCCCTGATGTTTTAAAAGGCTGGAAAAACAGGGAGAAAGGGGAAAAAAGAAAGAAAGGAAGGAGAACGAGAAAAAGAAAGAAAAAAGCTCGAAAAGACGAGGGCTGGTCGTTTTAGGAAGCGGAGAGGAGATTCCCAGAGTTTTTTGTTCCGTGATGCTGACCAGGAATCCAAAACGCGAATGAGAAACAACGCCTTGCGGACTGGACCGAGACAAGCTGTGGAGTGAGCGACTTCAAAACGGGGCTACCATACTGGCTAGGCACGGAGACTATTAACTTCACAATCTAACTTAAATCGATTATCCTATTGGAGAAAAAAATTAAAATATTTTTTGTTACTCCCACAACCTTGCTGTGATGTATTATTTACACGCTACCTTCTGACGACGTTACAATGCATATTTAAGCTAATCATTTATGTATTCATCATTTATTTTTCAGTTAATTTGCAGTTTTAAAAATTATACTCAGAATAATTATAATTATAATACTCAAAACGTTTTTGTGTAACACACAGATATTGACACAATACTTTCATAATAATGTCTAAGATAACTCTTGTTCAAAGAAAATTTTGTAATTTTAATTACTTATGTCATAGCTATAAATAAATTCATTTTTATGTAAACGCATTTCATTCGGTTTAAATGTACACCAGAAACAAAATTTTCGTTTATAAAGTAGAGCTCAAAAGTACAAACAGTACATTTATTCAAAACAGTACATCTATTCTTGCAAAAATTAACTGTAGATTTAACGAGTATAGAATACGTTATCCGATATTTAAATGGAAATTTAATTATTTTTAATAAATCTATAGTATATTCTATCACAAATTAATAGAAAATTTCTCTATAAGCTTATTGGAAAACCATTAACTTTACCTTGTAATGATTATTACCTTATAATTTAACAAATTATGTTATATTTTATTCTGTGATTTGATATATTTAATATTAATTTGCTTCATAAGCAAAAGACAATAAACACATGCTTATTTATCTTCATACAATACATTATTTTGGTAAGATGATTTACCACACTGAAAGTCAGTATTATTATATACACTCAGGAACATTGAAAATAGCGATCCAAGAAGGAAGCTAAGTACAATCGGGAAACTTTGCAAATACGTACAGCGTAATGTGATACGCAAATGATCCAAGTTTTGTGCCAATGCGCATGCTCATACACGCTGAGGTGGCGCTATAATCAGGAAGAGGAGCTATATAAGCCACCGCAAATTCGAAGATTCATAAACGTGACGATTACCCACTAATTGTAGGAAGACTTTGGTAAGTGAAACATGTCAGATAAACGTGCTAGAAGACTATTCTCCCAGTTAAGAGAGTTTGAGAGAGGCCTGATCATCGGGATGAAAACTGCAGGCTGGTCAACGCACCGTATTGCTGGCCAGGTGGATCGTTCGGAGTGTGTCGTTAGAAATTGTTTGGAGCAGTGGGCACAAGAAGGTACCTACGCGCGGAAAACTAGGTCTAGAGCGACCAGAAAGACCATGAGGAAAGAGGATCGAAGAATCGAGCGGCAAGCACTTGTGGACCCCACAGTAACTCGTTCAACGATACGAGCAGATGTAGGCGTAGCAATTGTTCCACAAACAATTTCTAGACACCTTGCAGAAGCAAATCTTAAATTCAAGCGCCCTTTCCGAGCACTCCTTTTAACACCGGAACATCGGTAACTGCGTCTATGGTGGTGCCAAGACAGATCAATGTGGAATGTCACAGATTGGCAAAAGGTTGTATTTAGTGATGAATCCCGGTTTGTTTTGAGGACAGATGATAACCGTGTAAAGGTGGGGCGCCCTGGTGAGCGGTACATTTCCACCACACTGTTCTACGTCACACTGCCCGCACAGCTGGTGTAATGGTCTATGGGCCATAGCCTATGAGAGCCGGTCCACTTTAATTGTGATTCGTGGATCCTTAACGGACCAACGTTACGTTGATGATATTCTTCGACCCCACGTAGGACCTTCCCTAAATGGCCCTTCAGTGAAACTTTTCCAGCAAGATAATTCTCGTCCGCATACAGCAAGAGTTCCTCAAGACTTTCTACGTCATTTTCAGACACTTCCATGGCCGGCCCGCTCCACCGATTTGTTCCCAGTGGAGCATGTGTGGGATCAGCTAAAACAGCAGATGTCATAATTTCACTCTTTACATGATTTAGATTTGGCTGTTCAAGATTTGTGGGCCCATCTGCCTCAGGACAACATAAGGTGTCTAATCAACTCAATGCCGGACCGTGTGGCGGCATGTTTTGCAGCTGGAGGTGGCCCAACGTGCTATTGAAGTTTCCCAATTAATTGTGTCCTTGCACACCCTGTATTCGTTTAATTGTCTTGTTTTTGAGATCAAGTGAATCTCTCATCTGTGTCATTATGTGTATAAAATTTCATTTCAATTCGATGCTTTCTTCTTGGGTCGCTATTTTCAATGTTCCTGAGTGTATTTCTAAAAAAATTACAATGCTAATCAATAATAATAATTGTAATTAAAAGTACTTATTTATATATTTCCAATAACATGTCATTTTCCCCAGTATACTATAAATAAATATATATACGATAGTTGTACCCACTAAAGTACAGAAATCAGTTAATCTGCAAATAAGCTAGATAATCTGCTCAAATTCTAGAGTGATTAGCTGAGAAGCGAAATATGCTCATTTCTTACATTACTCTGGTAATCTGCAAATTACCTAGAAAATGTGCACCTTACCTAATAAAAACTCTTGAATGTAAGATCATTGATATAACAACAGCAACATTTCCGTGAACTTTAATTGTTGTGTTGTTCCAAATCCTCTTGGAACACGAAAACCTACAACAAGTTCATTCGATCTTTCCACAAAAGAATGTCACCAGCCATATTCTGCTCCTCAAATAACTGTTCCAGGGATATGCCACAGTAGTTCAGAATGTGAGCAGAAGCGAAAAGACCAGAGACAGGTATACAAGAAAGACTTTACTCCATGCTGAAAGATAATACCACGCAGGTGTGTGACCACTTCTGAAGCAAACCAATTTCGTCTGAAGAGCTCTTGATCTCCTGTACTGTAGAGATAGGCCAGGAATCCTAGCTACGTACCAGTGGTGAGCAGATGGATTTAGTCAAGTCAGGTTCATTTTAACTCTGTGGAGCGAGATAATTTCCGAATGTTTCAAGGCAGAGGAACTGGGGTCAGAAAAATCGCAATCCCTACCAGACAGCTCATCAACGGTCTCATTCCCAGGTACACCCACATGTGACGGTATCCACTGAAGACAGAATAGTTTCCTCTGATGATGCCTCGGCAATTTGGAAATAATATTCAGAGCAATGCTGTCCATGGTCTTTGGCCAATTCTTCAAATATCGGATGGAGCTTCTGCTATGAATTAAATGTCATTAATTTATTTTTGGTATCTAAAGAATCAGATTAATACAAACGACCAATCACAAATTCGCTGTATTTATCGAAGCATTGAGAGATACGTCAGCATTAATGAAACTAACTATCATTTTACTCTTCGCCTCTTAGATTTTAGTGAACAATGAAACAGGGTCTTAAGGTATCCGACTACGCTCGGAACCGGGATTTTCAAAAGCGAATAAATGGATAATTTTCATGATATTTAGTGTCACTTAGATTAGAATATACGTTTCTAAAGACATTTTGACAAAAAATTATTTAAATACAATATTTTATCAAAAACTTAACTTAGAATAATCTTTTTTTCTAAATGTTCTCCTTTTGTGAAAAATGCTTCTATTAGAATAATATTTTGACTGTATATAGCTCAAACCTCTGTTCAGAGGCTCAACTAGAATTTTTAAAATATATAACTTAGAAGTGGGTTTATTCATATTTTACAACAGAGGGGAATGATTTTAAAAAAAAAACTCAAATATATATATATATATATAATTATTTCAATTGGGGGTAACTCTGAAAATAATGGGAGTTTTTCAAAAATTCTAGTTGCGACTCTGTAGAGAGATCTGAGTTATATACATGCAAAATATTATTATAATAGAACCACTTTTCACAAAAGGAGAACGTTTAAAAAAGATTATTCTAAGTTAATTTTTTGCCAAAATATTATATTTAAATAATTTGTTTTGTCAAAATAGTCTTAAAATAATTTTATGCGTGTATTCTAATCTGAGTGACACTAAATATCATGAAAATTATTCATTTATGCGCTTTTTTAAGATCACGGGACCGAACGTAGTCGGATACCTTAAACGACCATGCGATTTAAAGAACTATAATTTATTTTATCATGGTTGGGATTGCTATTTTGACAATTTCTCCAATATTTTGTAATATATGATCTTTTAACTTGTAATTTGTTTCGAGAAGATACTGATCGCGGGACCAAATTGAATTTATTAAAAATTAGTTTAAGGAATCTTTTATCTCGAATACATTTGCTGTCTCCTCCACTCTGCTTTCTATATGTTCAGTATAAATTATTCCGTTATGCGTCAACGTTCAATAAAATTTCCTATTTGAAAAGAAATGAGAGAAGTTTTGAACAATAATGATACGTAAGTCACTTATGCGAAGATTACCTAGTTACGCGGTCTCAGGGGTGTTAAGTTTATGACGAGAGCACTCAAAATATTAACAATTTTCGATTAGATGCAATTCTTTGGGGTTAAAAATAAGTAAATTGAACCTTTTACACATTATTTGTAAAGGAATGAGACTTTTAAAGAGTGTAATATATAACTTCAAACAGTGTTTATAATATAATCATATATAATTTAAAAAACTATTATTATATGAAAATAAGAAACATTTCTGTAAGAAATATTAATTTAGTTTCTCATATTACGCATGATATTTTCTAAAATAATAGCTCTAGTTACTAGCAATAAGTTGATTTTTTAAGATAAAAATATCCTTATTACATTGTAGATATTTTTCAGTTCCTTCAATTAGTTCACAAGCTCCCTATATCTTGTTCAAATTTTCAATCATTAACAAAATACATTTTAAAGCCCTCAATTGAGCTGGAACTTTACTTACACGATTGTTTTAGATAATAATACGTTAATTTAATTATTAATAAAAACTAATTGATTAAAAGTAATTAGTCAAAAAATTACAAATACAGCCACGTTGGCTACATTTTTGGCGACTTGGGTCCAAACTTTAAAAAATTGTTTTTTTCACGTTTTAAAACATTCAGTTGAACTGAAATTTTATACACACGATTGCTTTGGATGACAATCTAACACTTTAATGATAACTAATAAAGATTAATTACCACGTAATATTGTGATTTTATCATATGTACAATATATACATGTTTATATTAATTATAAATCTCTTTATTAAAAAATAACTAAAACAAAATTTTTCTTTGTTGACCTAGGTAGGAATTGACTTAATTTTTTATATTACTTGTTATATAAGTAGAACAATGAATCATGTTTACTAAAAAAAAAAAAATTACATTAAATTTTTAAAAAAATTCAATATTTTACAGATATTTTGAAGTACAGTGGATAAATAATACTAAAATTAGGTAGGGTTTAAAGAGTATGATACATTTTAAAATTATATAAAATCTTATACAGCAAAGGCTACTATTTTAGAAAATAGCATGCGCAACATAAAATTTACCTAATATTTATTACAGATAGGTTTCGTGTTTTCATATCCTTATAACTTTAAAAATTATGATAATATTTTAAACATTTAAAAAATTTTGAAACCGCATTACTTTATAAATAATAAAATAATAGAATTATTTAATCTTAATTTCTTAGAATAAAATCGATTTGAAAAATGTTTATATTTCCAGCTCTCGAGACAAAATTACCACCGCTGAGTCCCCTAGTTCAAATGTGGTAATTAAATGCGCACTTTAACGTAGCATGTCAATCAACCTCCGATTATATAGATAATCTGCATATTAAAGGCTTTCGATCTTTAACGGTAATAGATAAAAAGGTAAAATAGATTTTCTGCAAAAATCAGTGCAGCCTAACCACAACTTTCTGTTTCCGAATTAAATCAGTTTTCTAGTCCAGTTTCTTCCCTTTAACAACTTAAATTCAAGGGCTAATTCTACTTGCCAAAAGAATTAGTTTTCAAATCCATGTCCATTCTTCTGATTAATTGTAAACGACGTTCGTAATCCATTCTTCGTATCATTTCACTTACTCTCGGTCTCTAGTCGATAATTAAAAGTATTGAGGTCCAGTGTAATTGAAACGTCAGCTTAAAGAAGGGTAGTTAGAAATTCTTAAGGAGTGTTCCAACTTTAATTCCATTCGCCTATGTCAAAAAAATACAAGTAATAACGTTTAATCATTCAAATACATAGATATGAAGATTTGACTACAACGTCTGGATACGAGATAAAATGAATTATTTAGCATTGAAAAATAACAGTAAACTCTGAACTATGTACTGTCCAAACCAGTGGCGCACACAAGAGGGGATCCTCGAGTCCGGAGACTCCCCCCCAAAACCTTTGATTTTTCCCCATTTATCATAATCCTTTGTATGTGGTTCAGAAAATTTAATTAATTATGGGTTATTGTTAGTTAATTTTAATAATTAATGCTAATTATTCTTTTAATAGTAAACTTTTTTTTGTTTTTTGTTCCCGAAAATCAACAAAATAAAATTAATATGTCGGGTGGCGTATTGGAACATGATACGAAAATAATGGACTTTCGACCCTGGACTACCCCCTTAAAAAATTCCTGTGTATGCTACTACTCCAAACTATATTTAATTATCATTATCATGGATTTTCACGTTTGTCATTTCAATTTTTCATTTCTTGTATTGTTTCATTTATGTGAATCCGAACTATTTTTGTTAATACTGAGTTTTGTTTAGAGACGTATGAATTTCGTTTTTACATAAGTATTACCTGATTACTCTGCAGTGTATGATTTTGATCATTGCAAAGTATCATGTTACTTCTAGCATATTTTTTGAATTGTTAAGGTTATAAAGAAGAGGATGATAAGTTTCTATATATAGAATAAATATTTTCTGTAAATTTTTCTGATAATTATATAGTATAGTAAAATATATCAGTGCACATTTTAAATTTGTTGAAAGTTAAGGTTAAATTACACTTTATTGAGTGGTTTTTATAAATTTTTTTAAAGGATAAGGAAAGTTTTGTTTATAGTGTTGATTTTAAGTTAAAATATTTATAATATAAATGTCCCAAGCTATAATGTAAAACTTCCCATTACTTTCTGTATTTGAAGTATTTTGGTCAATAAAATTAATAAATGTTAACGGCATATAACTGTTATTTTTTACATTCCATTTATTGTATATCTTTTCTGACGTAAAAATAAAATTCAATGTTTGTGCTGTGTTTTTAAGGCGTGTTGGAAAGCTAAAATCTTACTTTTTTTCGCAATTTGAGATTTTTACATTTTCAAACTGTATAGATTTTAACCTTTCTAAAAATACCTTACCTTAACCTCTGCGGTAATTAAAAGCCCTTATAACATATTTTTAAATAGTCGTTAAAACGGGCCTACGCCCATATAAAACCCGTTACACCCTTTCTTTGCAGTATGATTCGCACAAACTATTGAATATTATGAATATGAATCATGGCATTATAAAACACATGAGAAGACATAAGAGTTATATGGATATTTTGAGTGTTTTTCATTTTATTTATCAGAGAATCGTCAAGATATGATTACGATTTCTAAGACTAGTAGTTTTAAATTGGAAAAAGTGTTAAAAGGAAGACCAAAATCATGCTTGCATTTAAATCACCGCCAATATTGCATGCACATTTTTTTTTTATAATTATTTTATTTAATAAGAAATACCATGCATATAAAGGATTTAAAAGATGATTAAATAAATAATTGCTGGAAAGTAACAACACGAAATGATTTTCTTTGCATTTGATATCGGAATTGCGTAGTTATTTAGTTTGCTTACTTAAATTTTCCAATTATTATTTAATTCAATGGAAATAAAAAAATGTATTTAGGTAAATTGTATTTAGGAATATAGAGCAAACGTTTTCATTTGTGTTTAGAGAATTATTAAAATATAAATCAACTAGACACAGAGAAAAATTAATTAATTCTAAAATAAAATGTAATCGTTTATATAAAAATAATACTCTTTGAATTCAAAATACTTCAAGGTACATCACTTCTTATGACTCTCAAAATGTATTATTTTTCTAAATTTTACATAAGAAAAAATAGAAAATAATTTTACAGGAATATCATATATTTAAACAGTATTAATGCATGTTTCCTTTGTATAAACCGTTCTTGAGAAAAACACAATACATCTTAAATATATTTCTTAAAAACTTATTTAGATTTTATTACCAATGTTTTTTCTTCAGGCGTTCCTGATATTTTATTACCTCATGAAAGATGGGTTCTTATCTATAGCCTATCTTAGTTTAATATTCAGTGACTACACCTTTTTACAGAAATATTCAAAGCATTTCATTGTAGAAATGCAACTCCCACATTCTTATTCCCTCGAGTAACTCACGAGGCAGCCTTTTTGAAGTTTCACAAACTTGTTTCTCCTTCCTTGTGCAGTGGAGAGAAAGTGTCGCCTTCTCGTAAAGGAGAATGGAATTCCTTGTTTTATGGACCACTTATTCTTTCTGCCCACAGTATTTTCCTCATCTAAAGTTTCCCGATGTTTCTATTATATTCTTTCGTAGAATAGAAAATTGAAGGTGACTCCAATTTCGTACACCATTTTGAAGGTATATTCGTTTCTTACACAAGTTTTCTTTTTTTTTTCTGGAGAAATAAAAATTAAAATTTAAATCTATTCAAAAAAGAAGTGCGCAAGCAAATAATACAGTGTAAAATATAAAGTAACATCAATTATGAAACAACCATAAATAGCATCCGTTGTAAGCAAAACTAACGTTTTTTTTCTGGGGAAATAAAAATAAAAATTTGAAAGTATTCAAAAAGAAGTATGCAAAAAAATAATACATTGTAAAATATAAAATAACATCAATTACGAAACGACCATACATTCTAAGAAAAACCAGATATTCCTACGAGCAAAGAGATAAAGAATGCATATACATGTATAACAGCTGAATAAGAATTTTTTTTTGTTTTCGATCACTATAACTTAGAAAAATTGCCCCTCACTCAAATCTGTTCAATATTTTTATACAAATAATGTACCTTAATGTCAAATTTTTCAGAAAATGTTTGATAGTTTTCCTGATGAAGCAGTCTCTTGGCTCAACCGTGCACACTTTTCGAAATTATTCTTTAGTTTTACACAGCTTTCTGCAACTTGAATACAGTGAAGAAGCCTTAGAAATCTGTATCTGATACATCTATTAGTTTATTAGACAATAATCTCGAAGCACATAGGACAGGTGTGCAGATGTTTGCTCGAACGCAATCTCCTAACCAAACACCAATGTTATTTTAACTTCGGTTTTAATTTGCAACGGTTTTTTATTATTATTATTGATCGCATACTAGAGATCTAAACGTTTTTCTAAACCATGCTAAAAATGGGTTAACATAGAATGTGGTTACGAATTTTGTGTAAATAGTGTAAATAATTTGTACTTGGATGTATAATGCATTTATCCCCATATTAAATTTATTTTATGTTAAAATTGTAATATTCGCAAGCAACGCTGTCCCTTACGACATACTGGCAATTGAATGGGAACTTGGTGATGGAACCAAGTTGGCATCATTTTGGTGACCATTTTTGGAGAGTTCGGGATCCTCTAGATTCTTCTGGAAATTTGTAATTTTTAATTTCAAGACCTATGACGCAAGCAGATTTTTCTCGAATGATCCGCGAGGCTTATAAATAGAGAGATTTTCCCTGAGAGTCAGTAGTATGGTTTTGACCAGTGATGGGCGAGTATTGCTTTCACTATCGATTAGTACACTTACCTTGACCTTGTAGACTAGTGATTAGCTCGGCTGTTCTGTAAAACAAGTGGTGCTTGTGTGAATAAGATTTTGCATACGTGTGTTTTATGCTCTGTTAGTTGCGCTTGGGCGCTTTAGAAGGTGTGAAGAACTTTTGATACTTATTCTGCGAATATTGCTGTTGAATCCTGTATTTCGAGTATTGGGTTTCAGACAGTAAAATCCCATCGCTCTTAAAGAGCTGTCTTGTTCTTTGTGACAAATTTGCATAAAATCCTCGAAGACAGATAAACGTAGCAATATTTTAATATCAGAAATAAAAAAAAATATGTTTAACATTTAAGTGTTGTTTATTAAAGGTGAAAAAATAAAGTTGAAAAGTTTACAAAATTTTGCAAATTTTACTAGGATTCTTGTTTTAATCTTTTGCGCAAAGACTAAGTAGTTCCAATTTACAGGTTTTATTTTCTTTTGCTACTCATAACCCAGACTCCATATGTAGAACAATAGAGCTACGGCATTGACAAGTTAAATAATATTGTGTCTTATAAATATAGTAAAGGAAATGGTACTTATTAATAGTGATAGAGAGAAGGTGAGCTTATATCTTGAATAGAATAAAAAAACTGCGACGTGTTAATTGTAGTTATAGGTAATGCTGGGTTTTGTAAATTGGAATACAGAACGTGTGTGCCAAGAAATTGATTAAATTATTATTATATAATTCTATTTTGTTAGTATTCACTTTTATTTCCCCACATAAAATAATCCTGTTTAATAATTCACTGATTTTAAATTTCACTTATGAGATCGGATGTTGTCGATGAAATACAATGTTTTGTTATTTACTTATTCAATTTTTGGATATAAGGATTCACAACATTATTTTCCTCTTATATTAATTGATACTACAGGGAATTTGTTTAAAACATCATAATCGGTTTTTATAGGTAAATAAAACTACCATTGAAAAGCAGGGAGTATGAAGCATGAACTGAATATTTAATAAGTGTATTAAGATACATCTCCATACTTAATAATCAAAAGAAATATATTCAAATAAGTTCTTCCTATATATAATAATAGAAAAAATGTTTTCGGTTAAAATAATTAATTCTTAAAATATTTTACAGTGATATACTCCTTACATATACTCTGTTGATCCCCCAAAATGCACCAGCATGAAGTATGAATCATGCAATCTGCGTGAAACATATTCACCTAGCATATGCCGTGAGGAGATATACTTTAATGCACCGATGCACTGAATGGACTCATTTAGCACCACAAACTAACACTGTATAAAATGAAACTAAACGTTGTTTTGAAGTACTGAAATCGCTTCTTTATGCGGTTGTTTCACGTGAGCTGCTTCAGTGTTCTATTGGAATAATACAATCAACATTCAAACATACTTTTAAGTACAGACAAAATAATTGTTATCCGAAGAAAAAAAAATTATTGGAGTAACCTTTCAGGTACTAATCTTGTCAGACTGAACAAAGCAACAGAAACTCTGATCTGTAATCATTTGTTGAAGGAGGGAAATACTAATAAACTCTATTGACTGCACCAGCCTCTTGGACATGGGCAAGCGAGAGGCATGTATTGTCTTTAAATATAAATTACATTCCACCTGCAAAACTACGGTGATAAGATTAGAGCCAAGTGACACCATAGACAGAAATTGTTTAACTGCTGCTTTCAGCATCTCCATTCTGATTCTGCATCTGGTATAATGTTTGGGCGCAGTATAAAAGTCTGGTATTTTCCTATTACGCATTGTGGCCGCGGTAGCCGAGTGGTATGGGTATCGGACCATGGCTTGCCATGTCACGAGTTCGAGCTCAGTACCACTAAAGACCCGCCGTGTAGGGCAGCGAGGCACGTTAAATCTGTCGAGAGCTGAAACGTCCTCCCGTTGGTGTGGTGTGGCAGTTAGGAGACGGGGTACCAGCTCAGGTGTCGTCCACCTCACTTGACCATGGTTCAAAATTACGTGGTCCGTCGCTAAAAGCCCTCGTGTAGCTGAACAGTGCGACGTTAATATTAAATCAAATAAAAAAAATCAAACCTATTACGCATTGCTGGTACAATCTCGAGTCATTATATCTCTGAAGCTTGGGAGCCTGTTAATCTTATCGTCAGAACTTGCCTGCAATAATATTCAGAAAACAACACAGGTGAGAGTTTCACAAACACTCACACAGGTATTCACAAGCAAAAGTGAAGCGAAATGTACAAAAGGCTTCTACGTTCATTTAACCCGTTCAAGACCAAAACACATATGTGATAACGCGTTTCTTTCTTCAGGGCTTACGGTATCATATATGTGATTGAGATTTCCCTGCTCTGATGCCCATGATCAAACCGGTGTGATTTGAGTTTAGAACGTTTTTATATTAATTTTTACAAGCAACTAGATGGCGGTTCAAGTCCATTTTTTCGAATAATGTTTCACAAAACCTTGTACCTCAATGTGTGCTTTCAAATTCGACTTTTTAAATTAGATCCGGAATATTTATGAATGTAAAAAACTGCCCATTTTTAACTCTTTTGGGAGAATCGAGCTTTTTAATACCCATGTTTTATTGCACTCTGCATTTCTGTTTATACTTTTACTAAGTTAAAAGCATATTCATCAGACATTCGTTATAATAGTTTCAGTATTTATTTTATTTTTGTTTAATTTTATTTTGTTCAATATTACAACAATACTTTTTATTCTCAAAAAGGTTTAAAAAGCAGATATTCATAAAACAAACGCGATTCCTCATTTTTAACGAAAAAAATCGTTTGTGCTCTCTCTCTCTCTCTCCTTTTACAAGCTTTTATTTAACTTGCAATGTAAAATATTCGGGTGGAATTTTGCAGTTCAATTTTGAAGCTGATGTCTTCAAACCATTGAGATTAAATTTTGTATGCACGTTTAGTTTCGATGACAATGCATGTTTTAACCAATTATATACTGATATTGTAATTAGTTTAAAATATATTAATCAAAGTAATTTGTTCGGGTGGAATCTTGCAACAAAACTTTGAAGCTGATGTCTTCAACCGATTGAACTGAAATTTCGTATACTCGTTTAGTTTGGATAACAACACATGTTTTGTAGATTTGTAATCCGGTATAGCTTTTAGTGGTTAAAAAGATATTAATTAATGTAATTTGTTCGGGCGGAATCTTGCAACTCAATTTTGAAGCTGATGTCTTCAACGGATTGTGCTGAAATTTGGTAGATTCTTTTAGTTTGGATGAAAATGCATGTTTGGAGTATTTATATTACGATATCGCAATTAGTTATAAAGTTATTAATTTAAGTAATTTGTTCGAGTGGAATCTTGCAAATAAATTTTGAAGCTGATGTCTTCAACCTATTGAGCTGAATTTTTGTATACACACTTAGTTTGGATAACAATACATGTTTTGCCAATTTATATTCCGATATCGACCTAGTTACTGTAACGATCTTCTTGAGGTGTTAAGGCGAGCACGTTTACTAAGCAACAGGTGTCGACCTAGATCGTAGCTCAGATTGCAGAGCACTCGCTTAGCATGCGAAAGGTCCGGGTATCGATACAGACCGATACGATATCGCAATTAGTTATAAAGTTATTAATTTAAGTAATTTGTTCTCGAGTGGAATCTTGCAAATAAATTTTGAAGCTGATGTCTTCAACCTATTGAGCTGAATTTTTGTATACACACTTAGTTTGGATAACAATACATGTTTTGCCAATTTATATTCCGATATCGACCTAGTTACTGTAACGATCTTCTTGAGGTGTTAAGGCGAGCACGTTTACTAAGCAACAGGTGTCGACCTAGATCGTAGCTCAGATTGCAGAGCACTCGCTTAGCATGCGAAAGGTCCGGGCATCGATACAGACCGATACGATATCGCAATTAGTTATAAAGTTATTAATTTAAGTAATTTGTTCTCGAGTGGAATCTTGCAAATAAATTTTGAAGCTGATGTCTTCAACCTATTGAGCTGAATTTTTGTATACACACTTAGTTTGGATAACAATACATGTTTTGCCAATTTATATTCCGATATCGACCTAGTTACTGTAACGATCTTCTTGAGGTGTTAAGGCGAGCACGTTTACTAAGCAACAGGTGTCGACCTAGATCGTAGCTCAGATTGCAGAGCACTCGCTTAGCATGCGAAAGGTCCGGGGATCGATACATTGCGCCTCCAATAATTATTTTTCCTGTAAAATATATTTGAAATTCGTTTGATTTGTACAACGAGAGATATTTTACAATACTTCTCTTAATATACGTACAAAGTATGTAATATTACAAGGTTTTATATTTAACATGCAACGTAAAATGTTAGGGTGGAATCTTGCAGCTCAATTTTGAAGCAGATGTCTTTGACCGATTGAGCTGAAATTTAGTATTCTCGTTTAGTTTTGGATGACAATGCATGTTTTGCCAATTTTTATTCCGGCATAGCATTTAATTAAAAATGTATAAATAAAGTAATTTGTTCGGGTGGAATCTTGCAACTCAATTTTGTAGCTGATTTCTTCAACCGATTGAGGTGAAACTTTGTATTCTCGTTTAGTTTGATGACAATGCATGTTTGTGCTGTTTATATTCCGATATCGCAAATAGATAAAACTATATTAAAGTAATTTGTTCGGGTGGAACCTTGCAACACAATTTTGTAGCTGATGTCTTCAACCGATGGAGCAGTTTTTGGTTTTAATATTGTATTATAGTAAAAACAAAAAAAAAGGAGTTCTAATATTTTTTTATTAATTTTGCTTTGTCCAATGTTGTTTTGGTCTTACAACGTTTATCCCTCCCCCAAATTATTCTCTTTTTGCAGCCCAAATAAAATATCTATAACTTAAACGTGGCCTGGCGACAAAAAAGACTGAGCTAGCCTGTACAAAATTAACCGACAGATGACCTTGCAACAACGATGTTTTGACTTAGATGAACAGACTGAGAAACCTGCACAATGATAACTAAAAGGTAAAAATATATTTAAAGTAAAAAGAACTTTTTTGAAAAACAAGCTTATATTTATATATATATATATATATATATATATATATAAATACTCTAAAAAGAATAAAATAAACTTTTCTCTTAAAAATTTTTTTGCTATCAACTTATTACGTCATTACACAATTTATAATATAAAAGCTTGTCGCGAAATTTCCCTGTGTAGATAAACAAGCAAATTAAAGGACTTGATCTCATTAATTCTAATTTTTAAAATTTTCAAAGTAAGTAAATGCGAGTACCTAAATCGCGCTACAAGCTTTTTTATTATAAATTGTGTAATGATGTTATAAGTTGATAGCAAAAAAAGTTTTAAAAGAAAAGTTTATTTTATTCTTTTTAGAGTATTTAAATAAAAGCTTGTTTTAAAAAAAGTTTTTTTACTATAAATTTATACTATTTCATTTTTAATTCAGTAAGAACAAAGGAATCTTTTTCATTCTTATCGCAACCAGAGTTGTCATAACTATAAAAACAGGAAACGTAATAGTGATACTAGGAAAGCTGTAAGGCATAATTAAAAATAACAAAAGTACATATTACCTGTTATTTACAAGATTTGTATGAGACTAAGCAAGTTTATGTGAAAGGAAATTTGTCAATTGGGATTTGCTAGGTAGTATTATGTAAGTTTTGCGTCTAGTTTTCGTAATCTTCATTGTGAAGAGTTACAAGTGTATTTTTTTATTAAAATAAAAACATTTTCTTTAAAATTTGCAATTTTTTTTAATATAGCGAACATTTTTGTACTGCATATTCAGATATTTTCAATGATATTAAATTGTAGTTTTTAACGTATTTAATTGCCTTAAAGATTTTATAAGAATTTTTAAATAAAATTAGGCATTGCAGTGAAATTCTCCTGATCCTATACGTGCGTATGCTCTCGTAACGTGCGGGACTGGGGAAACGTTTATTTTTCCTTTCGCCGGTCCTGAAGGAATTTTACACTGTTGATTCTGCCTTGATCCCGTATTTCTCCATAACTATTGCCTAACGAATATGTTTCATCGATGAAAGGAGAACATGACTGTTTGCTATTACATCCGGATCAATTTCAAGGATGTATGGAAACAGTATGTTCCATCAAAAACCCCAACAAGACATTCAAAATGTTTTCCATTCAATACCACAGAGATCAGCAGTGGTTATTGAAGCCACAGTACTAATTCATTACTAATTTCTTCCCTTTCCTCACCAATCAGAAAGCTGTATTTTCATGTGTCTTTGCTTTTTTGTACTGTTTATTTTATCTCTAATAAATTTTGCTTTCATATCTCTCATTATTTGTGTTGTAGCAGTTTGAATGATCATGCAGTATATTAACCATATTTTAACATGTTAATTTTTTTGATTATACTATGTTGTTTACAATTAGATTCAAAAAGTGATATTCCTTAAAAAGTAAATTCATAAATTAATAAAAATTCTTCTAAATTCCTTATCCTATCCACGTGATGTGAAGGTTTACGTTATGCCACTGAAATCCAGACACTTCAAGATGCTCTGTTCATTTGTTATAAACAATCTCCCGCATTCAGTTACTTTCTCTCAACGCATCAGCAGCCCACGCTTGATTGAAGATGAAACTTTCAATGGCAGTGACATTATCCATAATTTGATTGATTATGAAAACGGACAAGAAGAACCGGATTCTTTGAGAATGGATTAAAATATGCAGACATCGAGCTTTCCAACACATTGGAAAAGTATTTTCTTAAAACAGATACCAGTTAAGAAAGGAGTATAAAATTAGAAAAAGGGCTTCAATCATGTCTAGCTGGTTATCGTAACATTTACAAGCATCTGACCAGCCGACTTTCGACCCAAAACTTATCTCTTACTTTATGTTGCCAAAAAGTCAATCAATTGAAATTGTACCTTCAAGTGACGAAAGAGATTTTGAACTTATTCATTGCAGGTCTTTGGATTACGAAGAGTAGTAATGAAATATGTATTTGCATTTTAAAAACTTATCCGTATACAATGATAAACTATATGTTTTTAAAATGTTTCCATGTGTAATATTTAATTATTTATTTTGTTATGGAATTATTCTTACATAAATTTCGTAAATAATTGGCATATTTTATAAATGCGACTTTTTTTATACGGTCCATATCCACCGCATAAAACAAGTTTTTTGTAATATCTCCACGAATTAGTTCATTATATGTAAGAATTTATGAAATTCTTGAATACTTTTTGCGCGTTTTTTATGCGGTTCCTATCTACCGTACCAAAACAGGTTCAACTGTATATCGTAACTCTGGATGAGCATGTTTTTACTCTTTATTATTTTCTTTAGACTTTATCATTTTCATACCAATACATGAATTTTTTGTGAATAAAAAGAACAATTTTTAGAGATACTCTTTAAAAATATACTTAAAAGAAGATATATTATTCTAAAGGGCAGATTACTAAATGCAGGTCATAATTCCATCAGATCCGTGTAAATTTTGACTGTAGGTGAAATTTAAACTCAGTTTCAGTGTTTAAAATGTCATGATGAAGATGAAAGAGAAATTCTGTCTGTGTGCATCACGTTTTATATTTATACTTAAATCAAAGTTCAAAATTACTAGAATTGACAATCATTTAGTTGAAATGTTTAATTTAAAATTAGTTTAGTATCGTTTCGCTTCAAACTTACATACAAATATTTTCTGAATAACTTTTTAGATTCCAATTAATTAAAAATGTAACTAAGTCAGAATGAATATTCGTTACGATTTTTTCCACCGAAAATGAACTAGACATTGAATTTATTTTTCCTGAGGCAATGTTTTTAAATATACTTTTTTAATCTTGATAATTTTGGCTTCTTAATTTTTATTCAAAAACATGTTTTCGTAGAACCAAAGATCTGTCAACATTCTTGAATAAAAATAAATCTTTGAATTAAGGATTTTAATCAATATATTTTAATTTGTTTGAGCAAGTTCTTTTGCCTAAATCTAATTTTTTTATTTTATTCTGAAGGAAAATATTTAATCTATAATAAATGGACAGAATTTTGTTTTTTTCTTATAATAAATGTAAATGTGTTTTCTGGTGTGAAAACATTAAGAATTTGTTATATTATTTTCATTTCAATCGTGTATTTGTTTGTTTCCTGACATTTCTTAAATTATGCTTTAATTTCTATTTTGAACGAAGGTTAATGTTTCAAAAAGTACATTTAATCCTTTTGCAATTTAATTTAATATATTTTTCTCTGTTTACTGAGAAATTTCTTTAAATTTGCATCGTCTAATTAACGCAATGTCTTAAAAGATTTAAGAAATATAATTTAAATTCCATTTTATTATAAATGATTCTTATAAGTTTTATTTTATTTTTAAGAAGATTATTTTATTTCTAAAAAATAAATTTACTGGATGAGTTTTGTCTACTAAAAATATGTAACAGCATTGAATTTTCGAGAATAAATGGTACAATGTGTCAATTTTCTAATACTTTAAACAGCAGTGAATGATTCTCATTCAAAATCTTTTCTAAAAATATTTAATTTGAGTTATTGCTAACTATACACGTCGAAGCTATTTGAGTGCTATTTTTGACGGACTATGTAGTCAAGTACTAGTCATGGACAACACCTTATCTGACATCTCAGACTCCAAGTGTCAACACCAACCCTTGGGCTCAAAGTTTCGACAGATTTAGCGTACATCAATCCCACTACACTGCAGGATTTCACTAGCTACGGAACTCGAACCAACAATTACACAGTGACGGACACTAGTTCATGACCACTCTGCTTACACGGCTATATCCTTAAAATATAAATACAAGGTGTGGCAATTAAATTCCCGGAGTGTGCATGCCCTAGCTATTAAGCTTGGTGTGAACGAGTGCGATCGAAATACAGTTGACCTTGATCCTCCTGGTGCTGGTGGCACGTTATTCCATTCATCCATCTCAGGGGTCACCAACGTTTTGACCTTACGGGCCAGTAAGTTTATAAATTAAATCCCACGGACCTTAGATGGGATTTTTTAAGTAATAAATATATTTATAAAAAAAATTGTGGTCTAAGAACACAATCAATGCATCGTAAAACATAACTTAACGGGATGAGTGAGTATATTCCACATTTTTATAAGGGCCAGCGAAATTTTCTTGCGGACCACCACTTTGGTGACCTGTCATCTATCCAGTTCCGTTTGTTTTTCATCCGTTACGAACGGATGAAACATTCTTGTTTCTTCCGTTGTTGTGTCGAAGTGCCGCAATAATGCTAAACTTAAAAATCGAGCTGCGCATGAATTTTTAATTCCTCGTGAAATTACAAAATAAATAAAAGCTCCAACTAAATGTTTTGAATTGTGAAAAAAAGGGTTTGGAGATATATTTGCACATCACATAGCCAAGTTTTTGAAGGGTGTAAATGATATTTGTAAGATCGGGATGCTGTTGAAGATAATACACGTTCTAGCCAATCTGTGACTTCAAGAAATTGACATGCGTATCATTTTTTTCGATATTAAATATTAATAGTATCATCAAGATTGAATGGGTATGTCGAATGGAACCAAGTCGTATGTCTAGACCAAACGGTAAAACAGTAGTACTAGATTGAGGTCCTGTGAAAGCGTAGAGAAACAGCGAGGAAGAAAAGGCCAGACTGCTTGGCAACAACACGTGGAATTTGCAACAAGATAACGCCTGGTGTACATTGTGCTCTCTGTTAAAGAGTTCTTGAAGGAAAAACGCATTATTTTGCTCAAATATCCACCGTGCTCATCATATCTTGAGCCATACGACTTCTGTCTATTTCTTAAAGGGAAAAATGCATTGATGGGAACAAATTTAATTCTGTAGAATACAGGAAGGGAAAAATGACAGACTTACTGAAAATGGTGACACTTAAAGAACCGCAGCATTGCTTTGAAAGGAGAAAAACACATATGCAGTAACATATTGGTAGGGAAGGAGAGTATGTTGAAAGGGACTAAAATATATGTATGTATTGTTTATGTATAGTTCATGACGCGGTCAACAGTTTCATATTTCGGGTGACAGGGGGCCTTGAATCGAATAGGTAACATGCTCCTAACAACGTAATTTTTAATGAGTTTCAACTTTTTCGTTAATTTTCATGTTTTTCTGTAATATGGAATGTAGTTTTCTATTTTATATTAAAATAAAACTCAAAACAAGTAGTTTGCAGCTTCTTTAAGAGGGTTTTTCTGCCGGGAGGTGAGATGCGTTTGAGAGATACCGCGCGAAGATGGAATAAGAGACAGGACACATGATTAAAAAAACATCTGATGTACAGTAGCATGTTCGAGACAAAGAACCAAGATAAACGGTACGATGGAAATAGAAATATCTCTGCTAACACGTTAAATAAAGTATTACGACGTCTGTAACATGCATATGTACCTAACGGAGTTAAATTTGAGCCAACGTTATTTATTACACAAAAGGCTTTTTAATATTTTTTAAAGAAGTCATTAGTTTTGTTCATTTAGATGGTTACCAAAAAGATTTCAATTTTGCTATTTTTTTTCAATATACAAATCGATAATTGGACCTACCATTTTTACGCTTTTGTGCTCCATTCTTGTTATTCCCTCCCTTTTAACACATCACAGTTCATTTGTTTCGTATCACTTAATCCATTTAATGCTTGTTGATATCAGTATTTTCATATAATATTTATTACTTCAATAACAATTCATTATTCCGATAGTTAGGTAATGCTATAGATCAGTGACCTTCAATCTGTTTCAACTCACCGAACCCTCTAGAACTTGAAGATGTTTCATGGAACCCCTGAACTTGAAGATGTTTCATGGAACCCCTGAACTAGAAAGTGTTTTCGTGTGGAACCCTATACCACATACATAATTCTCAAAATAATATTTAAAGTAGATCAACGTGTTACATATACATTATATGTAAAGGTAATTACTGGGATATGTGCTTGCATTTTTTCACACAAATTGCCTGTCTAAGTCAAAAGTGTCAAACTCGTGATCCACGGGTCACATGTGGTGGTCCGCTCTGTATATCAAGCCCCAATAATGTATAAAGCAATATCAAAAATTTTCCCGAAATAGTAAAGACAGTAATAGAGAAGTGATGTAAAATGCCAGGACGTTAATATTAAATAATTCTTGTTCTTTTATTTATATTAATTATAACGTATTATTCGAAATAAACTTGCATTTCTATAAAAATTGAATTTTTTGTGGACCTTCTAAAGTCAAACCTTGTTTGCTTGGCCCAAGTTGGCCTTTGAGTTTAACACCCTTGGTCTAAGTCTTTTGCGATTAAATGCAATCGCATTGCATATTCCGAGTTTAATTTTTTTTAATACTTTTTTTTAGTCATTCACGTTAAGAAATATATTTCCCTTACACACAATGTTATGAATGACATTGAAATATTTATAGCTGTGTGTAAAATACAGTGCATTTTGTATGAATTTGCAACCTAAAATTTAGGAGCTGTTGTTGCTTAAAGTTAGATTTTAACATCGAATCTGTTGATACGTCGATAAGTTGTTTCCTCTCATGTATTATAGCTGTTTTTTTACCACAAATGCAAAAAAGGTACATTTTTATAGAAAACCTTTTAGTCTTGAAAGACATTGTGCTAACTAACGAGTATAAAAACAATAGAATATTCACAATCTAACAGGAAATATTAAAAGAGATAAAACGCACGCGCGTGTTTTAATATTCTTTTATTTATCATAATAACTGAACTCAGTGGCGCGACAACCCATGAACTTCAAGGTCTACTGTGCCCAACTCAGTATACGCGACCTAGGGCTCTAATGTGCACGAGCAGATGTTCCTGTCAGTTGGTCAGTCTGACGTGAAATCCTCAGTGTTAAGTTCCCAAGAAAACTTGGTACTCATTTATCGACCCACTGAAAGGCTGAGTGAACCTTGCCCAGCCCAGGGTTTGAACATAACATATGTAGTTTGGAAGCGCGATGCACTAACCACTCAGCCACTGGCCTTCATTAATTATAATAAAAGTTTAAAAAAGTGTTGCAAAATAAATTTACTACACATAACTAAAATTTTCAATTTTAATTAATAAGATGAGCTTTAGATGCTTGTAATTACACAAACTTAATAAAGAACGTGAAAACATTTTACATACATACTTGTAAGTTTCTTTTTCATGTTTTTATTGTGGCTCATGAAACACCTGGGCTTTGTAGAACCCCAGGGTTCCACAGTTTGAAGACCACTACTACAGATAATACAAAAAATAAGAATTTCAATTACAAACACATTGTACCTTATACGAATATTTTAGATATAACATTACACTTTAATGTCAAATCCCACCATTAAAATGATTAAATCTTCTGCCAACGTAAGTATGAGAAGATGCATCTGAGATATCCCACGTGCCTATGGATAGAATTTCTTGAAGCATGTCTAGTGGAGGGGATAAAGTTAAAGTTTAAAAAATATTACAAAATAAAGTTGAATGAGTTTTAATGAATGGGATGAACTTTAGAAACTGGTAGTTATACAAATTTCATGGAGAAACTGAGTCCAATTTATAATTTTAATTTCAATTTTTATTGTGACTCGGGGAACTCCTGGGTATGCCACAAGGAAACCCAGGGTTCTTTGGAACACATTTTGAAGACCACACCACTGCCCTATCCTAACCAAAGGTAGCCAAAAGAAACTGTTTTACTGGAATGACAATGTATGAAGAGGGACATGAAGCTTATTACAGATTACATACCTCTTTGATTTAATTCGGGAACTAATAAAAGTATTTTTGTTGCTAAAAATAATCCAAATTCCTATTGAGCCCTGTCATGTAAACTTCGCTTCTTAATCATCATTATTTTTTTTTACTTTTTATGTCATTTCTTAATTTTGAGTTTGGCTCCCCTGGTAGGTTAAAAGCATTTGATCCCTTTATTATTTATTTTTCTAACTAATTACTTATTGGTAAGCAATATTTATATGAATACAAATAAGTTTAGGAGTAATACCAAATACTTACAGTTTATATTGTAAATTCTCACTATGCAAAATTATGATTTAGCTTTTCTTCCGAATTGCATGGGGTAAGTATTATTTACAGTTTGTGAATAGTTCGGTTATAAGCAACAACCTCATATTGTACGAAAATGTAATTTCTGAGAAGTTTTTCTTAAATAAGTGGAATTATTTTTTCATTCTTGTTTCAAAAACAGACCAAAGTGTTTTTTAATGGATGGCAAAAAAATAAATAATTTCGAGGAAAATTCTACAGACGAAATTTAATTACTGTAAAAATTTCGTCTTAATAAAAGTCTGGTTTTCCACTAGATTTTAATGCACTTAAAAACAACTTCATTCCATTTATTTCTTTTTTCTTTTCTTTCTCTTTTTTTGCATTTTTTTACTTTTAAATTTCTCTTCTCAATATCGACGAAGAGAAAACAAAATACGAATTTTCTAACTCCATTATCTTTAACTTACCTTAAAAGCAAATTAGGTAGCTGAATTTCTCATTATGCGTAATTTATTTGTAATATTAGCTACTGATTATACTGGAAAAATAAGTTTTGTTGTGTGATAGGAAAGAGAAACTCATTTGTTAGAAGCAAGCATGGATTAATCCAAATAATAAATACTTGTTAATTAAAGTAAAAGTATTGTAAATATATAAGAGGCACTCAAATGAAACCAGGTCACTAGTGAAAAATAACGGTAACGATTTTATTAGCCCAAAAATGTAGTTATACATAGTACGTATATTCAAAAATAGTCGCCAAAACTGTTGGCACACTTTTCATGCAGGGAAATATCGCCATTGAACAACATGCTCGGGCGTTTTGAGTTGATGGCTCGCTTAAGGTTCTGTAATGTGACTTGATTGGACATTGATGGTGGTTCCTCGTTCCAGAAACTCGGTAAGCAGTATGCCCTTGTGGTGAAATAGAAGGACATCATGACCTTACCAGAACTGTTGTGCACAGCCTTTGATTTTTTTTGGAGGTGGCGATGTCGCACGTTTCCAATGCGAGCTCTGACGCTTACTTTCGAGTTCAAAATGGTGACCCCATTTTTCGTCACTAGGGATAATTTGCGATAGAAAGTCGTATTCCTCCTCATCATAACGTTGCAGATGTCTCAGAGACAGCGCAATTCGTGTATTACGCTATTCGGCAGTCGGTTGGGAACCCACTGCGCACATATTTTTCGAAAGTTCAAGTGTTGATGCATTATGGTGTGAGTGGTACCCACGTTAATACCAAATAACCCATGGATCTCATCCACGGTAATTTTATGGTAGTCCAAGACTAAAACATTCACTACCGCAATCATTTTCGGTGTGATAAAACGATGAACCTGTCCAGGTCGAGTATTGTCTTCCAAGGAATCCTTTGATCTATTCCACAACACTAACAACACAGATTGTACTCACCGTACACAGCCTTCATCCGTCGGTGCTTTCCACGACTTCCAACTCCCTCCACCTCTAAAAGTCGAATCAGTCCTCGTTGTTCTTTCTTACTCGCTTGCATGTTCAGTACCGGACGATAGCATGCGTGAGCACCTTCTCTTCAGCGTGAAACCGCTCAGTCGTTTTGAAACGTCAAACGTTGTGCCTGCGTCAGTATCTGTACCGATAGATACTACCACCATGCCTGCAGTTACATGGTGCCACCTTACGTGTAATTCAAAGTTAGACGCACTGCCCTGGTTTCATTTGAATGAACCTAATATAATTATAAACATTCAATAGCAACAAAAAAATACTTGATATCTTCAGTTATTTCTCGATTTATGGAATTTTATTTATAAAATTCTAATTAATAAAAATTTTACGTTTTAAAAATACACTAATTATATTGTAAACAACATGATTTTTTAGAAAAAGGTTTAATTTACAAAAATATATAAAATAACATAATTATAAATGTCTCTTTTCATTACTCTATACACAATAATTGTTTATTGATTCAAAAAAATTTTTAAGGAAAATTATTTCCTTTGTTGACAAGAATATAATTTTAATTTCGTAACAAATTAGGCTTGTGTAATATGGAAATGTTAGCAGTTATTCCACTAATTGACTATAATCTGTGCAGAAGTAAAAAGTTAATATTTAAGATATAAGAGCTAAAGAGGATAAAACAGTAGCAAGTGAGTTAATATCAACGTCATGCTCTAAATCAAAACAAGGGCTATTGAGAACAAGACCTCTCAACTTTAAATCTTGGGCAAGGGACGTGGACGACCCTATCACTCTCTCTATCTTCCAAACCCATCTAACGTAAGAACTTCCAGCCACGACTTTTATAACATGCTTCACGCCTTTACACGTTGAGTATCTTCAGTGGCAGCACGAATCGAATCCATGACTCATTAACGTCGACCATAAGTTCGTGATCATCCAACAAGGTTACTATGGCTATGATAAAGCCCAGAAGAGAAGTATTATGTCTCAAGTAGTAGTATAAGAATTGCATGGGAAAAACATTGCGATTCCCATACTATGCCAGTAAAAATATTTTACAACGATACTTGAGCAGTTTTTATTTATTTGTCTCAATTTCAATGAAATACTTATGCGTCATTCTTGGTTGAAAGTTAGCTCAAATAATCAGATAAATTAACATCAAGATCAGTATCAAAATTTTATAAAAAATTTTATAAAATAATTAAGTAATTCATATATTTATTTGAAAATAACTCCTATTGCACTCAGGTACATAAGTTAAGGAAATACTGAACTACATGGAAATCAAACTGTGGAGTAAAAATTTCTCCTGAAGAATTATCACACACATCTTCAAGAATAATCTGCAAATTACAGGAAACCACCCAATGACTCTAATACCACGTCGCAATGACGAGAGTTTAAGAGACGGGTATAAAATAAATTAGGGCAAAGAAGTAAAATTTTACAATGGTGAGAAAATTAAGGAAAAAGTCAAAAGTTTAAGCAACATGAAGTTTATAAATAGAACTTTAAAAATCTACCTTTATAAAATACAAGAATATTCTAGGAACCTGACGTTGCGTAGTGCCCAGAAAAGGCTGGGGCTACTTTTCTAATAGAAAAGGTGGTGTTGCCAAACGTTTAGCGAATGCGTTATAATAATAAATCAAACAACCACCGTGCATCACCACAATTGTTCACAAGCGTTCTGTAAGCTGGTCAGTGCGACAACCGAATTGTTATGACGCATGTGGATACTTTTTTTACGTAGGAGAATTATCGGCCAACTAGAATGTGGGCGTACTCAGATCGAAGTAACCGAGGAACTTGGAATTGCCCAAACATTCATCTGTTGGCTTTAGCATAGATTACAAGATGACGAAAATGTCAGTAATTTTGATCATTCGTGTAGAATTATTGATACCCGTTAAATATGTCGTCTGTCAAAATCTGCACTTCACCATGGTGTGTAAGTTTGAAACTGGACTGACACTTCACGTGTCGTTCTTATTATTTGCCATCGGTTCAAAATGGTGCACGCTATCACCAGTATATAACGCATTGCTTCAAAGTGGTAAGTTAAGGGACAAAATAATTCATGAATCAACATAATAATGCAGGACTGAATGTGGTACACAACGCTCTGCCATTTTTTATTTTGCCAATGTTTATATATATATATATATATATAATTTTTTTGACTCTATCCTTCTCCTTATATCTCTTTTCAGAATCTTGTTTCTCATGAAGTTCTATTTCGGATTGCTTGTGCGCTGTATTTCTCCAAATTCATCTATTCCCCAGCAAAATTTTACCTATGTGTGTTTAAAGGATTATTTATCCAGACATGCATAAGTTCTATGAGAGGAAAAGTAATTTGAATCAAGGTACTGTAAATGTGCTACTGAATTAGTTTTCCCTTGTTTAGCCTCCACTGATTCGAATCATATTAAAACACCCCCACATTTTCAACAAATAGTTTTGACGGAATCAAAACTTGAATCCAAAACATCGACACACATTTGAGGCGGGTCATAAATCCCATGCCTTTTATTAATGAGCGCCAGTGATCTTTTTACGCATGGATACATTTTTTTACAATTACTGACATCGGCGACCTAATTATCAGAATGCGTAGCTCCACATATGAACTAAATTTGATATAAGAGTGCTACACGCCAGCGTTGTTTGGCGTGATTCCTTAATCGTGCCACCAGCGGTTGTTGGAATTCAAGAAGGTGGCCTAGCGGTAACAAATCGTCAAAAAAATAATGCTTTGAAATATATTTCAAATAAAGAATATAGAAATAGAATAGAAATAACCAATATCAATCAAACATGAATATCAATATACTATAATAGGAATTAAAAAATAATAATAATAAAATGTAACATTTTATGTTATCATATAATATGATTTAATTGTAACTATGATATATGATAATATTCATATCGGGTTACAGCGGAAAAAATCCCAATAAAAAAATTACTCTAATATACGTTATATCTATGACAACCACATTACCCCACGATAGAAATTTCCAGGTAACCATATTGTAATGTTATCACCCCTCTTGGCGAGGATAAACACCAACTTGGTGCGTAGCACTCCTATATCAAATTAGCACCACAGAAGGAGTTACACATTCTAATAACTAAGCCGACGACATGTTAAAATGCTTCGAGGTCAACATGATAGTTTAGATTATAGATGCCTTTTTTTAACTGAGTCATTTTTTTAGTTCGCGGATACTAGCAGTCTTACTACTCTAAGAACATAATTATAATCTATGCAAATACTTCATTTACATTTACGAACTTACGGTCGCGTTCCACTGCAAAACATCTTGTTTGCCAAATGGATCTACCTTCAGCAGTCTAGGGTAGCCGCGGTAGCCGAGTAGTATAGGTATCGGATTGTGGCTTGCCTTGTCACGAGTTAGTTAGGAGAGGGGGTGCCAGCTCAGGTGTCATCCACGTCACTTGACCATGGTTCAAAATTACGTCATCCGTCGCCAAAAGCCCTCGTGTAGCTGAACTGTGTTACGTTAATATTCAATCAATCAATCAGAAATCTATGGGAATCCTTATTTTACTTGTATGTGTAATATATCCGGTAAAAATACCTGCTTTAATGTATCGATCTTATTTTTCGAAAATGTATGAATCTTTGTTGTATGTTACCCGAAGATGGAAGTTGTATCAGAGGCAGACTTAATCTAAGGCAAAAATAAACCTATATTTTGTTACTTATGTTTTATTATAATATACCTCAAACATCCCATCTTATCCCTTTTTGTGGGACGTTGCTTCATATTTAATGAATCACATTCATCAATGTGCATATTACGATATAGTTCAACTGGAGAAAAATGGGTTTTTTTTTCAATTATAATAGAAGACTTTCTACCGAAGATAATTTCTTCTTTACATTTCATCAGAATAAAAGGAAAAACTCCTTTTTGTATTATACTCTTGGTATGTAAACTCGATGAAAAATGACTATTCAATTCGAATTTGTAGTTTTTGCACATTGATTCGCAAGCTCAATAATCCAATACTAGATTACCATTTATCATTTCAAATGCAACAGTATGGGATATTTTTTATCTTCTGAGTAAGCGAATATGTTATAAATTAACGGAACCATTATACTACAATATAATAATCGATTGTAATTAATCTTTACGATTGTAACAATACCCCAAACATATTCATGCAATAACAGAAATATTCATTTCACGTAATTATATTCGAGATAGACGAAATGAAAAAAACGATGTAATACTGCAATGATGGGCAAACATATATTGATTATTTTTATTATAGCTAAATCATTATTAGTTTTACAACTATTGGCACATCAAAGCCATGCAAAATAAATGTGACAAAATATTTGGATTATACAGATAAGAAAGAATTAAAATACTTAATAAAGAAGAATAATCCAAGTGTAGTAGAACACTCAACTTTATTTGTTGAAGGTAGAAAAACAATTAACATCATTTATATTTTAAAAGTTTCTTGAAGATTTAGTTTTATCTCGAGCTCAAAGTGTAAACTTATTCGACAGGCCAATCATCTGGCATTAATTGTACTTCACTAATTTGTGTTCCAATTCTTTAATAAAGGAATATTTAATATTTTGCATTCATAATGCATAGACTACTTTATGAATTATAAAAACATATGAGTTAGAGATTTTTCTGTTAAACATGCGAAATTAAGTCTTAACGACACATTTTATTTTTTACAAAATTAATTGTAATTATTTGTGATAAATTGATTTATAATGTTGAATGTATCCCAGCCAAAATTAAAACAGTTTCATAAAAATAAAATATTTCACACAAAATTTTTTTCAAATGGTTTTTTAAACATCCAATATTTTTCTGATTTTTCATTTAAAATATAATTATTATATGACACTAAAATTAAGATGAGTTCTGTGTATCTTAAGCTACACAAAGCTGTAGGTCAAAGTGACATATTTTTCTGGAGTACCTGCACGGGGGCTCAAATGAAAATAAAATGTCTTTAAAGATTCAAATCCAATATTTCCATATTTATTTTAAATGTTACATATTAAAAATCTCTACTATTGTACAGTTTTCCTTGATCTTAAATGAAGAACACTGTTTTTTGTTTTGTTTATTTATTTCAGACAGCCTCAAAAATAGACGCGAAATTTCTTTATATGTTTATATTTGAAGTTTGCCAGTTCAGACAATGAAAAGCAAGTATTCCTATCAATTCTTACACAGCACCCTAAAATAGTATGGTATTTAATATTTGTCTTTAATCATTAAAAATTAACATAGAGCAAAAAATTAAACAAAATCTTCATCTTTGAACAAAATTGCAAGATTCAATTATTACACAGTCGAGTTTGAATTTTCTTATATATAAATATTTTCAGTTGTATTGAATATAATAGATCTATAAATTCCAGTTTTATAACTTTTAAAATTTTTAAGAGTAAATTCTTTTTGTATTTATGTAAATTACTATTGCCGATTTGCAAATTATGAGCGCACTATTTATTTCAAGATGATTGAAAAGCTATTGCATATGTATTATAAATGTGGCAAGGATAGTCCTAAGTTACTGAAACAGCTTTCCGCATTTCCTTCAAGCAAATGAAATTGATTCAAACGAAAACATGCAAATCCTTTATTGGTGTCTCATCATTTAGTGTAGGAAGGACGACCTTTATCACTAAAAAAATAAAACCTTTGAAATATACATCTGACTCAAATTTATATTATTTTATTGATTTCTGTTTCACTGATCTGATATAGCGATGGATCTTGTCTAAATTTCAGGGGCATTCTTTTATCGTAAGCAAATCATTAGATGCATGAATAACTCAGAGTGTCATAAAATTTGTAATGAATTTTCAGAACGAGATAACAAACCAAACTTTGTTTTTTTATAATGTTTCAGAAGCCATAACAGATTAAACAGCAAGACGGATGATGGAGGAAATACATTTTTAGTTAAATATCATTTTGCAATCTTCTCCAATTTAGAAATTAGGGAAAAGAAAAATAACAATAACTATCCTATTACTTAAAAGTAATGCTTAAAATAAGTATTACTTAAAAGTAATGCTTAAAATAAGTAAAGAGTGTTTTTTTCCAGGTATAGAAGTTTAAGTTGGCATTACTTTCCAAGATGGCGACCGATTTAACAGCTGTCAAGTGATTTATTCTCAGTTTGGTTTGGCAATTCATCATGAATAGACTCACGCCTGAACAACGGTTTCAAATTGTGCAATTTTATTTCGAAAATAATGGTTCTGTGCGGAATACGTATCGCGCACTACGTCCATTTTATCATCGACAAAATCGTCCATCAGAGCAGTTAATTCGATTAACCATGGAACGTTTTCGCACCACGTTTACTCTATTTGATAACTCGCATTCCCAAATACGCCGCATGGTGCGTACAGAAGAAGCTATTGCTACTGTAGAGCGTAGCATTGAGGAAGACCCGAATGAGTCCATCCGCCGTCGAGCACAGGATTTGGATCTGTGTCCATCCACTTTATGGAAGATTTTGCGGAAGGGCTCGGAAAATTCAACTCGTGCAAGAATTGAAGCCAAACGATCATCAAGCAAGGTGTAGATTCGTCGAATGGGTCCAAAACGAGATTGCCGTTGCTCCCGATTTTCATAAGTGAATTTTGTTTAGCGATGAAGCGCACTTCTGGTTGAATGGCTACGTCAACAAACAAAACTGCCGCATTTGGAGTGAAGCTAATCCACAAGTGTATGTCGAAGCACCGTTGCATCAAGAAAAACTGACTGTTTGGTGCGCTTTATGGGCTGGTGGAATCATTGGTCCGTACTTCTTCAAAAACGATGAAGGCCACAATGTTACAGTCAATGGTGATCGGTATAGAGCCATGGTTACTAACTTTTTCATTCCTGAATTGAACAATCATGATGTCCAGGAGCTGTGGTTCTAACAAGACGGCGCAACATGTCACACAGCTAGTGCCACAATCGATTTATTGAAAGACACGTTTGCTGACCGCCTAATTTCACGTTTTGAACCTGTGAATTGGCCTCCAAAATCTTGTGATTTAACACCGCTAGACTATTTTCTGTGGGGCTGTGTAAAGTCTTTGGTCTATGCGGATAAGCCACAAACGCTTGACCATCTGGAAGACAACATTCTCCGTGTTATTGCCGATATATGGCCACAAATGTTGGAAAAAGTCATCGAAAATTGGACGTCCAGATTGGACTACATCCGAGCCAGCCGTGGCAGTCATATGCCAGAAATCATATTTAAAATGTATTGCCACAAGATTATCTTTCGAATAAAAAAAATTCATGTCAATCGAATAATACATCGTTGTTTTATTGCAATTTAAAGTTCTATACCTCTAAAAAACACCCTTTATTACTTAAAAGTAATGCTTAAAATAAGTAATACTTAAAAGTAACAAAAACAAAATTAAAAACTTATCTTGTTAATTAATACGGTTTATACATAAAATCGTATTTTAGTTTAGCGTCAAATCGCATTATTATTGTTTCAAGAGGGTGCGATACAAATTATGATTGAAAATTGAGTCACCAACCGTGAAAGTTTGAAATAGTTTTAAACTTACTCTTTGATCGAATTTCAAAAGCACGTAAAAATGCAACCACAGAACATGTTTACATCAATAGATCTGAAATTTAAATGAGCGGTTATACTTTATGTTTGTTACGAAATCCAAAAATTTGACGTAAAATATTTCCAATCAACATGTGATGAGTCAGACATGCATGGTACGTACAAGAAATTCTGGAAATATTACGATTTCCAGAATTTCGTGTATGTACCAGAGAGGTTTTATCATCAAATCGCTCATGAATAAAACAAAAATGTACCCTATGTATACAGATTTGGATCAATTTGGTCAAAGAACAAATTGGAGTTGTTTGAAAGGACAATTACACCAAAACGTCAATGCATAGCTACAATTAATTATTGCTGATACTTTTTTGTAATATGCACTTTTCTTGTAATATATATGGAAGATTTTGTTACTCCAATAACTGAGAGTTAAGTTTCACGACTATTGGTTAAAAGGGACTTACATATAAGCTATCATTTCATAAAAATTACCAGCAACGCCAACGAGTCAAGGTAAAATATTGCATTAGTGTCAAACCAGGAACGATTGAAAGATTGAGGGATGCAATGTTTTGTGTAAGTACAAATCCTGGTTGTGTTTTCGAGCATAGTCTCTGTGTGTGACAGGAGGCATCTGAAAAATAGAGCCAATTTGACCACTATTGCTAAAAGTCATTACGTGCCAACATGCACGATAAAAAGTTACTTTTTTATATGCACCTACGGTGCATTTATGGCACGTGGATACATTAATTAGGTGTTGTAGTCGGATGTACAAATATATATCCAAAAACTACGAAATTGTGTTTTCTAGCATAACACGTGACTACATAGTACATTTATTAGCAGACATTTATTAGAACATTTCGGTGCCTTCAATGGATTTCCATGATTACTGGTCTTACATAGTAAGAGGTTATCTGGAATTTGATTGGTCATCGTTGGGTTACTTTTTCATGGTTCAATCGCATGACAAACTGACGAGCAAGTTTGAGAACATACGAGATTTCCTGTAGCACACACACACACATGACACTATTCGCATGCTAACTGAATCTGGATCTCCTAGATTGCTTGCAGTATCCAGAAAGTTATTCCTACTTTCTACTGATATCATTATATTTTCATTGCTGTGTTAGAGTTATCTTGTAAAGGGAGTGATTTACTTTTATATAAATTATTTATATATGTATCAGTTGTCATCACACTAACAAAAAATGTGTGTGTATACTCAATAAAATTCAGACCACACTCACGAATTTTTCTATTTCTACAATGTAAGAGGAGAAAGGAAAAGAAAATGACTACAATTTCAGAACAAAAAGCTTTATAATAAGAAGATATGGCAAGGGACACACATCAGAAACTAGAAATCGCCAATGGTTTAGTAAGTAAAATGGATCAAAATGTAATAATTGCATTACGACACGGCATGGATTACGTTAGCTCCCAAATGAATTCGCCATAATCTTTGCAACTGATCTAGTAATTACGGGGTAGTCCAGAATACCTGCAGTAGCATTTTAAGCGCATCGCATACGTGTAATATTTGTTGAGAGATAATGGAATTACAACATATCTTCAAAGGCATTGTGTGGAGTGTTCCTTTTTATTTGGATTTGCGTTTTATCTAAAAAATAAAAGACAACTGGGGATTTTATTGCATTTACTGTTCATTGAACGTTAAAATACTGTCAATGGATTTACGAGCTGCCCGAATGCCTTCAAGGAGAAAAAGAAGCTATTGTGCGTCCCAAACAATAGCTCTCGAAAAGATAATTAGATGGCTCGGGTGCCAGCGAAATGAATCGCTTATACCCAGAATCAAGGAAAAAAGGGTGAATGGAAATGCAATATCAGAAAACACTCCCCCCGCAGGGGGGAACAATAGCTCCCAAAACTGTCTTACATTTTGAAAAGGATGTCACACCAGTAAACAGCAAATGTCAAATCAGGCCTATGGCCTGGTGATATCGTCGCATGTGAGTGGTGCTCATCTGCATTCGGAAAGGAACTTGATTCATGGCTGAGGATTAAATGACTCCAATCAGTCGTACTGAAATATGTTTGTTTACTGACAGAGATAACCCTAAAAATGTAATAGACACAGCCACATGACTATCACGGAAAGTTCTTAAGTAATTAGATTTGAAAGAAAACAAGCTTTAAATTTTCGATTCGTTAACAGCCCGTCTAATTCAAAATGTTTTAATGTTTTTGTTTTCTTTTAACTAAATTTGATTAATTCAAATGGTTGCAAAGTATTGGAAGACATCTAAAGAAATTTTAATATTCACTCTTAAAAGAGAAATATTTTGTACCTCTGCAGTAAATTTATAACTTCGTATTATTGCGTATCCTTTTTGACACGGGAAATGGTGTTTCAGTTATTCTATTGACAATAAAAATATAAAGCAAATGATCATATTGCCATTGTCAAACTTCGAAACTTGTAGATAAATTGCGTTAAGCATTTCTGTATTAGTCCATGTATGACACCATTTGGTGCTAAAATAATTCTATTTAATTATTTAACTGTCAGAAAAAGGAAAATTATTTTGATTTAATTTTCCACTCAGAATGCGATTGGATTATTTGTTTTTAATCGGACATTGTTTTCCTTTTCTAAAATTTTTAGAAGCTTAAATTCCGTACTGTTTACAGTGGGTACACAAAAAAATAGAAAAATCAGTTTACTGTATCGGAAACTCAAGTCCACACATAAATAATAATTTTATTTTTTTTTTTTACATCCTTTTCCCCTATATATGATATTGCATTTTTCCTACTCTAAAACCAGGCGTATAACGCTCACCTCTACTTTAAAACTGCATTTCTTAATTCTTAGGTATATTCGCCGTACAACATATATTCCCTTTAAAAAACAGATTTGAAATATTCCTATACAATGCTGTTATGTGTTGAAATAATTTATTCGATGTTTTATACAAAACTTCTACAGCACATCTTTTAAAAGAACATTATTTCAAATTTGTAGAGGCCTAATTTTTTTAAAGCTCTCTCTCATCTCTTTTTTTTTTCCTTCTTTTTTAAGTCTCTCATTTTTATACTCGGCGTATAACGCGCACCCGTAAATTTCTATTTTATTTTTTGTATTAAAAGTAAGCAGTATACGCCAGATTTTAAGGTAATTATGTTTTATATTTTAAATTTTACGACAAGAAGTTCTTAGAGATTTTCTAAAATTTATATCTGAAAATTTATTGTAACAAAAATTTCACCTCTAAGAGTTGAAATAAATGTTTTAACCTTTTCACGACGATGTACTGATCAAACTGAAAATATTTTAGAGACAAGTGTGTGTATAATATTCATCCGCCCCGCTTGTCATTGGCACCTAGGTGTACGATTGACTGGTGTACCACGATTTACGGGTACACCAGTAAATCGAGGTTAACACTGATCTACAAAGGCGTCAGCGTCATGTATGCATTGTCGAAAGGTTTGAAGAAAATTATTCAGATAACTTTATGTTATATAATAATGCAAGAAAAGTGAGTTATCAGCAATACTGTCGGGATATCCCTTAAAAAATTATTTTAAAAGGCGTTGGTGTGTTGTTTGAGTAGTGGTTAATTGAAATACAGAGTGTCCGGGCTAAAAGTATGCAAAAGTAATGGCTTATTATCACAAAACTACTCATCAGAACGTAATAAACTGTTCATCAGTGGATTTTAAAACTCTCCGAGATATTTTGGATCTAGTCCAATAGGCCGCACGTGCACGCATTATTCGGCAATCGCAGACAACGTTTTTACATAACATTTATTAGTAAAAATGTGTATGCGACAGTAAAATGTACAATGCGTACTTTGGGTAACGGAATTTAAATGTACACGGGTACAGCAACGTGTTCGACGGAATGGAATGAATGCCGTGTCTGGCTTGCTTAATTCCATGCCTAACATTCCATTCTGTTCGAACGCGTCGCTGTACACGCGTGATTGATTCAGCTAACCTAAGTACGCACTGCATCTTTTACTTTCGCGTCTACATTCTTACTAATGAAGTCAGTGTAAAAATTTATCGTCTCTGATTGTCGAATAATGTGCGCACGTGCGGCTGATTAGACTAGACCCAAAAATCTCGGAAAATTTTACAATCAACGGATTAATATTTTATTACACTCTGATGGATAGTTCCGTAATAATAAGCCATAACTTTTGGATACTTTAAGCACGGACACCCTGTTTGAGAAAAAAAATCAAAATACTAAAGAAACAATAATCAATCACGGCTTATATCTGAGTTTAATTCAAAACAATCAAACTGTTCCAAAAATGTATTTGTATTTATATAAATGTATAAAATTCCTGAAATAAGTAGCACAGTTACTTCTTTCAGCTGATTTAAGAAACTGTAAAATAATAATAATAATAATAATAATAATAATAATAATAATAAAATATTACATATTACTGTCGTATTTGAAGTACTTCTCCATTCATAATGATTCTTCGTGAAAACTAAGAGCATATTTTGTAAAACACACATATCAACACTAATGCACTGTGTTATCTAAATAACCCGTTTTGGATATAGATACAGTTTGTATCATCTTCAACACCTGTTTCATGAAGAAGTAAATCGCCCAGTTTAGTAACAGCTGCTTCACGAATGATACTTTGGAAGAACGTGTGAATCTATTTTTTCTTCCTTTTTTGTATTTTTAAGGCTTTCTATTTTTACTTATTATATTTTCCCTTTTTCATCAAACGAATACACACTTCGAAACTTCTAGTGTATTTTATTTTCTTATCTTATACATATTTTTTCTAGAATTTTACGTTTAAAATTAAACTTATAAATGAACCCCAATAAAAATAAGTTTATTTTAAAGATATTTTACTTATATAAAAGAAAGAGAGTTTATATGCAAGGATTTTATATATAATATATTTTTAAAATCTTTGTACGTCTATAAATATTTGTTACAAATACGCTTAATTTGTACTAAAAGTTGTATTAAATCAATAAAGGTCAGACTTATTCTTTAACCAATTAATTTTATAGAATAATTAGCGTAAAAATAAATTAAATCCATACAGTGACTTAGTTTAATCCTACTTTAATGATTAAGGTTATAATTATAGTAACTAATTATATTATGCTTAGTATATGGTAGACTTCTAAAAATGGTATCCATTTCAGGTAACCATGCTTGGAATCCCTTAGGTTCAATTGTCGTTACTTCTTTAAAACTCCTTTAAGATCATCCACATTCCATCATTCTTTCTCTCTTTCAAACACCACACTTCCCTGAAAACATTAATACATAATTGGAAATATCGTGTCTCTTTCAGTACGCTAAGATATCATATCATCCATTGTAAAAAACTGCTTTGAAGGTTAAGACAAGAATATCTTACGTATTTACTTAATAATAAACAAAGCATCAGTCTTAGAGATACGGACGAGATATGTTTTCCAGGTACCTTTACATTTCTCCAGCGCAATTTATTTGAAGCAGGCTTTATTGGTGACAATATGCCCTATGCACATAAAAATATTAATAAATGTTATTTCTAAGAATTTTATACTTTGGAGGCATTAAAATTTCGTTTCAAAATTTTTTTCAAATGGGTCGTTCGTTTACCCTCTCCACACAAATTCTGCGAGATAGCATTCCAGGTAATATCGTACCGTTTCTCTGTTTCTTATTTTGAGATGTGCTATTACCCCTTATTCTTTCTTCGTTGTGCGTGTGCGTTAGTTTCCGAATTGACAAAATTGTATTTCTGTCTCAAATTAAAGTGTTCGAAACTTGCCTCTCTCTCCTCTCTCTCTCTCTCCCATTATTTCAATGCAGCATGACTACGAAGAATCTTCCTTTCCTTCTATACTTCCTTTTTCGATGTTTTCCAATGCTCATGAATTGGTCGGGCAATTTCACAAGAAACATTCATTTGTTTCACGCAAACTCAATCAAAGATCAACTGTGGTAGTAGAATATATCCAGCATTGATTCTGAGCTTAGTAAACATGCTTCTGTTCATTTCGACAATCACGTCAAGTCATCGAATTTTCCGTTGTTGACGTTTAAGCAAAAAACTTCTAAAGTTATTGAGAAATAAGTTGTGAAACTTAAGCGAAAACCCTATCTCTTTCTTATCTTTAACTTCATTTTTCGCAACAAAAAAAAATTAGCTTCCACGCAGGGTTTCTTAGAAACTATTTATCATATTGATTTGAAATTTTATACTCGTGTTCGAAATAAGGCTCTTCATAATGCATTTTAATTTATTATTTTCTTAAAATTTTAAAATGTTCGTTATAATTGTATTATTTTTTTTTCTCTAAATTTCTACAAAGTTAATATAAATTCAAAAGTGAGCATTTCTATACCTATTAAAATTAATTTTGTAAATTTTGACCAATTTTGTACTTTAGAATCCTGCGTGGTGTAAGGTACTGATTTTCATATTTTTCAAAAAGTGCCCAATTTTTATTTCTTTGTAACTTTTTAAAAATGTCCTCAAATTTTCTGAAACTTTGAAAAATAATGTAAATATATATGGTTATCATGAGGTAAAAATTTCAAATAATTTTTTTGTTTTATTGCTAAGTTGCATTGGTTTGAAAAAGGATGTTTTTTCGAATGCACCGATATCTCTGTTTAGGATCCTGAGAGCTCTTAAAGGTTGTACAGCTATTAAATTTTCTTACTGAAATGCTCTTTCATTTTATAATTATTATCACAAGCAGCGATTTCAGACAAAACGCGTTTTGCTTGAAAACAGATCTGTCAGATACATTCTCTGTTTAGGGCAAATCTCAAATTTGCATTTGATTTTCGCCCATTTTTGCCGTATTTGGAAAAAGACGTTAATGCTATAAGAAAAAGCTACGATTTGTTTGAAAATGAGGCGGTAAAGGGTTGCGTTCGGGAATGCTCCGCTTATTATTTTTGGTACCTTTATCACCTGGACTGAAGAAAGGGTAACGAACAAGATTCCATTTGAAATTGCAACATCATTAACAAAAGCATATTAAATGGTTGGCAAAGGAAAACAACATAAACAATAATAAAATTTGTGTATTTATCTGATCGCATGATACAAGAAGTAGTCCCACATCATATATACTTTTAGCTATAAATTGTGGCTTCAAAAAATTAATGGGCGTACTATATATCTGGGAAACGTCAATTAACTGAATACTAGTACTGATCGAATGTGGAACGAGACCATATCTGCTGGAGCTGCTCACTCGTCTCTTGTGCTGAATATAATTTGTTGCGAGATAGATGAAAGGGTAATTATAAAATACGACTGAGAAGCTGCATCGATTAATAGAAAATCCCTCTGAACGCTTATTCACCGAATTGTTTACTTGTAACCATTTACCACGGCAAGTGACGTTCAACGTCACCCAGTATCATCAGAGACTGTCGGCAAAGAACAAAATCATTTCCACCAGATTGCATGATATAATGTTGTATACACGACTAACAACTAGCCACTGGAGTTTTTTTTTAAAAGTAGCATACAGAAGCATGTTTAGTGTCGACATTATCGTCACTATGTCAACGCATAGTCTTACATATGTTTATAAAGGAATAATGTTTTTATGGGCAATATCACTTCCCTGTCACACAGGTTTCAGGGTTTGGGATGGCATGATGTTTGGACAGCCGTTATTTTTTATTTATGTACAGTGTTCGGACAGCCGTTATTTATAGTTTGTGTTCAGAGTTCAGACAGCCGTTATTTACTCTGTGTGTACAGTACCTGTAGTCAAACATCAAACCAGTATAATACACAATATGTTTTGCATGTTGTTCGGTAGTTTGAACACACTTACTGCACTTTATACCATCCGGACAATACCTTTCCATATATCATTCGATGAATTTTCAATACCTTAAATGAAATTGACATTCTTCTGTGGTCGGCAGTTTCACTCTTTAATCAAATATGCCTGGAACCTATCGGAGAATATAGTAAACTCGTACTGTAGAGAAAATGAGATCTACAGTGAACTCATTTCGGAAAGGAACATCGCAGGATATCATTAATGACCCCATTGGAGGTATGCCTCAAAGCTTAGAGCCCTATATTACTGTTCTTGGGCTGTCATTTTAAATACTGAATAAACAGTTCGCTATTGCATAAACAATATGCTTGCTTCTATCACTTATATATAAAAGTTTCCTCTACTGCTCGTATTATTTTCACATGGTTATTCTCATGAAGATGGTGTTGCAATTGAACGAGTTAGATTTGTCTAAACAGTAAAAACTTAAATATTAAATTGTGTGCTTGATAAAATTTAAATAATTTTTAAAGTTTAGTAGAGAAAATATGCAACGAGCATATATAGATAGAAAGATAGATAGATAGATAGAGAGATAGATAAATAGATAAAGAGAGAGAGACACACACATACAGACAGACGGACATAGATAGATAGATAGATAGATAGATAGATAGATAGATAGATTACAAAACATATTTATTTAAAAAGTAAACATGTAGAAATTCATCATGTGCTATTAATTACAATGTATATATAAATATACTCCTAATGAACTAATATCATTCATTTACAGTTTAAAAATGTTAGTTGTCGATTGATGAAATTAAAACCAACTGAAAAAAAATTAATTGCTTTGATGAAAAGATCAGAAATTCTTCAGCATCTCTATTTTGTTTGTGTGTAATATGATTCATATATATATATATATATATATATATATATATATATATATATTCGTAATATTTATCAAGAGTAAAAAACTGATAAAAATTGCGAAAATTAAAATAAGTTTATAAATTAGTTAAGGATTTCAAGGGGGAGGTAAACATGGTTTCACAAAAGAAAATAACAAATTAAAAAAATAATTTTACTAATTGAAATCTAGTACAATTTATCATATAAATAAAATATTTGTATAATGGAAAAGATTTTTACAATTTCAAACTAATTGATATATGAGTACAAGAAGAATAAAATCATTCATATGAGTAACGCCTTTCTTTTTTCAAGACGCTATTTTAAATTACAATTTTATTGTTATGATAATCATTTATTTCTCGTGATTTAAAATTTTTCTTTCAATAATTAATGAAACATATTTGGAAATTCTTTCTTTATATTTGCATTACACAAACATATATTATTAAAACAGAAAATTGAAAGCATGTTTTAAATTCTAGAGAGCTTTTTCAGAGGATAATTTAATTTTTGACTTGTATACACACATGATGGTATATAATATAATCATTTTCTGATTATTAGTATAATTACATTTTATACAAAATACAATTTATTAGTTGTATATGAGATACAGATCTTCAGAATTTCAAGCATGCTAATGATTATTTAGTTATTTTAGAAGAAACATAAATATGACGGTCTTACTTGAAATTTAATTTTAGATGTACGTTGAAGAACTTTATTTTATTTATTATTTCGGAAATATGCAGATGAATTAATAAAATCCTTCCGAAAGTAAGTCAATAATTCATGAGTAATATTTATTGCCTTTATTGACTGTTAGTAGAAATGAATAACTTTAATAAAAGAGAGAGAGAGAGACAAAAAATAGCCCAATATTATAAAACTAAATTGTTTCATTTCAATCTTCCATTTTTATCATTTCTCAATATAGAGTATGGTATAGAGTAAAAAGGTAAAAAAATACACATACGACTGATACAAAGTCGTTTTAAAAATTTACAAAAAAAATACCTGCATTAAAAGAAGTAACTTAACCTAATTTTACATATGACCACTGTGCAAGACCCTAGAATGAATGATGAAAATTAACTTCATTATTTCTTTAATACAAAAAAAGACAGAACTTTTTTGAAACCATGGAATTAATTAAATGAAAACAAATCAAATTTTAAGAAAAAAAACTGATGCACACTCTTTTTTTGTCTTAAAAAAAACAGTGAATATACCTTGAGATCGGTATGGAACGTTAAAAAGTAAGGGAGTAGCTTTATGAATATACTACTGCTTTTAAATAAATGGAATTTAAAGAACAGTAAACAGCTTAAAAGTAATTTAAAAAGAACTGGACAATTACCAAAAATGTAATTTGATATTGATAGCATATAAACACCTGATATTTAGGGGACATGACCACCTTTAAATTAGCCTTATTATTCATGTAAAAAAATTTATTCCCTTCATTTAATTTTATTACTAATATTAACAAGCAACACTTTTTTTTCGCATGATTCTTTTGCTTACAGGAAAGCTAAAATTATTTTTTAAATATTTTTTCTGCGTCTTAAAAAATTCAAACTCCTAATTTTCTTGTTCATGACATTAAGTTACCCAACTACCATGTTATTTTATCTGCCCGAATTATTTTTTAAAACATTTCATTTCTTCAACACAATGATTTCAATTTGATGAAAAATATCTTTAAAACAAGTAAACAAAATACAATCTAAGAACGAGTTTTTATAATCCATTTTTTACGCATGGAATAGAAGTTATATTTTTTATTCTCCAATTCTCTCTTGCAGCTGATTTCATCATTTGTTTAATTACAGTTCAGTTTAATTTATTTCACTTTTTAATTTAATACGCTCAGAAAAAATAAAACTAATAAAAAAAAATTGAGAAAATAAAAGCATTTATTTGGCTGAAAAAGTTCATATTCAATTTGGAAATAAGAGAACAAAAGTAGTTTTTATAATTTTTAACTGTACATTTTCTGTAAAAATATTTTTAAAAAAATAAATAAATTTCCTCAAAAATTCTTTTTTTATAAAAAAATTAATAATTTAATTTTGCAAGACATAGTGTAAAAATCGAAGAAATGTTAATGTATTAAGCATGTGTTTTTTTACTAATTTCTATTTGAAAAAACTCATTATTTCTTTCCCAAACAATTTTTTAATTAACCAAACAAACATTTTAAAAATTTCTTCAAGAATTAATTCATCATAAGTTTCAAAAATTTTTAGAAGTTAGAATTAATAAGAAAAAATAAATATTTTTTCATCTTTTTTTCTCTTAAATTAATTAATATATCATTAACGTTAATCTTTTTTATCTAATAATTATGCTCCACAAAGAATCATAGCAATTATCATTCAATTAGTTTCATATATATAGTTCTTATTAGCATCTCAGTTTTGATTCTCATAAAATAGGGCTGTTAGTTTTGTTAAAAGATTTATAAATCGAACTACTGCTTTGTTTAGTGAAAAGGTATCCAGCAGAACAAGTGAAATTATGTTTTCTTTTTTGCACTCACATCATCTGGAAATAAAAAAAAACAACTAAGAATGCTGAAAAATGGCAGTAACAAAAAGTAACCATAATCAGAAGATAACATAAACATTTGAGCTGGAAAAGCCTCATTAAAAACTTTTCAATCTCAAAATATTTTAATTGATGTTAGCTGAGTTTTAGAAGGAACAATATTCTATATACCGAAGGATATCATATATTTTTTTACAAAAAATGCTTTAGTTGATAAAGCAGTAAAAAGAAATTATTCTTTGGTACATTATAATTTTAGAATTATCATTTTTATTGATGAAATCAGGAGTGAATTGTAAGAAAAGCAAAATTGAACTTTTTTTTATCTAACGAATTTATATGACACAAAGGTAACAGCCCCCTTGGTGAATAAGAAAAATAAAAATAGTAAATCAAGCATTCATAAATATTTCACTGTTCACTTACGGTTGATATGTAACAAGTGTTACACAGTGTACTTGAACTTTTTTGTGGACGGGAGTGTTTGGAAACAGGTTTATGTTCACAAGATTGCAAATTCTACAAAATAAGCTATTAAAATTAAATTTAGTTATTTAATACTTCCATTATGTAAAGGATTTTTCTTTAAAAAAACTAGTAGTTCATAGATTATCTGAGAATATTTTTCAATACAATCCATTACTTTAAGGGAATGTTCTGAAGAAAAACGAATTGCTTCTTTGCAGTTTTTTATTAGTAAAATGAATCAAAGACTATATCTCTTGTATATGTGCTTGTAGAATCTAAAGCATTCATTTTGAACATTTTTTGTGTCATTAAGAATAGAATAAGAATCTGGAAGGTATTATCTCAACAATCGTCAACTCTTTTAATAATTCGCCAAGTTGGTAAACCCGATTTCATATGTGTCATACACTCTTAATTGGCGTTGTGCTTCGTTTCATATAATACCGCCAATAGGTTCCGATAATACGCAAGTACCATCTTGGCTTTGAATGGAGGTACTTGAGTATTACACATAATATCCACACAGAAGAAAACACAGATGTCTCCAATTTAAAAAAAAAATATCGTCAAATACTGTCATCTTTACTGATGCTTTCAAGCAAGCGTGAGAACGATTTCACCACATTTTGGCAACACCTTTTAATTTTAAGAAACTGGTTGCAGGTATAGCAGTGCTTCTCAAACTTTCAATATTTGCGGTTGAATATTCAGTCATAAATTTCATTGCCCCCCTCCATATTTTAACCTCTTAAGCAACACCAGCGCATGTATACGTCTCACCGAAACAGTACGTTAAATGTCCCGAACGTATATATACGTCTTTCGGAAGTACGGTGGGGTTTTTTGTGCACTGCTATTCATAAAATTATTCTGAAGAATTTGGAATGTAATAAAAGGACCTAAACAGTGTTTACGAAGGATTTATTTCTCCTTTTCTTACTTATATCCTTAATCCTTTTCTCTACCCCTCCGAATAGATCACATACGCGTGCCTATGTTGAAAAAGGAGGGATAGGGGTGCGAATCACGCAACTTTTAATCTGCAGTTAAGGAATTATTTATAAACCGTACAAATTATCATTATAAGTGTTAATTTGTGTATATAATTTTATATATGACAAGCCCATGGGGTCACAGGTAATTGTTAAATCACTTTACTTAGTTCTAAACTTAGTATCACTAAATTGCTTATAAAATATCTTAAGCAGTACTGATATATTTACAAGTGTATTATATCAATGTAAATATTAATTTTGCTTTTTATTATGTCAAAATGTTTTTTGTTAGTTTACTTTCAGTAAATTAATATTTTTTTAATAATCTTTGATTTTAGACTTTTCAAAATGTTCCCGCACCCCTTGTAGAACTATTGCGCATTCCTAGGGGGCACCCCGCAGTTTGAGAAACACTGAGGTATAGTAAGTACCTAAATCCGTGCTTCTCAAACTTTCAATACTGGCGACACACTTTTCAATCATAATTTTTATCGTGCCCCCCTTATACAATAATAATATATTGAATGCACTAATAATGCACTTTGACGCTAAAGCTATAAAGCGATCTTAATTATAAACCGTATAAATTAATAACATAAGTATATTAAATTTTATATATGTAACTTTTAAGTAGTACACATTTTAATTTTCTTTCTCGAATTTTTAAATTGGAACAGATTGCAAAATGCGGTAGCTGCTTTCAAGATAAAATATATTTCTCTGCCAAATATAGAAAATGTACTCAGAGTTCCAATTTCTAATCGTAAACCTTCCTTTGAAAAACTTTCCTCTGCAAGACAAGCCCATGGAAGTCGCTGATAATTAGTAAACTTGCTCTTAATTTTAGTATTAATAAATTAGTTATAAAATATCTTGTGCAGCACTGATACATTAAAACTATACTGTCTGAAGTGCCCGCTCTTCGAAAGAGTTCAATTTTTAACAAAAACTAAAACATTCTTGATAAATAGCTGAATTGTCAGGAGAGTAAACCCAAATGCGCGACAATGTGTACGAAAATGATATTTTAAAATGAATGCTTATATTTTAATTAGTTTTAAGCGAACTATGATTTTAAGCCTTACAGAACTAGCATTAAGAATTAATGTTAAGTAATGAAAAAATAATATAAAATTCCAATGAAGAATAATAGTGTTATATTTTTAATATTTAAAGCGAGAAGACTTCAAAATGTTTTATCCCGGGGGCAGACACACACTCGATACTAGCGTTAGTGTTCACGCGGTGTGACTGATTCACCGTAATCGTTTTTATAATTATTTTATTGTACACGATACAAATCTTGATTCCAGTAAATAATTTAATTAAGAGAAAGTAAACTTACCTACTTACAAGAACTTTTCAATTTTTCTTTGGTAACAAATAAACAGTTTTGTCAGAATTAACGATTTCGTGATCTGTGGGTCCCACACGACCACTTCCAGGTTAAAAATAAACTATTATGATAATATGCATGTCACTGCTAAAAAAATTGTGCAAAACGTTTTTCATTATGCTTTATATGTTTGAGAGTACTCATAAAAATAAGTCTTGCCCAAGTAATCCTTCAAATGGCTCTCCGTGGTTTTCCAAATATAAAACTCGTTTGCATGGAAAAAAGCACAACAGAGAAATACATTACTTACAACTTCCTTTAATGAGAAACAGGCACATAAGAGGGGGGTCATAACTAACTGTACTAATAACTTAGAAGTTCAAATTACAGATATAATGTGCAGTATTTCAAAAATAATCACAGTGATGAATTTCTTATGTTCCTAAATTTTTTCGATTCTGGGTCTGGGATTTATTTTTTTCCTCTCAAAGAGTAGTATTTTTGGTTTAAAAAGAAAGCGTAATAAAAATCTCTCATCATGGGATTACAGCAAATCAAATAAAATTTTTTTTATTTGGCTATAGGATCAAAGATAACTAATTAGGTATTGAAGAAATTTTTATTTTTGAGGACTTATATCGTGCCTATAAATTATATCAAAGTAAAAGTGCATTTTTTATTATGTCTCAAAGTATTTTGTTTTAATTCCTTCCAGTAAATTAATTATTTTTTAAATCTTTTATTTTTGATATTCTCGCGCCCCCCAGAGGGGCACGAGCATATCGAAGGGGCATACCAGTGGGGCGCGCCCCACAGTTTGAGAAACACCGACTTAAATGGAAATCACAAAATATGTAGTTAGGGTGCTGGAATTAGAGATTTTAAGAAAATATATCCCCCTGTCGTATATATATTATTCATTCCGAAAAAAAAAGTTCCTGTTATTAGATTTTTCTTATATTTTCTGAGATTCGTTCATTGTACTTAGACATATTCCAAATTCCATAACAGTTTCTATTTTGTCGGTGAAGTTTTTGAGTGTAGTTAATCGAGGAAAAAATGTAATTATCTGCGCAACATTTTAAAAGCAGGGGTACGTATTAAATGCTATAATGAATACGAGTAGCATAGCATTCTTTCGGGTAAGAAGATGTTAAAGTATATCGCCTGCCTCTTCAAACCTAAGTAATATTCAAGTCATTAGAAGCATATTTTCTTATACATGCAGTACAAAAATTGATTTATTTAACACAATAGAGGTCATTTGGGAGAGTGCAAGCCATTTTTCTGGAGTAACAATGGTTGCAGACGATTAGGAAAAGAACTGCAGCAATACTATGGATTTAATTGTTAAAAAGAGCTAAAAAAAGGTGAATATGGACAATGAGCAATTCTTTTGGCGCATACAAAGACATTATTTAACAAACGAACATATTAACGACCATAGGGGAACAACTTATCTTCTAATGTGAATAAAAAGGTCTATAGAAAATATGAAATTGTATTACCTGAATTGGAATAAGAAAAACATGGGAATATTTTTAAGAAACTATTCTTAGTTCAGGGAATTTATTCAATTAGACAGTTTCTTTGGTTAATCTCAAAATAACAGATGGGATATGTTAAGATTTTTATGTTTATTTCTCATGATTAAGGCTTGCTTATATTGTGTTACATTCATTACTGTAATTAATCATTTCTATGGATATTTTTATACATTGAAAAGCGAATTGGAAGCAAAAGGAATTAGATAATGAACTATAGTTGGATATTGATTGCTTTAATACGTAGAATTATTTCACAAATTTTGTTTGTTGTTAAAGATATTTTTCTGAAATTAAGAACAGAGGGAAAAAGAAATATATGGTATATTAAATAAATTAGAACAATTAGGCTATTAATTAATATATATTTCATAGTTAAGCATACATTCTATACATTCTCCTCTTCTTGCTTTAATAGCCACGAAGTAGTATTTTGTAAAAAATATACACACTTATATCCTGTTAAGTTAATTGCAGTCGTTTTAAGTAATTTTTTACGTAATTGTAAGAGTGATTCATTAAAGCTTTCCTTTCCTTATTTAAAGAATAAGCGGGCAGAATTGGATTGCTCCAAATCAACAAGAAAGCGGATTTTGATTTTCTGAAATAATAAAAGTAAGATGAATTTCAAATTAAAAATTAATAGGAACTCGAAAAAAAATGAGATGAATGCAAATTATACCCTCCAAAACACTCTTAAGGTGTATTTTTGTCCTTGTCACTCCCGATTTCTATTTAATCAATGAGATTTGAAAGAAAGTGGTTCAAAATATTATGATGCAGCAGCAGCATAAGCTGGTTCATGACTGTTCTAAATTTTTTCAGGTTATAGCTTTTTCGGGAAACTTGCTTGCGTTGAAGAATGAAAACTGTGGACAAAAAAAAAATCCAGATCCCTTGTTTGTGTTGAAGTATGAAAACCTTCCTGATATTTAAAGTCTTAAAATCGCACTTACAACCTTTCAAATGAATTATATTACATATTAATAATTTATTTACTTCTATTAGATGAAATAAATTTTATGTTATATATATATTGGTATATAGCGTGTACTTTAACCACAAAAAATAAAATCGAAATTTACCGGTGCCTGCTTTACGGTGGATATAAAAATGATTGGTTAAAAAAGTATAGATATATGTGTGATCCCATTAGAAATGTAGATATCTACATATGAAGTAGGATTCAAAAGTTCCCGGACTGAGTATATAACTTAAAAAAATATTACCAATTAAATTGTAGAAGCACATCCTTCTTCGAAATAAGACCCTTGAGCAACAACACACTTTTGCGTTAGCTTGTAAAGGTCATCGAAATTTTTCTGAAATCCATTTTTAGCTATGTCCTTTAATTCAGCCTGCGATGCACTTTTAACATGATCTGCACAAAAATCGATGACCAGCATATATCTGTAGAAGAATCGATGCTAAAATTTATGACCCTGCAAGCGACGTTCCAGTTCAGGAAAAAGGCTGAATTCACAGGAGGCGAAATCAGGAGGAAAGGGAAGATGTAGTAAAACAATTATTTTCGTTTTCACAAGAAATTCAGTGACGAGGAGTGATCAATGTGTAAGAGTATTGACATGTAAAAACACCCGTGAATTCTAAGCCTGCAATATTGGTATTTTTCGGACGACTCACGCAGACGAAACAGTTGGCATACATAAAGTTCTTTATTCACATTGCATCCTTAAGGGATAAATTTCGGATGCAATACAATACGCTGGATATCGTCTGAACATCTCTGGCATAACATTCCCTTTAAAAAGATCTTTTGGCGGAATTTCTGATTGCGTGGTGATTGCGGTGATTTCCAAATTCCTGGTGCTCTTTTTGATTTCTGGTAGCATAAAAACGCCATTTCTCGTCTCCAGTAGCAATTGCCAAGTAGGGAAGGATATTTGCCAATAGCAGAGATTAAGCCTACCTGTAATCCCATTCGAATTGCGTTTTGGTCTTCGTTAAGCATGCAGGGAACGATATGTTGATGCACCCTATTCATGTTAAGATTCTTAGTCAGTATCCTTTGACATGTGGTCTCTGATATCCCAACTGATTCTGCTATTTGCACTGGTTTTGAAGCGTGTGCTTACCCATCACCGTAAAAACGTTTTCAGTGGTGCGGAAAGTCTACGGACGTCCAGAGTCTTCGTCGTATTTGACACCTTCCCTACCTTTTCTGAAGCGTCAATGCCACTCAAAAGCTTACGTTTGTGATAATGTATCACTGTCGTACACATGCTTTAACATTTCATAAGTGTCCGAGCACTCTTTCCCAAATGAACTCAAAAATTGTTGATTCTCTGCTCTACAAATGCAATATTTTTCAATCTCTGGTTTCTAAATGAATCCACATACAGAATATGATGCCATGGTGAATCACCGACCGTATGATTTAGGAGAAAGCCCTTTTAGTAAAGGGGAAGAATGCAGTAACACAGAAATGTTACCATGATTGCTGTACTGCACAAATTTCCTCCGTATAGGCTCAGCTGGGGGACTTTTGAATCTAACTTTGTATATGTAGGTACTGTTTACTTAAAGAAAATTGTATACCTTACGCTCTTTCATTATTGGATAAACTGAAAAGTTCGTATATATTATACCTTTAGCCACATCATCTCAAATTCTATTTTTTCTTCTCGGAATCATTGTAACTTTGATATTAAGGAATACTATTAGCTATACTTGCTATACTTATTAAAGGAATATTATCAGCAGATTTTTCTTATTACGAGGATGAGTTGGAAAATAAGTTTCCCTGTCGACTCGTTGTTCGAGTTGTGTATCGAAGTCATAAAATAGAATGAGACTTTAAAGATAAAAGAAATAACTTTATTTTTCCACATAAGTACCAGGTACAATGAGATATTTGACATACTGCTTGACAAGCTTCAAAACGGCTTTAAGAAAAACTCAGGCTTTGCATATGGAAGAAGCGTTTGCTTTTGCGTACATTATTTGGAGATTGGAACCATCAATTCTACGCGGTACTGTGACATCCTGTGAAAATTAAAAGAGGCGATTCGAAAAAGAGGCATGGGCTTCTCAAATCTGCCATTCTGTTGTTGGATGACAATGCGAGACCACTGGCGACGGCAATACAAAACCATATTGCAACTCTTGGTTTGTAGCGCCTTCACCATCCATCATGCAGTTCTGATCTTGCACCAGGGACTTTCATCTGTTTCCAGTTTTAAAGAAGCCTAAAAGCGCTTGGGAAACAATGCTAAAGTCAAACAAGCAGATAAACACTTCTTCCTTTCGCAAAACCCTCAATTTTCCTGAAGCGCTTTCCGAAGCTTATCAAGCTGTATGACAAATATCTCAATGTACTTCGTAATTATATGTAAATATAAAGTTATTTCTTATGTTTAATGTCACATTCCATTTTTTAACGTTCATACATAACTCTGACAACAGTCGACAGGGGAAACTTATTTTCCGACTCCCTTGTACTTTACGATAAATGTGATAATGTATGTATGTCTATCAGTGAATTATATGATAAAATAGTGTGATACTTGTCCATTAGCATGAATTTCCAGTAAATAGATATTAACGTTTTGAGTTTCATTGCTTACGGGAATGAGTCATTTTTACATAAGAGTAGTAAATAAGAGAGAGAAAAAAAAAGGAATTTGGAAAATAAACTTAAACCTTTAATTGAGTTTAGAATAATCATCCATGTTAAGGTATCCGACTACTTGCGACATCCTTTTTTTAAAGAAAAATGGAGATATGGAGATTTTTTTTTGTGGTCTTTAAATTTATTTAATGAATTTTAAGAAAAAAAAAACTAAAATTATAAGAAGAGAAATATAAATTATTTCTAATTAAATGGTCAAAATTGAAAACAATTACATATACTTCTGTACAAATAGTAAATGAATGAAATCTCAATTAATCAATTTTTATGTATTACTTTGTTAAGATAGTTAAATGCTCGATAATTTAAGAATTAACTTATCTTGTTTTTAAAACTTAAGCAGAGACTCCTAGTATAATAAAAATCATTAACTTCATTATTTGTAGTTGTAGGTATTATTAGAGCACAACTGTATAGTGCGCTTTGAAAGCGCGGAAATGTAAGAGATTGTTTACACCCTTTCTCAAGAGTGAGAGACTGGGAACGAAAGCATACGGCTTGTTGCCAGTTTTACATATCACTGAGTATTTTAATTAACGTAAAGTTTACAATAAATCCCTGTATACAGGGTGTTCCCGATTGCCATGTACAAATTTGAAGGGTGGTGGATTCATAGAAAGCATGGAAATCACATCAGAAATCACATCAGCATCACATCAGAAAGCATGGGTGGACATGTAACCCTAACAACATAAAGTGACTCAAAAAGACAGTGACGCCACAATACAGAATGTAATGTTAAAAGCATAGTTACAAAAACAAAAAATAAATTAAAAGTATGATACTAAAGCATCACAAGAGGTGTTTGAAATTGCTGCCATTGGCATGTATGCACAAACGGCATCAAAACTGCATGGGTTAGTGGACAAGTTTCAAAATACCGGGCGTTTCACGAATTGTAGCAGTAGCGATGGATATTCGTGCGACCAGGTCCATTACAGAATTGACTGGCGTGTTGTATGTCGTGGCACTAAAAGATCGATGTTCCGACAGTGTTCTGATGCACTCCAGCGAACGTTTGATGATTCAGTTGCCGTCTCATTGATATATTTCTCTATGCAATAGAACAGCAAAACGTCCCTTTCTGTTGGCTAGTCGTAGATGAAGTGGATATTCTCCAACTCAGCGTTCGCATAAAGATTCATGTCCGTAGCACGCAACCCATGTCTGCAATCGGAAAACCACTTGTGCCGACTTTTCGAGCGTCACCCATACTCTTTCCGCCCATACTTTCCTGTGTAATTATCGCAACCTACGATGTTCTCCAGCTCCCAACCAATTTTGTACAAGGCTTTCGGAGATACCCCGTATATTCGTAGACAAGTTGTGGAAGAGAGTTATTTGAGTAGTGACTGAATTATCCCATCCTTTACCGAATTAAACATAAACGTGATATCCCTTCGTATGAGTACCAAGAGGGAGTGTGAGGTTACAACGCTATTTTCTGGTGTTTGCTGTCATGGCAACTACTTCTATTGTAAGACCAGCTGTCAGTCTCAAACCCTCAAGCACGACACCCTTGGGGTTTAACTGACCAGCTTTGGTTCAATAGTTATAACAATTTTCAAAAAAAAAATTATAAATAATGTTTAAGCTCTCAATATGAGATATTTTTATATCAACACATACACGCATTTGGGATTTGTCCCCATATTTTCAAATGAATATCCTTTACTTCTTAGAAACCTGCCCTAATCAGGAAATTTGAGTTAAAAAGACAATATTTTGAATGTATTTTTTTATTTATTATTATCTGTGTCCTACCACGCGTAGCTGCGTGTCAGTCTCTTTAAAGGGAAATAATGAAAGAGCTTGTCCATCCAGCCAATTGTGATTCTTATATCGGGTATAATATTTCTCATGTATAGTCTGGTTTCATTACAGAGATAGAGGTATGATAACTCAAAGTTGATTTGAGTCCTAAAACGTTTAGAAATATTGGATGATTTCAAAGCATTTAAAGATTCAATCAAATAATCAAGTGCATTACAAATCATAAAAATATATAAAAATAATCATAAACAAAAAATAAATTAGAGGAAAATCATAAAACTGTATAAGAAATAATCACATAAAAAAGGTCAGAAATTATCATAAACCTAAATAACGTCATACCTCAAAAATATATAAGAAATAATCATAAACAAACATTAAGTAAATGAAAGTTAGAAAATAAATAAGAAATAATCATAAACAAACATTAAGTAAATGAAAGTTAGAAAAATAAATAAGAAATAATCATAATAATAAATTGAATACAAAAAACATAGATTCCTGCTGTTCATAAAATAGTAATAAACATAGAAATGAGAAACAGCCTTAAAATGTCTAAAACATTTGAATCAAGGAACTGACAAGAATTAAAATATACCCAAATTTGATGAAATGGCTCAACCCGGGAGTTCTTGAGGGTAAGAGGGTAAGTTTACGATGCTAATAGGTAGATAACATTCTTTTTATTTTTCCATTTTTAGTGTAGATATATAGATTGTCTTGCCTGCCTACTTTAAAACATGTAAACGTGTGAAGCATGTGAAATTTAGATAGAATATACTTTTTACAATTGTCTTAATAGCCTCTTAAAATGTGGATTTTATGTTGTTGTTTTTTAGTTTAAATGCACTTTATAATAAAGAAGATTAAAAAAAGCTATTTCATATGATGTAGTGACTACTTTCATGGTCTAATGATCTTCTTTTCTCCACTAAATAAAAGAAATCTGTAAAAATTAACGGAAATACATTTGACACAAATTTACTTTACATTAAAACAATGCAACAAAATAGTGGCCCGATAACGATACAAATCAGAAGAAAATGTTCCTCAAATAGTTACGCAAATAATTTGGAACTAACAATATATATTGTCTTGGAATAAATATGGCACTCGTAAAACTTCAAAGTGCATTGATATACAAACAATCAGAGTGCTCCGGAGGTATTGAGTATGATTTCATGAAAGGAAACGGCGGAATCATAATTCTGCCATTCTTCTAAGGAGAAAACCTTTTCTTGAAGCGGTTTATGGTCAACAGGAACAATGCCGGGTTGACACCAATGAAAGCGATCCAACTAGGAAAAGTGTCTGTACAACTAGTTATGCTATATGTGCACAGAAGAGATAAGCTTGTGTTCACAGTACACGATGCAATACACAGTGCAACGTCGTGAAGATGATAGCTTAAGAAGAGAATACTTCACTTTCGAGGACACGAAGACCAGAGAGTCGTCTTCATTCATGAACTTATGTCCCCAAACGCAAGAGTTTAATACATTCATACCGAAATATCATGAAGTGGACAAAATGTCCCGTATACCAGCATATCGAAAATTTCAATTCTCTGCTGATTGTTCATCATCGGTTTACATTCGTGTCATCCATTTCGAATACCATTGATGCCAAAGATTTACCCTTCCATTTGCAATTATCTTGGTCTAGTTCTACGCGTAAGATGAAATGGAATAGAGTCATGTTCTGTGACGACGTGTACAGAACATGATTTCTTATCATGTGTTTCAGTTTCAGCATTGACTGCAGCTATGTGTGAATTAGGTTTCTCGACGTGGAGGTAACAGGATCATTCCAACTGCAATTGAACCTGCAACTTTAGCAGCACAATAATGTTAGACCGCACAAGGCAAGTGAAAGTCATTACGCTCTGTTTGGGATCCAGTTAATTTCTTGATTCAAGTAGCATCCGTATTCGAGTGATCATGGTTACTAACTTGGGATGGGGAATCATGAGTTTGAGGCTTGGTAGCTATGAAGACTCGAAATATAGGGAATAATGCACTTTTAAACCAATCATGGCCTAAATCCTCACGTTGGCTTAGTGTAGAACTTCGGAGAATAGGATGGCAGCTCGAGTCACTTGTCACTTGACCGCAGTTCGAAATTAAGAGATCCATCGTTCTCTCTTAATAAATAAACACTTTGGGGTTACACTTTTGGGTAATATATAAACACTTTAAGGTTAATTTCTTGTTTTTTCAGTAATTCATAAAATTCAATAATTTCTCGCGCTCTTCTTTTCTCTCATTTTATTTATTTATATAACCAGCTGCATCCTTCCTTTATGTTTCTTTAAAATAAAAATGGAGGAGGAAATCTCGAAAAACTTAATCCACTTTCCGGTGCTTTTTAAAAACAACTGAAGAATCAATTAAGAGAAAAAAATATCAACAGGAAGTGTTGGCGTCAACTGAAAACATGATTAAAAAACATTTTATTTTCTTAATAATTTTTTGTTTTCCTAACTTTCTTCTTTTTTTTTTTTGGTTTGTTTAGTGAATTTGTATTGGGTAATTTTATTATTTTATGAATTTGTAAGAAAGTTGAATATGCATATTCTCTTCCAACCTCTTATAACCCTTATGTTTTTTATTATTATATTTGCTTTGTATATTTGTATTATGTTCACGCACATCTATGTATATAGTGCAGTTACCTTTAAATTTGTATTTTTGTTATTTTATTGTCTTCCATTGTTTATAAATGTTAGCTTTGATTTTCCCATAAAGACTGGACGCGGGGATTGTTGTTCCTTTGAGGGAGCGGTTTGTAGCTCTAAGCCCTTTTCGGGTGAGCCAGTTCCTTGGGCATTCCGCCATTCCGCTAATAGCCTTCACGTTCGTACAATGTTAACAAAATGAAATTAAATCGTTCACCTAATAAATCCTATATAACATTTTTGAATGTTATCAGCCATATTTTTTTCGTTCACTCTCATTCTCGTACTTGAGATTGAATTGTTGTAGCAAATAATTCAAAACGTTCAATCTTTTCATCTTTCAGGTCACAATGTTCCCATTTTAGCAACCTCGAATATACCATGTTGGAGCTTGTATCGCCACTTGTGAAGGGATTGCAGCACTATATTTTAATCTAGTTTCGTATCCGTATCTTTTCTACTGTATTCTATCATCACATATTTTTTGGATGCAGTTTTCGAACTGTTTGTGATGATTTTTTTAATCCCGTTCTACCATCACACTTATATTTCTCTATTTCGTTTTCATTTGCATCGTTTCGTTCTAATAAAATAGACATAGACATAGACATAAAAGCGAATTTCTACGACCATTTATGTTACCAGTGGTGTTTTTGAACGCCCTCCCGCCTTTCTATGTTAAGACTTTTTGTGTGCTGGTGTTAGGGCTACCATTTTAACCTCATATTATTATTATGACATTTTCCTGTCTTTAGAAGTGTTCCAAATTCCTCAAACATAATTTTTAAATTCATCCAATATTTCTCAAGAATTATTTTAAATGTGTCTTAAAAAGTAAATTCACATTTAAATAATGCTTTTTGCAAGTGTGGCATATACATTCAAACCATAAATATTTACTCCTCCTTTTTAATCTGCTCGTCTGAAAGTGTATGGAATTTAGAATTTTTTCACCTAATATTACACGAAATTTAGTGTTTTCTTTTGTTTTTAGTCTTATTCATTCATTATTATTATTATACATAAATCCTTACTAATATTATAAAACGCGAAAGTGGTATAAGTTGCATTTTGTTACTCTTTCACGCAAAAACAATTGAATGGATTTCAATGAAACTTTGCAATAATATAGCTTATATATCAGAATTACACATAGACTATAATTTATAAAGATATTGTGGAAGTATCAAAAAATATAACGATAACTGTCAAGTAAGTAGAGAAAAATCTTCCATTTGTAAGCTATTCTGATATGCGCTGCAAAAACCGTTAGAATTACAAGTATATAATCATGTATACAAGAAAGCTTGCGACAGCATATATCTATCTTTTATGTATAAGCCATTATTGCCAAAATAGTGAACCATAAATGCAACACAATTTGTAACTTCACGCTGTAATGCTCGTTTGGTAGAAACAAATTGATCCTATACGAAAATAAATACTTTATCGCTTCTGTTTTTTAAAGTAGATGAACTTTGTCTTTCACCCTATATCATTTGGACAAATTTGCATAACTTATTTGGGGTTAGTAGCTAATTATAACACTATGGCTTTAATTGAATAGGCTGGAATTTCCTTTCTTTAAGAATAAAATAATAACATCAACTGTACACTGTATTTTTGGAAGTGTATAAAAAGTATCTACTGAGAATTATACCACGAAAAAGCGTAAGTCTAATCTTTCCAAAGTTCTAATAAAGCTTGAGCATGAAAGTAGCTAGACTAACGAAACATTTCCACAAGTCGAACTGCAAAGGCGCTTTGAACAGGCTGAGCGTGAGGCAGCACAAAGAGCCGCTGAGACACCAGAGCAGTCCCAAGCTCGGCGTCAACCGAACGCTCAATATCTCGCATCTCAACGAGCGGATAAGAAACCAGAACAGTACCAAGATTGGCGTTCTCAGCAGGCGACTTACATGGCTTCTCAGAGAGATACAGAAACCGCTGAAGCAGCTAAATGTCGCAGATGCGCTGTTATTGCAGGGGCACAACAGCGACGTCTAATATTCACAAGAAACTCGTGGAGAAGGGGGGTATTCGATAAAGCTGCATTTGAATATGACGAGACTTTGATTACGAAAGCCACAAGTTTATAAAAATAGAAGCAGATTTTGCGGTGTTCTTAAATGGGAAGAGGAAGCTTCAGGCATATGTTGTCGGGAGTGAAAAGTAGAGGAGCCAGTTGAGCGTTTAAATAACTTTTCTTATGAAACAGATCAGTCTCACCGTTTTCTAATAAAAGATATGGGAATACAAACATGCTTCCATGTAGCATCTTTTGGGTTGATTACACTGTTTCGATGCAAGGATTTTGCCCGACTTTCACAGTAAAAAGGACTAATATACGACACAATTAGCTCTTCGTTTCCTGCAACACGCAACCAAAGTTTTTGCAAGTTTATTTCATGGGCGACCGGAAAACACAAGTTAACAGGCGTTCTGAGTACGCACAAGGTGTGAAAGAAACACGGTAAAAAATACAAGTTCTACATGATCACAAAATTTTAGTGCATGAAATGTAAAATGGCTAAAGATACAATGATTAGCGATAATTACAAGGTTGCGATACACCCAGATCGTATACCACGTGGTGAACACGAAAGGCGATTCTCAATGCCCCGACCACAAATGAAATAGCTGCCGTAGTAGTTAATGGTGAACAAACTGTGTCTCGACATCGTTATTCACGCGCACGATGGCCAGCTTACCAGAGGTCCGGACATATATTTTATGATGCTCTTCTCGCGCGCGCGCGAGTACCCGATAATTTTTTGAAAGGACAAGATGGAAAGGACAAGAGGAAAGGATACATGTTTGATATTCCTCAGATAAACCCAGTTACAATAAAAACCATACCAAACAAAAAGTGTCCCGCAAAGACTTGTTTGTGTATCATATGATGGCACGTCGCAACAATTTTAATTCATTGCTTCGATGTAGATTTCTCCTTCTTTAGTTTTGGGTGGACATGTACGTCAAAGCGGAAAGTGAGCGCCTAAGGTTTATTGCCTTGAATCAAACGAAATTGCGAGCTGAAAATTATATACATTTACAAAAACGCGATAAGGGAACGGTACGGATTATAATCCAAAATACTTGGATCACATGGTAATTCTCTCTCGTCATTATTTGTAACTAAACGAAAAAGATATATTCATGAATACACGCAGGATGAGCTTCCATACGAGCGTAGCTACGGGAGGCCTGATCTGTTTATTACAATGAAATGTAACCACGTCTGTCCAGAAATCACTAGAGAGCTCATTTCAGGTAGAAATTCAACGGACATACATGACTGAACAGCCAGAGTATTTAAAATAAAAGTTCAAAAATTAGTTGTTGTTTTTACAAAAGGTAAAGTATTTGGTGATATGAAATGCCTCATGTACTCAATAGAGGGACAAAAAGAGGTTTGCCTCACGTGCGCTTAACTGCTGTGGATTTTGTTGGAAAAATTACGCCCTAAGCAAACTGACGAAGTCGTAAGTGCGGAAATACAAACCCAGAAGCTGATTGAAGCTATATCAAACTGTGACCAAAAATATGATTCAAGATCCTTGTGGTGCACTAAATACGTCATCATCATGCACGAAGGAAGGAAATTGTACCAAAAGTATAGAAGGGCGCTTTTAAAAATACTCAGACCAACGACAAAGGCTATCCTCTGTACAGATGTAAAGCAACAGAAGATGGCTGCCGTACGATAATTCAAAAAACAGGAGGTGGAATACAGGAAATATTGGTTGGCAATTGCTGGGTTATCCAATATTCTCCTCTTCTCTCTAAAAATGTTTAATTGCCATGGCGTTGCTTATGAACATTTCAATATTAACATAAAATAAATACAACATAAAGTAATATTAACGTATTACACTTTCAGATATAAATTATTTACACTATTTTAAGCGTTCATTACACAATATTTGAAACAATGCGTTACTTTTGCTGAGCAGAGATCAGCTTAGGAAGGTATTTTCAAAAATTAACCGACTAGACAGTTACGCGGAGTTATAAAAAAAAAAATACTTTTTATTAGCTATTAAATCTACAGACTGAAAATTTAACAAACATGTTTTTTTCAGCTGAAATATGCAAAAAACTTTTTTGTTTCATTTGCATTTCACGTAAAATTAACTCATTAAAAACTTATTTATACTTCAATTTGCATTGCTTAATTTTTCAATTCACCCGTGCGAAGAACGGATATACTAGCTAGTATTAACATATATTTTGAGTTTTTCTTAGTTTTAAATTTGTAAATTTATCACATCTTAATAAACAAGTCAATATTAAGTAAAACTGTAAGATCACATTTTATTTATTGTTATTTCTGCATTTTTAAAAGTATTTTTTAGAAATGAACATTCTCTGAAGATGTATTTTTTTGAACTTTGCCTTGAAACCGAATTAAAACTGCTAAAATTACTGAAATACATTTATTTTTTGAAGTATTAGTGTAATTTACCAGATTTCATTACTTAGGATTATTCCAGTACATTATGCAGAATCAATTAGTAATATAATATTTTTCTTTATATATTTATTTTTAAAAACCTGTTTTTTTAATATGAAGAAAACGTTGTGTTCTTCCAGTTAGGATGGAGCAGAGGTTGTCTAGGGGTCAAGGTAACGGACTCCTGAATAGCATGTCATAAGTTAGAGCCCAGTGCCACTGAAGACTCACCGTGTAGGGACGATGCACGATAAATCTGTCAAGAGTTTAAACGTCCTCCCGTTGGTGAGGTGTGAAAGGCAGGAGAGGAGGAGCAGTTCCTCGTGTAGCCGAACAGTACAACGTTAATATTCACTTACTCACTCTTCCAGTTAGGATTTTCAAAATATTTTACTGTTATATTTTAAAGATTAATTTTCAAAGGCTATATATTTTTAACACAAGAAATTTTAATATGATAAACATAATAATAAAAATTTATATATTATATCAGAAAACATTTTATTTTCATATACGAATTAGATGAGTTAAAAATGCATTTGTCTTCACGAGACTTTTAAGGGTTTGCTGGAAAGCTAAAAATCATATTTTTTTTAACAATTTCATATTTTTAAATTTTCCAATTGTATAGATTTTAACCTTTCTACAAATACCTTACTTCAACCTCTAGGGGTAATTTCAAGCCCTTAAAACCTATTTTTAAATAATCGTTGAAACTGGGCCATGCCCTTTTTGAATTGCAAAAAGGTAAACAAAGTACTTCGTTTTGTTTAAAGTTGAATGTCTGATATAAACCAAGCATGTATCTTTTTATTGTATAAATTGAGCCTTTTATTTTTTTTTTATTTCCTAGCCTATTAGAAGTCTCACTGTTTACATTAAAATCAATTTATCTCAAAATGTAATTTTTCATGTTCGATGTACCTTTTCTGAGAAACTACTGTTCCCAGGTATGTTAGTTTTTTTTTATGATATACTTATAATGATGGCTAATATATACCAAATGAGCTTTTTTAAAAAACAAAAATTTATATTTTACAAATTTTCTTTATGTGAAAATGGGTCAAATTTCACTAAGTTTGATTAAATATTTTACAAATTACGAAAAAGATTAAAATTAAATAAAATATCATTTCAGTATAATGAGAAAGGTAATTGCATGAAAATTTTCAAACATGTACATATAACAGATTTTGAGAAAAGGTACATCGAAAACCGCCAATTAGTTAGTATATAGAGATAGAGAGGTTTCAAAATCTCTCTCCTCTTAGTGATTTCAAAAAATAAGTACATTTAAGATCTTAGCTGCTTTGTTATATTATCCATTCAAATATATTGAATATTTCTTAATTTATTAGGATTTTTTTAGCTGGAACTCTTTTGCCGTCAACTTTGAAAAAATAAATAAAACATTAAATAAGGTCTGGATTATGTGTGTGTGTACTTCAAATCCACTGTATATCTTAAAAATATATAAGTACGTCTTTTTTTTATTGCTTGTAATTTGTCATCAGTTTCATTTGAAAAACAATGAGCAAACTCAATTTTCAGGCAGTTTTTTTTAATTAAATATTCAATTCCCCGATTTGCTGAGCATCTTTGCCTTTTATACCAGCTGCCTTCATTTTGGTACAATTTTTTTTCTTTAATTCCCCTCTGACGAAGAAATATAAAAAGCACACTTTGATATTGACACTGTCACTCGAATATTTCAAAGTAAATTGAATTAAGCTTTCCTTCATTCCTTTGTGATTAGATATCTCAAAATCCAAAAAAGTACACTTAATCACTTTACTGCCGGAAGGAGGGGAGGATTGGTTGGTTTTACTTAGATGACGTCAAAAGAAAGATTTGCTTCTTTTTTTTTTAAAAAAAAAATCAATCTTTTAAATTTTTTATTTTCGGTTTTTCCCTAATTAAAGGCATTTTTATCTCAAATTTTCCTTTGGGGAATAAGTATCAAATATTACTTGTGAACGTGAACTTCATTAAAAATTTTTACTTTCACTTTGTATAGATTTTTTTTAGTTTAAATCACTTCTTAATAACTGTGTATTACCTCATTTAAAATATTGTTACATAGATTCGGATTCAAGGATTTTATGCAAATCAATCGCAAAGAACAAGACAGTTCTTTAAGAGCGGTGAGATTTTGTCAAATATCCAATCCTTGAAATACAGGATAAAAAAGAGCTTTTGAAGAATAAATATCAGGACTTCACACTTTCAACATCGTTCAGACACAATTATCAGTGTACATGTAAAATGCACGTATGTAAAAGATTATAGAACCGCTCATTCTACTCAACATCCGAGCTAGCTAATCGCTTTAGCGGTCAAGGCAAGACTACTAATCACAGTCAAAACAAGACTCGTTTTCGAAGAGTATACCTATATTTATAGACACCGCGGATCTTTTGAGAAATCTCCGCTTGCATCATAGGTCTTAAAATTAGTTTATTTTTTTCCACAAATTTCCAAAAGAATCCATAGGGTCACGAATTTGCCAAATAAATGGACGCCAGCATGATCTAAAATTGCCAATTTGGTCGCCAAAATAATATCAATGCAGCTCTATCACCAAGATTTCGCTAAACTCCCACTGAATCGCCATTATAACGCCAGGGACGGCGTTGCTTTGCGAATATTACAATTTTAACATAAAATAAATATAACAGAGTAATATAAATGAATTACACATCCAAATATGAATTTTTTACACTATTTCACACAAAATTTGCTACAGTATGTAATAAGTGCTTCAAAAAGTACGGTAACAAGAACTCTGACAGGTGAGCAAATCCCCCGTATGAATAAAACGCCCTCTGAAGATAACGAAAACGATTTCATCATTCTAACGGTTCTGGTAGTTTGAGCTAGTTCTTTCGCGATATGACTAAATATCAGTTAAAAGATGGCTGCTTTGTCGGAAACATAATCCGTGGTTGAAATAAGGACACGGTTTTTGCTGTTAAAGAAAAATTCTCCAGCTGAAACTCATTGACAACTGATAGAAGTGTGCGTTACAAGTGTTATGTCAGGAAGACAGGTGTAGGTTCGGTGCACAAAATTCAACAAAGGCAGAACAGGCAGGTGAAGAGAGAGGAGTGGAAGGTTTTGAGATCCATCCTTCTTACATTCCTGACCTAGCATCAAGTTATTTCTATCCTTTCGGACCCTTAAGGCTACACGGTACGCTTTTTCAAAAAAAAACTTTTTGGAGACAGTTACAGTAAAAATAATTGATGTTATATATTTAGATTATATTATTAAGCTGATTCTGTAAGCAAAAAGTCAGTTTGACCAGCCATTATTTTACAATTTTAAAAAATTAGGAATTTTTGAAGTTTTTTCAAACTCATAAAATACTCAATTTTTAATTTTTTTTAGTAATTTTAAGTTATTTATGATTCTTAGATTATTACAAACAATATTTAGTATGGATTTGAAATTCTATTCCCTGTTGATTTTTAATAATTATTTTTTTAGAAAAACCTGAAAAAAAAACCGAAAATTTTTAAAATATCAAATTTTTAGCATTTTTTAGAAAAATAACTAGAGTTCTCAGCCCTAAATCCATACTAACCTTTATAGAATATACATTTGGGAGTATATACAAAAAAATTAAATTCAAGGCTCGATCTTGAACAGGAAAAAAGCCTTAGGGATTAGAAAATACTTATACCTTCAAAAATTAAAAGTCTGAGAAAACGCATTTAAAGTTTTTAAAGTCATAAAAAAACAAAAACTTATAATGCCCGTAAAACTATAATTTTTAATATGTTATTTTCCAATGTATTTTCTACATTAAAACATTATTTTTATTAAATATGACTGAAAATTGTATTTTTAACTCAAACTATATTTTTGCATGATATTGATAGCATTTGTTAAGACGTCAGTTTATTCAACTTTATCTTAACCTAATATTTCACAAAAGTTTTGAAACACGCAGCATTTATGTACAAAATAATAATGATACTAACTTAAGCTAAAAATAGTCAGGTTTGCTAATAAAATTTAATTCTTTTTAATTTTAAATTGCGGCAATTTAGGAAGTTTTAGATCTTGTCGTACGACTTTAAAATACTAAAATATAGTACTACAATATGTTTAGTATAATGTAGTTTGGTACAGCAAGGAAATATTCAGTTATGTCTGCAGCATTTGAATTCAGAATACTTGTATTCGGAAATCTAATTGCAGAATCAGCTGAGGACTACTTTTTAGATACATCATTTTCAGTAGTATTCCATCTCTTTGAAATCTTGTTTCTCACAGAAACCCAGAACGCATTTGCCATGGCATTTCTCTACAAGAAAAAAATTAATGATAAAGCTTTTAAGTTATATAAACCATTTTTAAAGCAAAAATTGGGCATGAAATTAATCTTTTTATTAATTATGAGAACTCAAAAACTCAAAACATAATCAAGAAGAAATGATTTTAGTAATGAAAATTGGAATTAATAACCATTTCAAATTAAAAGCTCAAAAAATGTTTTTAATTAATTCAACATAAGTATGAAAAAAATAATTTAAAAGGAAACCGAAACCAAAACCATAGCTCATAAAACTTCAAATATCTTAAAAACTAATTTTCTAACAGATCAGAAATTTCGTGGCAAGCATCTCAATCATATGGGCCACCAAAACATGCAAAAAAAATTTCGGTAAAAATGAAAATTTTAGTGGGTAATGTGTAGACTTAATGAAACACTTGAGGAGTCAACATTCCAGAACCAGTGCTGATGTTCCGCAAGTTACCCTAACATGGTTGCAGAATCTTGGCATTTATTTCTGAGATGCTGCATGTGATACTTCGGTGTACTGATGGAACAAATGCCTCAATAAGTACGGTGAGTAATATGTACCAGTCCCTTTCTCCGTTGTAAAAGGTGATTTTTTGAGAGGTATACAACTTTAAATTGCAATAAAACAACGATGTATTATTCGATTGAAAAAAATTTTTTTTATTCGAACGATAATCTTGTGGCATTACATTTTAAATATGATTTCTGGCATATGACTGCCACGGCTGGCTCGGATGTAGTCCAATCCGGACGTCCAATTTTCGATGACTTTTTCCAACATTTGTGGCCGTATATCGGCAATAACACGGCAAATAATGTCTTCCAAATGGTCAAGCGTTTGTGGCTAATCCGCATAGACCAATGACTTTACATAGCCCCACAAAAATAGTCTAGCGGTGTTAAATCACAAGATCTTGGAGGCCAATTCACAGGTCCAAAACGTGAAATTAGGCGGTCACCAAACGTGTCTTTCAATAAATCGATTGTGGCACGAGCTGTGTGACATGTAGCGCCGTCTTGTTGGAACCACAGCTCCTGGACATCATGATTGTTCAATTCAGGAATGAAAAAGTTAGTAATCATGGCTCTATATCGGTCTCCATTGACTGTAACGTTTTTGGCCTTCATCGTTTTTGAAGAAGTATGGACCAATGATTCCACCAGCCCATAAAGCGCACCAAACAGGTTTTCTGGATGTAACGGATTTTCGACATACACTTGTGTATTAGCTTCACTCCAAATGTGGCAGTTTTGTTTGTTGACGTTGTCATTCAACCAGATGTGCGCTTCATCGCTAAACAAAATTCGCTTATGAAAATCTCTCTACCATTATTTTCGAAATAAAATTGCACAATTTGAAAGCGTTGTTCTGGCGTGAGTCTATTCATGATGAATTGCCAAACCAAACTGAGAATAAATCACTTGACAGCTGTTAAATCGATCGCCATCTTGGAAAGTAATGCCAACGTAAACTTCAATACCTGGAAAAAAACACTCTGTATATATATATATATTCTGAATAAACGCTTACAATGAATGGGCTTGTCACCTTACTTTTTTGAAATACCTGCGTAGTTACAATTTTTTCTGCGTTAATTTAAGGCTGTATTGCTAATAAGGTACAAATATCTATGTAGCGCTTTTATTAGAATTGTCAACTACTGCAAAAGAAATGTAGTAAACTTAGTGTAAATGAAGACCTCGAATAAGTCGGGAGTTTTCCTCTTTTCTTTAATTTGAAAATTACTAGAACATTTAATAAATTCAAGCGAGAAAGTTTTATATTTGTTTATATTGTAGTTATAATTTACCTGTTATTCTACTTAGTAATACACATACAGTTAAGTAGAATACCCCCTTCGGTTTATAATAAGCTTGAATTTACATTGCTGTAATATTACTGAAAAAAAAAAAAATGACTTAATTTTAAAATCTTAGATTCACAATGACAAGCTGGTTGGCAACAAGTTATTTTCTGAGATAGAAATCCCTTTTATCTTAACTGTACCAGTAGCTGCATTCGTAAATCCATTGCAGCCTAAGGTTTAGTGTTCAGCGTCAAGGAAATCTACACATATAAATACTTGCACATAGTATTTAATACAGCCAAACATTACAAACCGAGGGGGAAGATAACGAAACATCTATAGAGTACTCTAATAGATCAAATTACAAACATAAAAAAAGTTCTAGAGAAAGGGGTCTTTCGTACAAAATCCAGAAATAATCAGCACAGTTTCATAGTACAAACATCATAGCATAAAAAATTCTTGATAGTGGTCAGAGATTTTGCATAAACTCAGCAAGGGATAACTGCAATAACGTTTTGGCAGGATCAAGTAGGGGAAATCACTGGAGGAGTACTAAACAAGATGAGATCAGCCAGCACAGAGAAGTAACGATACCGGGAGATGCAGCCACAAGGGCTCCAGGAACAGGCAGGAATCTTGAAAGGCAACTAGTCCTAAAGCACCATAAGATCAGCAGCAAAAGAGCTCCAAACAGCATCCATCGTGCTCCATCGTTGTCTACATGCCATTCCATCTCAAAAAAGAACACTGCACATATCGTTCCCTTCATATGGATGAGATATCTGCCGTCATATGGTGACATCATTTTGCGTGGCTCACTTCAGATTTCCCCACTTGTCTGGTTCTCCACGGTAAATTTCTACCACATATTGGCAATAAGCACTGTGCGAGTTGTCAGATTAAATAAGTTAAGTACTTTCTCCAATTAAAAGTCTTTTTATTTTAAATATATACTGTTTTTCTTCATTCAAAAATATATTATATTATTTTCATAATATCTTGCCCAATATACTATTACTTTATACTGGCCGAGTATCGTATTGGTTAGGCGACGCGGCTTTGTACCCCCAAGTATGTGGCTTTAACCCCCATCCAAGTCGGTGCAGTTTCATGAAGCAAGCAAATTAACAGCGTCCATGTCGTATGACTATGGGGCATGTTGAAGATTCATAGAGGGCCTGCTTAGCTTGCATACTTTCAGCAAATTTAAAAATTCTTAGTACATAATCGCATTGTAGGAGCTCAGATGTCCCTCTCTAAAGATTAAAGTGGGAGTCAAAATTACCTTGGGACAATTGATACCCACTTACATGGTGCTACACTACAAAGTGCTAACAGCGCTACGAAAATGCTCTAGATCTGCAATGGAAGAATACCAATCCACAGACCCATTTGAAAAAAAAATATTGCTTTATTTTAAAAACATTTATAAAAAAATATCCTTAAATGCGATCCTCTGGGCACCATTTATTTTGGATGTTTATAGGAAAATAGGTATGCAGTATTATATTTGTGGTTATGTAATACAAATTACAAATTAAATGTATTTTTAAATTAATTGCATGTATACTTTAAAATAAGTAGTTGAATTAATTATAAATTCAACTGCTCTTAACTCTGAAAATATTGTGAATTTTTCAAAAAGCCCTGGTTCAGGTTTTACATAGAAGTGTCATTTATACGTAAGCAAAATATAATTAATATAGATGCATTTTACATTAAAGGAGAATGTTTTGAAAATGTATAAGTCTTTCCTCATTTTTTTGCCAAAAAATTTCATTTAAATAATTATTTTATAGTAATATTCTTAAGTCAATTTTTATGCATTATCTAATCCAGGTGACTTTACATATAAAAAAATTTATTCACTTATATGCATTTTCAAAATTATGGTTCCGAACGTGGTCGGATACCTTAAGGCAGTGGTCTTAAAACTTTCTGAACTCATGTAACCCTTGGAACTACAAAGTGTTTTCGTAGAACCTCATACCATACACATACTAAGAATGTCATATATTTATATTAAACTGCTATTCGTAAAAAGTGCAACACCATGAAAAAACCATCAGAATTAAATGAAATTTAATGTGCAGACGTTTTGTAATAGTACAATTAAATGCCGAAATTTTCAAAGCAAAATCAATAACAAGTGCCCAAAATCAGTATTAGGTTTACCCACTATGCGCTACAATAAAAGAGGCCATACGACGTGGCATGGAGTTACACATATTTTGAATGTCTGCTTGTAGAAGAGAATTCCATATTGCAAGCATACGCAGAAAAAGTTCGTCTTTTGAAGCTGCAGGAAGCAGATGACGAGCGAGACACTGTACAACCAAATCCCGCACGTGCTCAATAGGTGGTATATCCTCCGAATAAGCAGGTCAAGGAAGAAGTTGCATGTGTTTCGCTGAACAAGTCTCAAACAGTCTTTGCAACATGTGGGCTTGCATTATCCTGCTGAAAGATAGTTCCATGGATTTCTTGAAGGAAAGGAACGACTTCGGACTGTTAAACTTCACGGACGTACCTGTTGATATTAAAATTACCCTCAATTCGTAGCAAACTGGATCATCCATGATATGAAATCACACTTCAAACCGTAACTCCGGGTGTTAGCCTACTATGTCGTTCAATAACGCACTCTGAAAGACAGTGTTCACCGGCATAGCGTTTAACATGAATGGTCCTACAAATTGAAGCGTGATTCATCTGAAAAGACCACTTGGTGCCAATCAGCTTACCGGGCTCTGTGCTCATGAGCCCATTTTAGACGCAGCCGTCGAGGGTTTGTCGTGAGGGGAATGATGTATAAAGGCAGGCTTGCATCCAATCTTCGATGCACCAGAAGTCGACAAATTGACGAAGCCGACATTAGTACACCTGTAACAGTAGTTCAACGCGTTGCCAACTGCCTGGAGGAAGCTGCACGGTTATTCACCGCCATGCAAAGCAGGTGTCAATCGTTGCACGCTTAAGTCACCTTCAGTCATCTACTTCCAGTGTTTCGAGTTGTGCAGTGCTCGTTGGTCCACTGCTTCCACACTAGCATCACTGGGAACTGATCCGCTGCTCACGAGCTCCTATTACGCGATAGGAAAAACCTCCTCTACGAGAAAGAGAGAGAGAGAGAGAAGGCTGATAATCGTCCCCCATTCACTTAGTAAGTTGTAGGAGTTTCTCCTTATTTCGTCTTGGAGGCATATTTAGGTTTTACTAAATGTTCAACACTAACAAATAATCATTAACTATTTTCAGCGTCTCGCTAGAGCCCTCTATTTATACGCTCATTTTAGAGGGCGCTCTGCGCCACGCATGCGCGGTGGCTATGAAACTTTATTATTTTACTTAACATCCTATAATTGATATTTGCTGGAAAGTTTATTTAATTCGGATGATTCCTTCAAGGTTTTTAATTTTTTTCACAAACAGCAGTGTGTATATATTTTTTAACACTAATACTCAGTCGAAATGAAAATGCTAGGGCTTTTTTTTAAAAAAATGACTTATTAAATAGAAAAAATTACATGTTAAACTATTTGCAACAAATGTCTTCGATTATAATTCCTTTTGGCTTTCACTGGCAGAATCGCCACTGGATAATCCATTGGCAGCATCTTGAAGAGTATCAGCACATCGAAGACATGGTGTTTCTGTCTGAGTGTGATTATGGTGCAAGTATCCCAAGTACAGATGCAACATGTGCACAGCAGCCAACAACTCAAGCACTAACTTTGCACTGCTAATACCATTTAATGTTTGGATTAGGACCTATACCACTTCTTATCCATATATGCACTTTTGAACTTGTGTGTCGTTATCACAACTGGAGTCGAACAACCGAGGAATCTTCTCGATTCACGTAAAGGGAGTACAACCCCGATTGATTAAGGAGTTCGTGAGTGTATGATCGGCTTTCCTTAAACTTAAAAATCCCAAGAGTTAAATATCGTGGATCCTTCCATGTTAATCGCTGAAAATCTGGAAGATCTAAGTCACTTAACAAAATTCATATCGCCCTTTTTCTTGCCCAACCATTTTCTTCAACTGTTTGTTGTAAGTAATAAGGCTTCATCACTAAATCTAGCATTCGATTAACAATTGCATTGTCATCCTGAATATTGTTAAGTCTTGTTGGGTGGAAAACATTAAGGATTGAAAAGACGATTTTAACATAATCTCTAATATATGGTATTTCAAAATTTGGGATAATATTGTTTAAAGCTCTCCACTTCTTATGCTGGCCTTTTACTGCTTCAACTACCCAACGAGTTGATGTCACCAAACGTGTCTCGTTAGCATCTTCTATAGACTACTGTTCTTGTTTGTCCAGGAATGCAGGCATTTTAGGTACAAGGTCCATTTCTTCTGAAAGCTCCAAAAAGTCTTACCGATTTGCGGACAAGCTATTTTGTTTCGTATCACATCAATGCTCTCGATGCACTAAAACAAATGAATGCCAGTTTTAAAACCTTATTTTATTGTAGTATTTGAGAGACCAAAAAATATAGTTTTTTAAAAAAAAATTAAAGTTAGAAAAAGTGCTTAAAATTACAAAATTCAACGAATTTGCCCAGTTTGGGGACTTTTTTATGTGACTCCCTATTTTTTTCCTTACTATTTTAGAATGAATGTAAAGATCATACCTAAATTATCATAAATATGATAATATAGCTTCCATAAATACTTTGAATTTTCATGACTATGATGAGTGAAAAAAGGCCTATCCTTACCCATCTTCTTTTGAAGGTATGTTCCTTTCATTGAGTAGAGATCCGCTACAAAAGGATTTTGCGAGAATCAAACCATAAGGAACATTACGGGGTAGTAAAGTATCCGACTACATACGGAACCGTGATTTTGCAAAAGCGCATGAATGGATAATATTTATGATATTTAGTGTCACTTAGGTTAGAAAATGTATATAAAATTGTTTTAAGAATATTATTACAGTAAAAAATGATTTAAGTACAATATTTTGACAAAAAAGGAACATAGAATAATCAACTTTCAAAATGTTCTCGTTTTGTGAAAAATGCTTCTATTATAATAATATTTTGCTCAGACCTCTCTACAGAGGCTCAACTAGAATTTTTGAAATATATAACGAAGAAAGAAGTGAGTTTATCCATATTTTACTACAATACTTCAACTGAGGGAAGAAATTTTAAGAAAAAAACGTCGATAATTATTTCAATTGGTAGTAACTCTAAAAATAATGTGAATTTTTCACACATCCTAGTTCAGACTCTATGGAGAATTCTTTACTTTATATAAGCGAAATATTATAGTTTTAGAAGCAGTTTTTAATAAAAGGAGAACATTTTGAAAAAATATTATTCTATGTTCATTTTTTGCCAAAATATTGTATTTAAATAATTTTTTTGTCAAAATATGCTTAAAACAATTTATATATATATATATATTCTAATCTAAGCGACACTAAATATCAGGAAAATTATCCATTTATATGCTTTTTTAAAATCATGGTTCTGAACGTCGCCGAATACCTTAAGGCGAGTTGGAGATAAATACTTCCGTATTTAAACTATTAGACGTACAGTATTGAAATTTGGTGTACACAGATTCCTCTCTTGGAGTAGACACACGCTACAAAATGGATTTTACGAAAACAAACCCCCAAGGGGCGTTGCGGATCTTAAGGAGCGTTATAGGTTGTTATTGCAATTTTTAAACTTTTAGGCGCATAGTCTTGAAATTTTGTAAACATACTCTTTTCATGGAGTAAACACCCACTAGAAAATGACTTTTACGAAAATCGTTAATTAAATGGCATTGCGGAGAATTACGGGGCGTTATAAATAATTAATTCCATTTTTAAACTATTAGAATTGCTACTGTTTGAAAATTCGTAGACATGTTCCTTTCATTGAATAGAGTTTCTCTAACAAAGTATTTTGCAAAAAACGACGCCCAAGGTTGGTTGCGAGGGGTCAAGAGGTGTTTAAGAAAAAAATCCTGTTTTTGAACTGGTAGACCCACATACTTCAAATTTGTTAAGCTTGTTTTATGATGTTGTTGAATAGAGATCCATGAAGCCTTGAGAGGATGTTCCCATTCATACAATAACACCTGATGTCCAACCAGTCTTTTGAAAAATAGTTGCTTTTTTGTGACTCTTTTCTCTCGAAATATATTGTATCTTCATTTTGCCAATTATGAATGGCAGATTAAACAGTGTTTCTTCCAAAGTCATTCATGTTTTGTGCCTACCGTTGCGTAACTGTATATACAGAGGCCAAGAATTTGTTCTTCGTTTCTCTGTGATCTTTGCAAACATTTGCTGACAGACTGGTTAATTCCCTTTTACATAATTAACGGTACTTGTAGCTTCTTTGCTTAAGTTCTTTGAAACAGAGGCTTATCTACAACGATAAGTCTTTTCAGCTTATTCTTTTCTTTTTCGTCAAGGGCTTTTTTTCATCCATATTCTTTTTCTGTAGCCTTTGATTACCAGCCAAATTTTACTTATTTTCGAAGTTTAGATAGCAATCTACTAGAAAAAAATATATTTTCTATTTTTTAAGTAATTTATTTATAACGAAATTTGAAAAATCATCGTTTAAAAGTTTTAAAGTTCTTTTCTGGCTTGTGGATCTTTTTTCGGAGCCATACTTTATATATATAGTCACTATACTTCTATAAATTCCTAAAAGTTGCTATGTTCTTGTCACACTTGCTTCAGCTAGACGGACTCCTACAATTAGGCCTCTTTAAAAATCTCAGAATTCGGACATTTTAGGCTTTTGAAAAAAAGAAATTTAAGACTTTCAGAACTGTAATAAAGTTACCACCTACTACCAGAATACATACATTTCTATTTATTAAAAAAAAGGCTTTAGCTATTATTATATTTTAACGCTTACGAAGCGCATTTAAAAATGCCACTTTTATTCACAGGTGTTTCTGTTACTTTTGATAACCCCCTGTATATGTGTATTCATACTTTAATCAAGGAAGCAAATCAATTCACACACACACACACATTCCATAGATATCATTACCTTCTAGAAGCTGCAGAATAGCCTAACATTTTCGTGCCTGTATGGAGTCGTCCACGAAAGCTATGCCAAGACCAGTGACATATCTTAAGATACGCACATGCGAGCTGATTTCTTCACAGTAGAGATCTCACTTAAATGAATCTCTGTTGAAATTGTGGAGCTCCATATGTAGATTAACCATAATGCCTCTCTATACAAAAAAGTCGATGGCCTATTTCCCTAATATTAGTAGGTTGAAAAAGAGTTCTAATTTCTTTCAATATCGACCAGTGCTGATAATAGTTTGTTAGCCCGAAGTGACTTTTACCTGCAAACAACATGATGAGGTGTGTTCACTCTTTTTATTTATTAAATCAGAGTTTATGGCTCAATCAATGATTTACAGTTACTCTTATGTAGCGTTTAGTACAGTGGGATTACTGGATATATACACTAAGCCATCGGGCAACTGTAAACTAGATACTGCTAACCGTTGTCTCTAGTTTCTGTCTCTTTTACCTTACTTTACAGTGGTCAAGTGGTAGCGTATAGCGCTTTCACACCACAGGCTTATGTTCTATTACCGGGCTGCACAAGGTCGGACTGACCACCTGTTTGGGGTCATCTGCACCGTAACGCCTAATGGTCACGTATACTGGGATGAGCACAGTAAGCCCTGACCCTCATGAGTTGCATTGCTACTGAGTTTGAGTTACCTTACATGGTGATATATCTTTCCTTGTTTATTGTTGTTTTCTCTGAAAGATCATCAACTCTTCTTATAGCTGTGCTTTACATTATTGGCTAATTAATAATGCAATTTCTTAATTTCAAGTTTATACTGATACCTAGTGTACTGCACCAAAACTGATACCATTAATTTTTAAGCTTAAAACATCAAATTTTTAATTTTCAATTCCTTTTTTGAGCCAAATGTTTGTTACATTAAGAAATCCCTTATGTATATTGTATAGCACATCATCATTAGATATGCAGCAACGATAGGTGGATGTTTATTAATTTTTAAGTAATTAAGTAATATAAACTTTTTATGCGTGTTTAAACGCCCGTGGAAGTGTGTGAGTGCAAAACAATAGCCTTTTCGAAAATATTTTCGTTTTGGGAACTTTTTAATTTAGTATTTTTTATCCAACTTCCAAAGAGTTTTAAAAAAAATTTGCGAAATTTGATTTTAAGAAATAATTTATAATCAAATATATCATAGCATGAAATAATAAAAATTGAACATATAGTAGATAAAAAATAATTCATTTTGATCAGTGTTAGAATATTTTGATAATAATATATTTGTAGCTGCATCTTTGATTCTGAGAATAATTAATGAATAAAAATGATGTATGGTTAAAATTGTTACATCCGCAATGTAATTCCAGCAACTTACTTTTAAAGGGTGTTTTTTTAGAGGTATAGAATTTTAAATTGCAATAAAACAACAATGTATTATTCAATAGACATGAATTTTTTTTTACTCGAAAGATAATCTTGTGGCATTACATTTTAAATATGATCAAGCAAGGCGTAGATTCGTCGAATGGGCCCAAAACGAGATTGCCGTTGTTCCCGATTTTCATAAGCGAATTTTGTTTAGCGATGAAGCGCATTTCTGGTTGAATGGCTACGTCAACAAACAAAACTGCCGCATTTGGAGTGAAGCTAATCCACAAGTGTATGTCGAAACACCATTACATCCAGAAAAACTGACTGTTTGGTGTGCTTTATGGGCTGGTGGAATCCTTCTTCAAAAACGATGAAGGCCACAACGTTTCAGTCAATGGTGATCGGTATAGAGCCATGATTACTAGCTTTTTCATTCCTGAATTGAACAATCATGATGTCCAGGAGCTGTAGTTCCAACAAGACGGCGCAACATGTCACACAAGTCGTGCCACAATCGATTTATTGAAAGGCACGTTTGGTGACCGCCTAATTTTACGTTTTGGACCTGTGGATTGGCCTCCAAGATCTTGTGATTTAACACCGCTAGACTATTATCTGTGGGAGTATGGAAAGTCATTGGTCTATGCGGATTAGGCACAAACGCTTGACCATTTAGAAGACAACATTCGCCGTGTTATTGCCGATATACGGCCACAAATGTTGTAAAAAATCATCGAAAATTGGACGTCCAGATTGTACTACATTCGAGCCAGCCGTGGCAGTCATATGCCAGAAATCATATTTAAAAGTGTAATGCCACAAGATTATCTTTCGAATAGAAAAAATTCATGTCAATCGAATAATGCATCGTTGTTTTATTGCAATTTAAAGTTCTATACCTCTAAAAAAACACCCTTTATATTTAACGTTTAGCAAATAAGAGAAAAACTTGCTTCTTTAGGGCTTTTTCACTATATTCGCATTTGTATTTTAACGCATGTCCTGTTAATATATTTATCTCAAGAGGGATTGCCTTTTCCAGTCGAATCAACGCTGAAAAGCAGTGCAGCACTTAGAATAGAAATATTTAAGTCTTTTAAATAGATAGAGTTCCTTATTTCATTGAAAAATGCTAGATTCTCCGTTAAAACAAATTGAATTCTATTACAAACGTAACCAAAGTATGGATTCTAATGTTGAATCATCGAATTGAATTACAGATAATAGATTCTTATTTTGCATAAAAAGGACAAGAGAACGTGAAATTCTCTAAATTGAATCTCGCTTACTTATATATTAAACAAACGTTTACGAATTCTCAGTCATAGTTTTAAAAAGTAACCTCTTTACGAATTATAATTTCGTTTGGATATATCTATATGCAGCTACATAAATTAATGACAGCATCAAAAATGTTGCTTTTCAACGATGTCTTTACAATTTTTTTTTAAAAAAAGAAAAACTGAAGAAGAAACTATTTTAAAATGAATAATTCCCTGTCTTTCATGATAAAAAGTTTTTAAAAAATATTTTATATTTTGTAAATATTTACATGAAAGGAAATAGAGAAAGAGATCGAAAACTTTACTTTCCGATTTCATTTCAAAAGTTTAATATCAAAAGTAAATACAAGTTTATTTTCAAGTTTATATCTGGTTTTATATTTCTTCTAATATAAATTACTAATAAATAACAATTATTAACAAAGCCTTTAATATAAGTGCATTATTTGCACATTTAATGGAACATATGTCTGGCTTAAATATGTTTAATTCAAAATATCCTCTTTTTTATTATTTAACTAAATTTAGGTTAGTAGTATAGAAGTTCATTATGAACATTTTAATTCACCCATATTTACTCAAAAGTATATTTTTATTATTTTCGCTTTTAAAATAATTAAATTTTAACAATATGTTATTCGTATTATTCCTAACGTCATCAATAATTAACCAAGATACAAGATAATTAATCCCTAATTTCAAAATCAAGAGGAAAATTAGTCATTTTAATTACGAGTGTAATGATTTAATAAAATAAATAACGAAAATTAATATCTGGAATTAATATGTGGTTATTGTTTAGCATTCAAATGATATAGTATTATTTTTTTAATTTTTAAAAAAAACATTTATAATTCCATTTTTGAAAGGTTAAAAAAAGGATCCGCTAAAAATTTACAAAGTATATATTCAGGGATACAGTAAGTACACCATGTATAAATTTAAGTAACAATATAAATAAATCAAATTTGCATTTAGATTTAAAAAAAACAAAATTTCAACTTAAATCGCATTAGTAAATTACTCCTTTTAAGAAAGCATTTTAATAGAAATTAAAAAGTTGTTGGTTAAGTAGGAGAAATATTTCCATATTTAGCATCACATGATTTCTTTCCCTTTTCTAGAAAGGAAAATTATTCGTATCCCTTCGAAATATTCGTTACATTTATCTTTATCTTTCACAACCTTTGAAGACGTCTTGAAGATGTCTTGTCAAATAATACGCAATCAACACACGTTTTAATAATACTCAGATTTTCGTAGAAGTTTAATAATTTAAGTTTTTTTTTATTTTTCATACCTAGTATTAGAGAGAGAGAGAGAGAGAGATTTTTCTTTTACATTCATTATAAATATGTAAAGAGAAACCCAAAATAGTCATAATAGTTCTTAAAAAGAAGATAGAATTGAGTGATATAATAAAGAGACAAATACACTCATGGACAAAAAAATTAGCGCACCAAGAAGGAGTCGTCAAAATGAAACGAAATCCAACATATGTAATGATTACTTTGATTAGAAAGTGAAAGAAAAAAGATTTTTTTATTTCAGAGAAAAAGGCAAAAGAACGGAGCATTTAATACCCTGTTGCACCCCCTCTACCGCGAATGCACGATGCGATACAATCCGACATTGAGACATACAAGTTCTGCATGATGTCTTGAGATATTTCGTTCCATATTTGCTGTAACCTTGCCTCCAGTTCGTTCAAACTCGTGGGATACCCAACTCGCCGTCCCAAATGATCCCAAATATGTTTGATTGGAGACAAATCTGGGGATCGGCAAGGCCAAGGAAGGGTAGTAACAGTATGGAGACAATTTTGTGACACACTTGGCGTGTAAGGCTGATCATTGTTTTGTTGAAAATTGGCTCCTGGGAGCGGTTGCATTAGTAGCAACACATGTGGTTGCAGGATGTCACGGACATACCGCTGTGCTGTCATGGAGTCACGAATCAATACGAGGGTTGACCATGTATTGTAGGCAATGACACCCCATACCCTCACACCAGTTGTGGGAGTGGTGTGTTTCTGTAAAGCAAAGGCAGGATTGAAGCGTTCACCACGAAGTTTCTACACACAAACGCGATTGTCATTACTGCTGAGATTGAATCTTGATTATTTACTAAAGACGACATGGTTCCACTCCACTGCAGTCGAGTTCCCTCGTGCGCGGCAATTCTCCAAACGGAGGCGTCGATGGGTGGGCATCAAGGGCAGCACACGTAATGGGCACCACGATCCCAAATGTCCTTCAGCCAGGTCCATTCGTATGGTTGGAGAATACACAGGGGTCTCTAATGAAGGTGGTACCAGTGCCTGGATGGCGGCTGATGAAGCAGTTGGCTGTAAGCGTTTATTTTTTCTATATGGCGGCTTTCTCGATGACTGGTCAGTCACCCAGCTGACCAACCAGCTTCCATCATGCCGATGATTCTCCTCCCTCTCAAATTGCGACAGCTGCTCATATTTTCTTTGAAAACGGCGTAAAGGCATGTCTACCTCAATTATTCCTTTGTAAATAATTCAGCTCACTCAAACAAGTTTTGTTTACATGTTTCATACTCTACGGAGAACGATGTTAAACGCCATCTACTGGCTATACGTAATGCGCAATCACGCTTTCTAATCATTGGCATGCCTTCCCGACATGTGCCTTCATGCCAAGTTTTGTTACGATCACGCAATTACTTCTTGGTGTACTAATTTTGTTGTCCATGATTGTATAACTAATGCGCATGCAGTGAGACTATCATAAGAACTGATGGCAAGTTATGTCTATATGCTGAATCTGCTATAAGCATTCTCTCTCAGTGATCCATTTTATGTCTACATACGCCCTAGTTCCAAATTTGATTTTGAATCTGCACTTTTCATTTGTGTAACATTATTTGGCAATTTATTACCACAGAATTTGATGAGAATATTTTGGCGCTATATGTTTCCAAGCCGCATTACATTAAATAAATCTGTTGTAATTTAAAATTTTGACTCACATTACTAACCGTGCTACGGCTGTGGTTCCGTATTGAGTATAATCGCATTAAAATAAGTACTCCTGTACTTGAAGGAAAATTTAATAATCTTAGTTTATTTAATCCGTGATTGGCCACCAGGGCACAAAGAGTCTCCCCAGACTCACGAAATCTTTAATTCTGGGAAAACTGTTTAATTGTTACAAATGAAGTTGTCGTATCCTCCTATATGCAGTCTTCATGGAAACTAAAATGTTGCTACGAATGTTCTGTAAAATAGTGTACATAATTTGTATTTGGAAGTGTAATGCCTTTATCTTACTCTAAATTAGATATATATATTACGTTAAAATTGTAATGTTCACAAGCAACTTTAAAATACTGATTCAATATGAACTTTTCGAAATCTTGGTGATAGAGTCAAGTTGGCGTTAATTTTGGCAACTAAGTTGGAGACTTTGCGATCAATTTGGGGAGTTCGAGATCCTCTGGATACTTCTAGAAATTAGTAAGAGAAATATTTAAGACCCATGACGCAAATTTCAAGACTTATGACGCAAGCGGGTATTTTTCGAATTATCCGCGAGGTATATAAATAGAGAGATGCTCGCGCCGAAAGTCAGTCAGTCTGGTTTTGACTAGCAGTCAGTTAGTATTGCTTTGACTGTTGAAGCGATTAGTGATTACTTCGGTTGTTGAAAGGGCGGTTGCTTGTGAATAATCTTTTACATAATCTTTGAACATACGTGTATTTTAGACTTCGATGATTGTGTCTGAGTGATTTTGAAGGTGTGAATACCTTCTGAGATTTATTCTGCGAATATTGCTGCTGAGTCCTGTATTTCAAGGGTTGGATTTTCGAGAATAAATTCTCATCACTCTTAAAGAATTGTCTTGTTTTTTGCGACTGATTTGCATAAAATCTTCGTACCCCGGATCTGAGCAACAATGCGTTTGTCACTTATGTCCCTCTTTTTTGGGAGTGGCAAACTTTTTATTTCAATCTTAAATTGCTTGGAGTGACTGAATTCCCCGGGTGACCACTTTTGTTCCAAAATATTTTCTGTGAACAAGCTACATTTTCCCCCTGTGTTCGCCTTAGTAGTTTCGATTGCTGTGTTTTACTCATTATGGTTTTTAAATGTTAATGAACAGAATATAAAATGTAAAGGGGCCTCTGCGATCTATATTGGATGAAGTTGAAACTGATCAAGATGAGAAGACCTGAGAAAATAATGAATATTTTTCACGATAGCGAAAGTGTGCTTGAGAAAAATGATAAACATAAAACGTTTGAGTTGTATGTGTGAAAGAATACTTTTCAAATACTACATAAAAACTTCATTAAAAAAATATGAAGCCACCAGAAAGCAGAATATGCCTTTCCCTTTTTTTCTTTTTCTTTTTTTTCTAATTGCTTCAATTAATAATATATTTCTTTTAATTTTAAATGCATATTTATAACAGCTTTTTTATTAGATTGCTTAAAGTAGAAATATTTTATGTTAAAATGAGCAAAAGAACGCATAATTAGATATCTTTACAAAAACTACGCTAGTACATTTACCTTTTTAGATTATTTTTTGAAATTCATAAAATTGTCTAATCCTACGCTATATTTTTACGAATTATGTTTAAGGCTATCTTCGGCTAATGTTAAAGCATAGAGGCCGAATTCGGAATATTTTTTCAGATATAAAAGTACAGAAACTTTAATATTATATATTCTGGCTACACTATCCTGTAGAGAATCACTTATTTTATCATACTACACGTTCTTCTCCGAGTTGACACATTTTTTTCCTTTATAGAATGTGTTTTGCATTTTTTTCCTATACCTTAATCCTAAATGAGCTATCCCTTCACATGTTAGAAGAAAAAACTAATTTTTTATAAAAACTTCGAAATTTTAAAAACACTATATTGTAAACAAATGTATCAGTTACAAGTCACAAATTTTTATAAAAAATTGAGGCAATTTTCTGTCCGAAAATATGCTCCGCGTCAAGTTCATGATCTCGTACATATGGCGAAAACTGCCTTAATATAAACATTATCAAGTATGTAGTGTTTGTCTTCCGAGTAGTTTTCGATCAATATTGAAAATATATACTTTTATTCGAAAATGCTGTTTTTGATTTCGAGTCCTATTGCTGAAACAATATTAGTGTAAAAAATTGTAATTTAATTTAATGATTATTATTTAAAATGTAATTAGTAAGTTATCAATTATTTTGCTTTTGAATTCGATGTAAGTTTAAAATATATATTTACTTTGAAATGCATCACATAATGATTCAAAAATAAAAGAAAATGCTATAGAAATATATAGCAATATACAAGGATAGGCATCTATATCATGTTATTATATAAATATGTACCTAAATGATTACAAATATATGCATTTGATGTATAGAGCATTGGGCTATCTATCAAATTTCGAAATATTCTAGTTACAATTGAATTACAATCCGGGTATTGAAACCCTTAATTGAGGATGGTTTGCTTATACTTACAGCTATTTGAAACATCGAATTAACCATCAGGTTGCAAATTTGCACGAATGGTTTTAGAAGCAATGTGTCTACATTAAACTGGAAGATGCTAAGGTTTCTACAATAATTTACTAAGTTGACACGTGAAATGTTACATAATTAGTTAATATTGAATTCCGACATTAAATTCATTAAAATGTATTTATTACTTTCAGAAACTGGTCAAAACAATTTAATTTGATAAGTGAAAATATACTTTTAATTCTACCAATTAAAAGAAATTTTAGTCATTTTAATTTAACGATTTTTAAAATATTGTATATGGTATTGATTAGTGTAATACGTTGTCCCTTGACGCATTTTTTTAATTATAAATATTTATTTAATACAAAAATGTGCTACATATTTTGATATAAGAATCAACATATTCTTACAGGAACATAAAATTATTCATCTTTTGGCCATAATATGCAATTAGAGGAATAAATTTTAAAAAAAATTGCCGCGTCTCTAAAATTTGTCTTGTTTGTCTTTGTCCAATGGGTTGCAGTTTCTCAGCTGAGCCATTTGCAGAAACGGCAAATTCTCAAGAGTGCAAGCCATTTCATTGTGGCACTATCTAGTAGTGACTTTCTCTACTAAATGGGGCTGCGGTAGCCCAGTGGTTAAGGTATCCAACCATGGCAGGCATGTCATGAGTTCGATCCCAGTACCACCAAAGAACCACCGTGTAGGGCAGCGATGCACGTTAAATCTGTCGAGAGCTGAAACGTCCTCCCGTTGGTGTTGTGTGGTAGTTAGGAGAGGGGGTGCCAGCTCAGGTGTCGTCCACGTCACTTGACCATGGTTCAAAATTACGTGGTCCGTCACCAAAAGCCCTCGTGTAGCTGAACAGTGCGACGTTAATATTAACTCACTCACTCATTCCCTACTAAATTTTGAAGTTTTATTCTATTCAATTCAGATTCTCATTGGATATTGAATATTGCCGTGGTTTGATATTCCCGAGAATACCTGCGCCAAATTGATACTCAAAGGATCCCTTACATGCCGCATAATCATATCACATGCATGTCTACGATTTTTGCATCCAGAAAACCTATCGACTCCAAGGGGGATCTAACCCGCAACCTAAGCCTTCCTAGACGGGCAAACTACCTTCACAGTCACCGAGCCAAAGTTACTGTATACATTTGATTTCAAGACTGTTTAAGAGATTTGTAGAATTTACTTTTATTACAAAATAGCTTTGTTTTAATCAGGGAAATACATATATTTTAATGTACAAAATAATATTTTTCAAATATATTGTGAGTCTAAAAATGTAATGTGCCTACTTATTGATAAAAAAATCTGCTTCAAAAATGATTGTGAAGTGAAACGCAAGAATTTACATGATAAAATTGCTTAAGCAACTAAAATAAATATTTTAATTTTTTAACTAATTTTTTTTTAAATTAAATAAGAATAAGTATACAGGTAGTGTTTATTGATTTCAAGTTATTGTACATGGGGACTGAACTTGGCTCCTTCTTCTCCGTAAGCACGTAACTTAACGCTTTACCAAAATAATCATCTCAGTCCGGAACGGAAATTAAAATTTTCGGGTGCCAACGCAGAAGGAGTTTATACCCAGAATCATCTCAGTCCAGAGGCTGTTACTGGCTTATATAGACTACCACCACACACTCACCCACCATTGAGTTGGTTGGTAGGCGAACAAACGATATAGTTGTTGTGGCAAACTTGTGAGTTGCTGCTGTTGCGTCAAGTGTGTCTGAAAGCTTGATAGTTGCGTCATGTGCATCAGATGGCTTTTGGTTGCTCTTGCGGTGGGTCGATTGTGCCATGACATCTGAGCGAAGGTTGCGTTTTTTCATTGTTCAGTGCCAAGGTCACCAGTGAGGATTGAACTTGGCACCTTCTGCTCCGTAAGCACGTAATATACAGCTGTACTAAAATTATCACTTCAGTCCGGAAGCTGTGTTACTCTGGCTTACATAGTTACCACCACCACATACTTATACTTGTGTTTTATATGGTGTTCATAGAGCAAGAGAGGAAAAAACAGAGAACTGCGATATATATAACAATGGACAAGATTTAAAGAAAATATATCGAAGTAAATAACTAAAAAAAAATACAATAGAGAAAAAGTTATATTAAAATTAAACCTAAATATCACAATCAAAGCAGAAATTTAAAGATGTATATTACAGTTACAGAACAACAAAAAATATAGCAATTACAACTAATATTATATTGAAACAAATGTTTCTGTATTTTACTTATGTATCTCAAGTAACTCCTGAAGCGAACTATTTTCAGGGGGAAATTTAGTTAAAAGTTTTTTGGAACAATGTAATAAGAATAAAATAATGCATGATTAAAGATATTTTTGTCAAAAGTACACACATGTTACGTTTTTTAAATCCCATGATCTCATTCAGTTAACTCTTGGTCAACTTCTAAAATCTAGAATATTGTTAACAGGAATATAAATGTACAAAAAACTGCACAGGAATTCTCAATTACTCGAAAATCTTATTTTCTGTAAAATTACATTTATCCAAAAGAATATTTTGTTCGAATGAGTGAGTGAATATATATATATATATATATTAACGTCCTGAGCTCTCATGTGACGCCCCCTTTGCCTGACTATCTCGACAGATTTAACGTGTATCGCTCCCCTATGCAGGTTCTGTTCGAGATGCACCCACATTGTTAAATTTGCGGTGATAGTGAATTTTTGTAGCTGGCGTTATTTCATTGAATCATGAATTCGAGTCCTAAAGTTGCTCAATACATATCGAGTAGTGGGGATGATTCTCAATGAAACTTTTGAAGCACAAAGTTCATCGGAGTGGTATAGAGGATTAGTCACTTGATCGTGGCTCAAAAATGCATGGCCAGTAGCCAACATGTTGCTTCAGATTAGGGAAAATCAGATGCTTTATCAGCGTGGAAGGCGATTTTATGTCAACTATTATCATCATACTGCCACCATGTGTTACTGTACTGTAGATAAACCAGATTAAGTTTAGATTTTGTTAAATAGGGTAGAAAAAGAACTGCAAGTCCCTATGAAAACTGAAAATTAATTTAAATACTTTAAAACCTATGTGTAGATTGTGTTTACGGTTCTTTAAGACGTTTTAAATAATAAATTTTTAATGATTTTCCTACGACTCAACCTTTTTTATATGGATCGCTGTCGTCGAAGGGATGATGATATTGCATATCTATAAAGTACGGTAGTTCCATTTTTTTCTAAGGATATTTATTTTCGTCAACAAATGTTATAATGTATAGATTAAAGACCACGGTCCACAGCTCAAAATTACGAGGTACCCAGTTAAAATTTAACTTCATCCTCTCATTACAATTGAAAGATAAAAAAATAGAAAATCCTTATATTAAAGTTGTATAAAAATTAATTCGCTATCAAAAGTATTAAAGTGCGTAACACACGCAATGAAAAAACAAACTGATCTTCCACAGGGTGAGACTACATTTGAACTGTGGCAGGGAGAAAGTAGCTAATTGGATAGAAAATGAACGTAAGTAATGCTTATTCGTAAGTAGTGGTCCTGATTCAATATGACTTTTGATACTGATACTTTAAGAAACCTGGCGTTTGATTACAAAGTTATTAAATTTAATCCTTATTCTTTTATGGTGCATCATCCAAAAGAAAAAGTAATTACATTCCTTATTTTTTATAGATTGTGATATTAGTAAAACAACTAATCAATGAATTTTTATCGATTACTTTCAATAATTAAAATCATAGCAGTAACTTTTTTACTCTTCTTTAAAAAATCCTTTTAAAATTCGTGCCAACTGATATTCCCCTTTCATGTATGCTTCCATAGTAGCAATCGAAGAGTAACTTTAACTTAGGGCACTGCACAATTAAAAGATTAGTTCCTAAATTTAGATCCCTTCTTCCGATTAATTGTAAGCAACTTCCGAATCAATTCCCCATGTCAATTCCTCTATTTGAATACTTTATTTAATAATTAAAAGTGCTTGCACCCCATTGTAACTGGAGAATCAAACTCGTGAGCAGTGTTTTCAAGTAGTAATGGAATGTGAGAAATTGTATGCGTTGTATTCGCCGTCTACGGAAGTTTCAACTAAAGCATTGGGATTGAAACAGAAGTAATTGGAAACTTGAGTCGAGTTGCCGAACTCGAAAACATGAAATACTTCGTACAGCTCCTGTTAAAATAAGTAACGTAAAACTCACTGGAATACTTGGAATAGTTTATTACCAAAGTTGACTTTCGTTGTATTTCATAATATATCTTTAATTATTTTGTTCATAGAGATCATACGAGTGGATGAAAAGTGTCTTCATAAATTGCAGGACACATATTTGTACTAATTACACATATTATTATTTAAAAGGGTACATGGAAAATACCTGGGATTTCCCATTTAATAATTAAAACGTTATTTTATAAAAGTTTATAGTCTAATACGTAAACGTAATGGATTACAGTTGTATGTAGGTTTCTAGTATTACTATATAAACTAGTTAAATACAAATTATAATGAAGTAAAAAATAGTAATATATATATATGTATTTTTTTAAATTGTTTTATTTACTAATGTACAAAAAGGATTGAATATATCATTGTGCAGATAACTTAATTTTTTTTTTTATTAAAACAAGTTTTTTTTCGATCAATAATTCTTCGAAAATTTTGCAAATAATGAATTTATTTTTCAATAAAATTTATTTTCAATTTGTTTTAATCCAGTGGTCTTCAAACTTTGTCGACTGATGGAACTCTAATGAGCAGTTTAGTGGAACTCTCTTAAACATTCTTAGAAGAATATATTTTTAACAAACATTTGAACTTTGCTCAAACTGTTTTTATTTTTTTATACTTTACGAAAATAACTTAAGAAAATTACTGTATTTTTTACTAAAGATTTTTAACTTAAATATATGTAATGAATTAATTTATGCTCTAGGTTTCACTTTAACATACATTGTGTTTACTGTGACTGAGACATTTATATATAAATACGGACGCTTACATTTTGTGCACAATCTATCAAAATTTCCCTGCAGTCGCATTTCATAAACTACATTTAAATTGATTCCATAATTTAATTTTGTTGCCTCATAAGTTGAGAAAGATTTCCCCCTTAAATACATTGTTCTGAATTTCATTAAAATGATTATAAATTGTAAGAGAATCTGTGTATTCTGTATAAATTTACAACCAAAAAGTTAAGGGGGAAGTTATTCTTACTTAAATTAAAATCCTAATTCCGAATCTGTTAAAAAAACTGTCGCCTCACCTTCACCGGCAAGCGTTTTGATTTATAGCATTCTAAGTGACTTTTCATCCATCTGTGCTTATTTTTCTTTTTACATGTATAATCTAATTGAAAAATTATTATTCAGTGTATACTTTTTAGCACTGTCCTCTAAATTTAAGTAATATTCATTTAAATTCAACTATCAAAAAATTGTTTAGTTTTCAAAACACTGCACATATATTAGTTTGAAATATGATGACAACTTGTTAAGTTTTAAAACCAATGCATTAATTTTTCTTTGTTTTTTTAATTATATGCCCATTCAGGCTTTGTATGGATATATTTACTTTATTTAAAATGGCCAAAATGTGCGCCTAACCAGATAATTATATCACATAATTGTGAAGCATAGTCCTGTCTTAGTGCGATTAAAAATAATAAGAATTCTGATAAGAAGGAATTCTAAATTCTCTCAGCAGGTTTCTATGGTTTCTGGATTATTCTACACTTAATAAAGCAAATAATCTGGAGATTGTTTTTATAAAATTTATCATTTTCACAGAATCATTTAAAATTTTCTTAAATGCATCCTGTGTTACTTTTACTACCGTGATACAGTATTCTAAATAAATACTTACGATTTAATAAATTTTTTATTTGTCTCCCCATACTTTTACATGGTTATTACAATCAGAAATGGAAATTGGGCTCTTAGCTCTAAACAACATATGATGACAATAAAGTATTGACTTTGGGAATCTAAGTCTCAATTTATGCTACTGTAGTTATACTACAGGAAATAAATTTTATAAAGATATCTGACAGATGGAGCAGATGTCGAGTGGTCATATTTCAGTCACCAAAGAGCAAGTTTTGTCTATTGAAGTGTTGGATATTTTAAGGGCAACAGCTTGTGTCCACAGTCATTCAAGTAAGTGTGGAGCTAGCGGGTGGAATTAATGACAACATTCCTAAAACAGATCACTATGAAAATATTTACTAACTTGGTTTAATATCCCGAAATATTGATGTAAAAATTTTTTATGATCTTCTATATGAAAAAATTAATAATTAAACCATAAGGAATTACTCTGAAATGATGATAAATAATAAGGTACTTACCCGTAAACCTTCAAAATTTTGTTTACATCAAAACTTTTAATATTCTTCTTATTTTAAAATTATTTTACAAATTTAGTCTTTTTCTTTTCCTTTTTAATGGAGTTTAAATTTGGTTAAACCTAATTTAGAATTTAAGCTACAACGGCTTGAATTTTACTTGATAGCTAGTATCTAAAACCTGAAGTACACGTTTGTATTCCAGAAGTTAAAAACAATTTGCTTACATTTCGGTTTTCTAAACTATTATAAATATGCAATAGTACGGAATAAGTCATCATCAAAAAGGGAAATTGAGTTTTTATAACCTTGAAAATATAATTTGTAGCCGAATTTGATTCGGAATCTTCCAAGGAAAAGATGAAAGTTATATCATATACAGGGGTGATCATAAAATGTATACACACTTTAAGACTGGTTAATAAATTGAAGTGCAACTGAATTAGGAATAGCAAGGGCTATGCAAATTGTTCAACGTTGCGCATCATTTATGCGCAAGTGAGGGCGCTGTGGTAACTGCATATATAGCACATACTGTGGTTGTTCTGAATTAGTGGTTGGAATGCCTGTATAGGTAAGCTGCCAAATCGTAGGTGGACGCACCATTCAATTTCCAAAATTATCAGACAGTTAGGATTTTCAAGGTCGAAAGTGTCAAAAGTACATCAAGAATACATGGATGGTAGACAAAAAAACTAGCGATCGGGCAAACTGCAAAGGGAAATTTGCTTTGACAGTGCGTGGTGAGAGATGGCTCAACAGCGAAGCTAGACATTAGCTCAAACTACCACCCAGTTGAATAACGGTGCTAATCGTACAGTAAATAAACGGATTGGGCAATGCAATGCTCGCTTCACCGTATGAGCGTAGGGAGTCAGCAACTTACGAGAGTACCATTGCTCAATGCTCGCTATCGAACTTCACGTTTTTACTGGGCAAGAGAACTCAGAGACTGGAGTGTAGAGAACTGGAAACGAGTAGCAGGAATGATGAGTCTCGATTCCAACTACTTAACGCCGACGCGAGGCTGAGAATATGGTATGCAGCTCATGAAGCCATGGATCCTGCATGGCAGGTTGGGACTGTACATAGGCATGGTGGCTCAATAATGGTCTGAGGTTTTTTTTCATGGCCCTATTTGGGATCTTTGGTGCATGTACCAACATCCCTCAACGCAATGCGGTACGCACAGTTGCTGGATTCTCAAGATATCTCAATTTTCCTGACCTTGTAACTGAGGTGCATGAGCAGATGTACCCTCAGTGGTCAGTCTGATGCGAAATCCCCAGTGTGTAGTTCCCAAGCAATCTTGGTACTCATTTATCGACCCACTGAAAAGGCGAAAGGCTAGTTTCATCATTTAAGTATTACGCTACATTTAACTAGACCCATTAAGTTCTATGCTAAATTTAACTAGCCGTGTCAGCAAATTACATTAACTATAACTAGTCTAACTTAACTTGAAGGTGTTTATGATTTCTAAAGTTAGAGAACTATCCATGAAAAAGGTGACAAATAAATTTTAGAGAGAGCTACAGTCTTCTAAAAACAAAATAATTGAGTCAGGTATTTTAGTTGATGGAACATGAAAATATAACTTCTACGCTTAACTTACTCATTATTTGTGACAATGTTTTCCACTCTAACTTTTTGCAATATATGCAAAGTATTAAACATGTTTTTCATCATTTGAAGTTTAAAATATATTTTGCTAAATATAAATTGATAGCAAACATGCAATTATTCCAAAATCTCTTATATGAAGGTGTACAAATACCTTAAGCTTCCAGCGGAACAAAATACCTTATTTTTCACTTCCTTCACTTCGCAAAAGCGCTTAATGAAGAGAAGTTCTTAAAGGTGAAAAAAAAAGTTTAAAATCAGAAAAAGTAAAAAAGTAGACATATAAATTTAACAAAGAAAAATCAGATTCTGAACAAGAAGTTGAATACCATAACAACTACTTTATCATACACTCAATACATTCTGCATTCGTCTGGTCTTCAGTGATAAATCTAAAACTTGTTTTTATTTTAAGAAACTCTAACAAGTTATTTTTATCACAATTGCTTCTCAGAGATAATGGGTTAAAAGTTTAGGTATTTCAAAAAGTGTTGGAATAAAATTTGTGCACTTAACAATAAAAAAGTACATATTCTAAATATTTTAAGAAAATCCTCAGATACATATGAAGATGATGCTTTATTAGATGCTGGAAATCATGGTTCGTATAGCTTTAATTCTTTTTTTCTCGAGGTGAAAATGTTCTAAACAGTCATCTTTTAAATTCCCAAGGTTCCCTACTGAATGGTAGAAAACAATTATTTCCTTACATACGTAACAACATTTTAATTAATTAATGCTGTTTTCACCATATGTACGAGAGCGTGAACTTGATGCAGAGTACATTTTCAGACAGAAAAAATGCCTCAATTTTTATGAAAATGTTTGACATTGTAACTCATGCAGTTGTTTATAATATAGTGTTCTTAAAATTTCAAAATATTTCATAAATAATTATTATTGCCTTTTAACATGTGAAGGAATAACTCGTTTAGCATTTTGGTATAGGGAAAAAATGCAAAACACATTTTATAAAAGACAAAATGTGTAAAATGTGTCAACTCTGTTAAAAATGAGTAGTATGATAAAATAAGCGATTCCCTACAGGATAGTTTGCAGCCAGAATATAATAATGTTTGAATACTTTTATATCTAAAAAAAAATATTCCGAATTCGGCTCGAAGATAGACTTAAATGTATTGAATGACTTTTATTCTCAGTATACTATTTAATGATGAAACATTTTCATAATGAATAGGGTTGACTATTTTTAGCTTCAAAGTTACTGTTATTTGTTTCAAAAAAGTTAACGGTTTATACAAAAATATTATTCAGATTCAGGAAAAGTTATGAGCAGT